>AP025073.1:3424911-3493452 GCA_036186865.1 Eustoma russellianum
GATCTTGAAGAAATCCTTGCCTAGGGTTGAGAGGAGAAAATCGCCTATGGGGATAGAGGATGCGTCGTTCTCTGTGAATGGGAAAAAGAAACTGACGCTCCTCAGTTTTATATATGGAATGGGGAAAGTTTGGAGTTTCTAAATTATATCTATTATCTTATTTACCTTAAAGGATAAACCTTAATTATTTAATTCTAAATTAAATATAAATAAATTCTAATATTAAATCCATCATTAATTCTAATTAAACCCCATATTAATGCCTAAATTAATTCTCGTTGACTGTCATTAATTCGCGTAAAATTCTTCTTTGTCTTTTAATTACCCTACGGAGGGTGCGGGGCATAACAGATTTAAATCTTTTAATTTCCAACGGATTCAAGGGCACACCCTTTTTTAACTTTGTAATATGATGGTATAAAGCAAAATGATTTACTAAATTGTATGCGCTTCTTATATTGTGAAGTAGCATTTGATCGACACAGCTTGACGCAATTTTCATTTTGGATCATCGGAAAACAATCTATATATGTTTCTAGCATATCGGTATAGCTGTGTATATCCAACCTCCCCATACTATGCCATAGTCAAAAGTCTCTAAAGCAATTGAGTAATGTTGTTATAATTGCTTTAATGTTGTTGTTGTATCAGTAACATTTAAATCCTCAAATCGCTTAACCGGATGTCACTAACACCTTTTGAAATATCACATGTATCATCGCACACTTGTTACCAATGTGGGGAAGGGGCGGCACTTAGGTCTAGTCATGAAGATAAGAGGCCTCACGGACGACGGACCCAACCACTTTTGGCATTTTTCCTGAACACTTGTGACCCAGCACATAGGGACAGGATCACCTCACCGTAAGGGGCGCGGTGACGCGTGACCGCACAACACGTGACCTTCATTTAGTCTCATCACCCTTCCTTGCTGCCACGTGTCGCGCGGTCACAAAGGGGGTGAGAAAAGTTGGGGTGAGGAGATCTCAACCCCATCATATATACTTGGCCTTAGATTACAACATCAACAACATTATCACATTGTCTTACAGGCTTCCGTCTATAACGGGGTGTGGAGGATCGGATGTACACAACCACATTCATGTGTTAGAAACACACAGAGGTTGTTTCCCGGTGATCCATAATGAAAATTGCGTCAAGCTGCGTCGATCACCTGTTACTTCGCAATATAAGAAGCGCACCTAATTTAGTGAGTCGTTTTGCTTTATTTCATCATATTCCAAAGTCAAAAAAGACTGTGTCATTGACTTCATTGGATCATGAAATGATACTTGGCCTTAGATTGTGATGTGGATAACCCTTACGTTTTTTTCCTTCTTTGTTTTATTTTATTTTATTTACTTACCGTCTCTTTTATACGTACATAATATAAATTATGGAATATGGTTTATACACTAATAACAATTACAAACATATCCATTATATCTCAACGATAACAAAAACTACCACTATGGTCTGGAGAAAGTAAGAGTCAGACAAACAATACTTCCATCTAAAAAATAGAGAACTTGTTTCGAGTGATACG
Source organism: Eustoma russellianum (assembly GCA_036186865.1). Taxonomy (NCBI): domain Eukaryota; kingdom Viridiplantae; phylum Streptophyta; class Magnoliopsida; order Gentianales; family Gentianaceae; genus Eustoma; species Eustoma russellianum. The sequence goes on from AP025073.1 coordinate 3,426,458, forward strand.
GAATATGGTTTAAATAAAAATATAATATAAGAGAGTTCCAACCAAAAGACAAGAGCTTCAACCTATTAAAAAAAATGATGCTATTTTTGGATGCGCAACTCATGACCATTGGATGTTGCCCTCTGAATTAAACCTACTGGTTTATTTTGTCTCTTAAAGCCTTACCTGCGTTGTTGTACCAATGGCTGGCTTGGTTCAATCAACTGGCAATTGGTTGCCAATGAGGCATTACTCTAATGGTAATGTGGTATAAAAGGTCATGGGTTCAATTTTTGTCTGGGGCAATATCTTCTCATATGAGTCAAGACTCCACAGAATGTGGAATAATCCAGAAAAAAAATAGTAATCCTCACTTGGGGCATCTATCTACGAAGTGTGTCATGATTAAAAAAAAACTGATGATTGGTTCAGCATATTTAAAAGTTACCTGATTCATGATTGTTTTAACAGTTAGTTGTAAAAACTTGGGGGGAAATTAGGGATGTCAAACAGGTCGTGTATCGTGTTTCGTGTTTTTCGGGTTTCGTGTATCAAAGTGTCATACCCATATCTTACTCGTTTGCTTCGCGTGTATGGATGTAGATACCCAAACCTGTACATGTCAGGTTTCGTGTCGTGTATCGGGTATACCCACAAACTTGACAAGTACAAAAATTTCAAGGCGTGTACATGTCATTTCATGTATTTTCAAGTAATTTCAGGTTTCGTGTATTTTTCAGGTTTCATGTACTTAAACGACTACTGATACAAGGTTATCTAAACGCAAATCACTTGACTATGCAATAATAGATTAAAGAAATGAGATTTGAGAATGGAGGAAGAGGAACGGAATAGGGTTACTTAGTAGCGCGTTAGTCTTTTTTTGGAAAATTTTATTTTTTTATTAATTATAAATTTTATTTAAAATATATTTTTTAAATTTTGTGTATAAATGGGTATAAACGGGTACCCGCGGGTATACCCGGACACGACCCGCCGTTGGTGGGTATCTTTCAGGTCTTACCCGATTTGTACACGAAACCCGCCAAGGTCATACCCATACCCGCAAAAATTCGTGTCAGGTTCAAGTCGTGTTTCGTGTCGTGTTTGAAATTGCCACCCCTATAGGAGAAATGACGATGAAATTGGAGTTTTGGAAATTGTGGGTTTGTATACACATTTTCTTTCATTTCTTTTTATCATAAACGATTTTTAATAAAGTTTTAACCTATATCTTTTCCTTTTACACTTTTTCAGCATGTGGAAAAATATTATTTGCACAGCTAACATATTATCTGTAAATCGATTACTTTATATCAAAGACTGTGTTACCAATGTTATAATTTTTATTGAATATTTTATAATAATCGTATTAATAATTTATTGTAGCAAATTCAGTGAACCAGAAACTAAAAATAAATGGTTTCAAATTTCAATATAGTTAAAAATAAAAAAAATAAGGTGAATACAAACATAAACATGAACGTGGACAAGGAAGCCTTGTTATTATCAAGACTCCAGGGTCCTGGCTCACGAGGGTATCAGCCAAAATTGGAATTTGACTGTATCGTATTGATTTAATCCAATCTTCGCATGTTCAGAAAAGGCTGCCGCTTAATTATTTAAAAAATAAACGATCCCCGTAAACTAGTCTACTGTGTTTGTGTAGAATCTGTAGAAAAACTGAATCGCTCCGAGATCTGATGTATGCAACATTACAATACACTTTTTGCAAAAGACTTTTTCCGTTTAATTACATGAGATGAGCATGATTGTGTCTCTTGAGAGTTTTCCTCTCTGATAGGGTTGTTCATGAACCGAACAGTTCGTGAACTGTACGAGTTTCGTTCGTGTTTGATTCGTATTTGTTTGGCAATGATCTGTAAACAAGCCGAATTTGAATAGTTATTTGGGTTCGTTTACTAAAATAAGATGAACTATTCGCGAACTGTTTGTTCGTTTAAACAGTTAAAGGGTTATCGAGCCGAACTCGAACCAATTTTAAAAATTGTTTAGCTAAACGAACCGAACCGAATAGTTTGTTTAGCTAAACGTATCCGAATTCAAAACCTAGTATTCAGTTCGTCTTGATTCGTTAACATCCTACTCTATGACAACCTCCTCGTTAGGATTTCTTTTTATTAAATTTTATAAGTTTTCTCCTGATGAAAGTTTAATTTATTTTTTCTTTTTACACTTTTTGGTTAATAGAAGAAATATTTTGCTGTTTTGATGAAAGAGAGTGTCGTTCCGACAAAAGCTCAAGACCACACCTTGTTGAAAGCGGATGAGATCATTTCACCGTGCCGTGACTCACCGCGCTCCCCACAACGCGATACATGACAGCAGGGGATGGTGAGCTAGATAAGAGTAACTCTCATACAGCCTCACCATCCTCTTGCTGTCACGTATCACGCGGTGACGCGTGCAATGAGGGAGTAGCCGTGAGGAGATCTGATCCCGATTGAAAGAAGGAACCATAGAAGACTAGGATCTGTAGCGACTACCAATGATCGGAAAACACTAGTTCTAGAACTAGTAGAATTATCATATCCAGTTCTTTCAAATTTATCAAATCTACATCTCCAGATCTAGATTTATCAGATCTGATTTAGATCAGATCTATGAAACCATTGGACTTTGGTTGCTGCAAAATTAGCTCACACAATCCAGGCACAAGGTGGGTGTGTTCAGCGGGTTCGGATCGCCTTACCCCCCTTTAGGGGGTATTAAATGACCCGCTAATACGTGTCACACAGGGGGATGGTGAGGTTGGGTGTGGGTGATCCCCACCCAGCCTCACCACCTCCCTTGTGTGCCACGTGGCGGGCGGTCGCGAGAGGGGTGAGGCGCGCGGGGGTCAGGGGATCCCGCTCCGTGTTCAGCGGAGTAAAAGGGATGCTAATACCGAAGCAGATGTACTAGCCTCACGGATGAGATCCTAGAAGAGGTTAAAAGTGAGGATTCCAATCACGCGTCGCCACGTGTACAAAAGTAAGGAGGTGCGGCAAATTTTTTTTTTTAAAAAAAACTGATTTTGTACACGTGGCGACGCGTGATTAGATGCCTCATTTTAGCATCACTTTTAGCCTCCTAGGATTTTATCCGCTAACCTCGTATGACTGTCAGTGGAGTGTTTTGGCTGCAAATAAGTCAATGAGTCTATGAGTCGATCTAGTTTGGTTTAAGTTTTATTCGACTAGTTTGGTTCGATAATGTTTGAGATTGAACTAGGATCGAATCAGTTACTTAACTAGTCAATCTTGAACATATTGTTTCTCAAATCGGTATCTTGTTTACATATTCGAATTTAAAATATATATAAAAAAGATTTATGATTTGATTTTATAGTAGTATATTTGATGGATACAAATACTAAAAACATGATAACTACTGAATATTCAAATAATAATAGTTTTTTTCATGTAAAAGATAATAACAACTCAATAATATGAGTTAAACATAAATGTTTATGCTTGTTATATACTATTTTTTTAAAAATATTTTTAAATATGCTTAAATTTTGTTCGAGTTTGATTTGAGTTCAAAAAGGCTCAATCTTAAATTTGAGATCAAAAAACATATAACATACAAAACACGTTTCTTTACTTCCTACCCACCCATAGGCCTGCAAATGAACCGAATCATAAACGAATAATTCAGGTTCGATTCGTTTATGGTTCGATTCGAATTCAATTAAAGCATATTCGAATACGAATTCGAATCATACTTTGAGTTCGAAATGTTTCACGAATCGAATTCGAACTAGCGGGTATTCGGTTCGATGATTTGATAAAGCTTCGATAAATTGAACTATTCAAAGGCTCGATTCGTGATTCGGTTCGACTCGACATTATGGTATAAAAACAAAATTTCCTACCCTGGCCGCCATTACCCCTGCGAGGCTGCGACCTGCGTTAGCGTTAACCCTAGAATTTCATCCCTCTTCTGCAAAATTCATCAACCGGAATCGCCGCTTGCCCAGTGCCCACCAGTCCACCACCACTGTCTCAACCTCGTCTCTCTCTGTTTCTCCCTCAGCTTTCGGAATAGGTAAAAACACTCTCGTTCTTCTAATCAATTATTGCCGCTGGTCTCCAATTTAATAGAAATTCGTTTTTCTGTTTGTAGGTTGAATTTGTAAGATGCCAGTGCATATATTTCGTTTATCCCTCTTCTGCAAATTGAATTCTGTAATATGATATTATTTCGTTTTTTTATGCGCCTCCTCTTCTGGAATTTTTTTTCAGAATTCCTTCAGCCAAGACAGCACAGCAACCTCTATCTCCATTCACCACAAACTCTCTCAAGATAAATCTCCTAAGAAATCATTTCACGAATCGAATTCGAGCTCACGAATTGAATTCGAGCTCGCGAATCAATCTGAGTTTGCGAATCGAATAACTATAACAAATAATTAATCGAGCTTCGAACCGAACCTAAAATTTCTCGAATCCGAATACGAGCTGAATTTTAAGTTCGTCACGAATTCGAACTCGAATTCGAACCTCAAACAATATTTTCGAATCGAACCTATATTTTATAGTATTCGCTAAGATTCAATTCGTTTGCACCCCTACCCACCCAGATGGCCACTAACCTCTATTATGCCCAGCCTACACAAAAGGTCACATTTTTCATCATCCCATTTTCAAAAAAAAAAAAAAAAGGATACACATTTTCAAGCTTTGCTTTATTCGACTCTATAGAAAAAAAAAAGAATCTTGCGGAAGAGACGATTTCTAAAAGAATTTCTAGTCGTATAAGAAACATTTATACACTCTCGTACACAGCACAATAAACTAGCACGAAAATATGCAGATATCAACTAGCAAATGTGTGTATCTATCTGGGGGAAACAAAAAAAAAAACTATTGTAGTTTTATTAAGAAATTTAATTTTTGTCATAGATTTGAAAGTAAATTCAAATATATGTACAACTGTTTTGTCAAAACCGCCGTATGAAACAAATGGCCATTTTTGACAGAATTTGCATGTGTTATTTTGACTTTTGACATATGGCGGTTTTATCAAAACCGTCGTATGTTTTATTTTTTTAGTTTAATTTTTTAAAATTAATTTTATGGTTGTTTCAACGTGTATTTCCATTAGAAACGTAATATTTTCTCAGTTCATAATTTTTTACAATGTATTCATATAAAATGGCAAGTCATTATTTGTGAGTAGTTTTTTTACGGGTGTGTTTATTAAAAAATATTTTATTTTTTCAGGTAAAGCGGAGCAAGTATGAACAAGTAAACTGGAATAAAGTAACATAAAACAAGAATAAATCAAAAGTGTACAAATATATGCACATATACAAAATGTTATACACAAAATACAAATACAATATACATCTCAGAGGCTTCCACCGAAAAACAACGCCTCCTAGCGCTGCTGAGCAACTACAATACATCTGCGTGGACCTAGATCTTCTGGCAAATATGCCTGTGCCTAATCCCGACCAGTAATAACATCATCGTCAATGCGAATAGGGATGTACATGGTCCGGTCCGACCAGTTTTTGAGAATCTTACAGACCAAACCGTTTGTTACGGTTTGGAAAATAGAAAACTGAAAAGCGAACCAAACCAGTCAACAAACCGTTTGACCGGTCCGATCTAGTCCAGTTGGTTTTGGTTTTTCTTGGTTTTTTCACCTGAAGCATTGATAACGTCAATTAAAAAAACGAAATTTATAATCAAAATTGAGGACAAGTTTTCTTCCTGATAGTATTTTTCTCAAACTAAAAATAAAACTATACTCCCTTAGTAAAATACAACTATACCTTATATTATCATAGAATATTACTATACCTTAATTTATCATGTCTCGGCAAGAGACTCATACTAGAATAAACTACACAAAGTATCAGACCCTTAACAAAAGGATGGATTAAGGTGATAGAGTAGCTTAATCGAAAAACCATCCAAGTATCCTTAATACTCAATCAAGTAATCACATTATTTGCATACATAATAATCATCCAAGTAACAAAATTTTAATTCTTTCATACTTTTATGAAAATAAAAAAAGGTGTGAAAATAATTATACAATAGGAATTACTAAAAATCAAAGAAGTAATTAAACGAGAAAAAATAAATCAAAGAAAAAACTAATATTTTCTTAGGAATAACCAAACAAATCCACTAGGTACAAATCTTTGTTCACCAAGAAATGATTAATCAACTGAGTTTTTCCTACCCAAGTCATAAACATCCAATAAAAAACAAACTTACAAGCAATATAAACAAATAAGTAAAATACTACTACCATATATAAAATATAATTAAATATATAACGTATAATCAAAATTATATATATTTAATATAACCGGTTTGGTCCAGTTTATACGGTTTGAAATCCTTAAAACCAAAAACCAGACCAAATGAAACAGTCTGGTTTTTAGCATTTGTTAAACCGACCGTAAAACCATGTTTCGGTTTTTTACGGTTTGGTTTGGCCGGTTTGGTGCGGTTCGACCGGTTTTTAAAAATCATGTACACCCCTAAATGCAAAGACCAAACAGCATGGCTATATCCTGAAGTGTGACTGTGGTCTCGCCTAAAGGTTGGTAAAAGGAGTGGGTCTCCTGTCGTCACCTCTGCACGAATGATGTGATCAAGGCGTGATTTATCTTAACCTTACATACACAACAAAAATTCCCATAGCCCCACATCCTCTATGTATGCTCCACAACTATCAGGGACCTCCGGATCTCTATAACCCGTACTGTATCTGATGCTACTCCGAAGGTGCAGGGTCATATGTTCGCCATGGAGCGTCAACAAATCCCTAATCTCTAGCCTCACCTGGTCACCAACACCACTACTAGCCATAACTAAATCTAAATGCATTACATAAAAAATAACAATAATCAAGTACGAAAGTAAATGCGATAATGAAACAAAATACGAAAATCTTACATTCATGCAATCGAAACAAATAAGTAACGATAATTAAATACTAATGCGACAGTAAATAAAAATAATTAAATAATACTGTACATATACAATTGAAACAAGTAAATAAAAATACTTAAATAATACTATACATACGATCATGTAATCGAGACAACTAAATAACATTAATTAAATATTAATATACGTTCATGCAATCGAAACAATTAAATTACAATAATTAAGTACTATTTCACATGCATAAATAACAATAAATAAATAAGAATAACTTAATTACAATACATAAATTATCATAAATAAATAACTCACAAGAAGAGAGAGAGAGAGAAAGATGTGTCTATCTTCACGTGTATTGTGAGTTGTGCATAGATTCCGGCAGATCTTTAATGCGATTTAAAATCATGGAAAAAAGGTTAGAAGTGAAAAATAAAAGGTATTTATAGACAACCGTGATATGGCAGACGACAGTTATGTCAAAACTACAATGTACATGACAGTTTTGACAGAACCGCCAAATGTCAAAAATCAAAATGACACATCGTAGTTCTATCAAAACCATGGTGCATTGGTTTTCATAGAAGCATATGTAAATGTAGATCTAATTTCAAACATGTTATAAAAATTAGTTTTTTTTAATAAAAATACAATATATTTTTTTCCTTTCTTCCTATCTAGCTACATGGAGACAGACAGTCGCACACATGCACGCAACTTGCATGCATACATACATGTTGTCAGCATCTAAATTATTAATACTTTTTACTTTAATTTCTACCCGTGAATATTCCGAGACATGATTCTTATGTCAGGTCATATCAAGTGGGCATTTCTTCGAACAAACGACGCCCTCGTCTTAACCTCAAGGAGTATTGTACATGATGCTAATCAGGAATCTAGCGGTTCTTAGGCAAGGAGTATTGTACATGATGCTAATCAGGAATCTAGCGGTTCTTAGGCATATTGTGCATGATGCTAATCAGGAGTCTAGCGGTTCTTAGGCGTATTGTGCATGATGCTAATCAGGAGCCTAGCGGTTCATAGGCTAGATGAGGACTTACGGAGTGACCCACATGAGGTGCTCCTTTGCAAACTAGACCTTCGGCTTAGCACCAGTAAAACATCCACACTGTGCGTGTCATTAGAATCGAACTCTTGACTTCTTAAATCAAATCTCAACTCAAGTACCAACTAGACTATCACATGTGTGCCATGTGAGTTCTCTTGTAGTTCATTAACTCATATTTTAACCCCGTTTTTATCGACTTTGTTCTAATAAATTTTATGAATAATATAAATCAATTTTGTTCAACGGTTATTGATATAGAAGGTCATTATTTAATTCCTACAAATGTCAAACTGAAGCTAGTTTTGTTATAAAGAGTTGACGGCATGACTCTAATATCCATACTACAGCTGTCAAGTATCAAACCAACGACTTCTTTAGATACAATCTCTTATCTAATAATATTGAGCTATAATCAACAAAGCAAGTTTTCTATCTATACACAGGATGTTTTTCTCAACAACTGCCGACCTGCCAGTATAAACAGAAGACCATTTTTTCCATCAACAGATTGAATGTTTACATTTTTTTAATACATAAAAAAATATTTTTATATATGGTCAAACAGCAAAAACAAGATACCATATTTCCATCAATAGATTTAATATATTACGTTCTTTTAAAAATAGTAATAATCAGTTTTATAATCAGAAATACGTTATTCTGGTTCTGAATTTAATCATTGGCCATGAGACAAACATCCTCTCTTGGGTGAATGCTTGGTGATAGAGAAGGAAGTCTCTTGGTATTTGTTTGTTTGTTCCACAGAAAAGTCGTCTTTCCATTTTGTTTGTTAGTGAGTCAAATTTATTGTCTGTCAAGTTTACTGGTAGACTTGGAAAATATGGCCAAAAAAAAAAACTGAGTTCGTGTTTGGTTCGTACTTGGGTATCGGAATCAGAATCAAAATATGTATGATAGAGTATGATTTTGAGTATATGTGTTTGAACCTAAAATTGATAGTTATTTGGTATTGAAGTGAGAATGTGTATGATAGACATTGATGTTGTTTGGAGCGCATCGGAATTGAAATGGGTACCGAATGTGGGCGGCCGAAAAAATTTCACTGGCCGGCGGCGTTGATCGGCTATACCCCTCATTCCCCCTCATTTCCCCATATTGATAGACAAGGGGAGTCTAGTATATCAAAAAATGATATCCATTACTAAATACTTGGATATCAAACAGAAATTCATACTACATATTTCTCCAAACAAACAACTTTAGTCCCTTAATCTCATACCCCCTAACCAAACACCTTCTCATACTTCAATTCATTTTCAATTGTCTGTTTCTCGGTCACAATTTGTGTGTTGATTTATCTTGAGTGTACAAGTCAATTTCTCACAGCTGAAAAGGATTGTGTTAAGATTTTTTAGGTGTACAAGTGTATCTCACATTTAAAATAAATAGCCTCATAAAATTAATTAAAATGCATCAACTGTTCTTAAGTTTCCTTTCCTAATAAAGTCAAAAAAAATACTCTCCTTGACTTTGAAATATGATGTAATAAAAAAATCACTAAATTGGTCGCGCTTCTTATATTATAAAGCAGCAGTTGATCGACACATCTTGAAGCAATTTTCATTATGGGTCATCGAAAAACAACCACTGTGTGTTTCTAATACATAAGTACGGTTGTGTATTTCCGACCTCTCCATACTCCGCTATAAACGAGAGCTTATAAAGCAATTGAATAATGTTTTTGGGTTCTCACCTAACAAAAATGACAAACATTCTATCACATTTCGGTTTCAAATAAACTAGTAACTTCTTTTCTTTTCTTTTTTAATAAAAGAATTTGCCTTAAATTATCTGGTTATTTTGCCAAGAACTCCCTCAGTATTTATCGAAATTGTTGGTAATCCTTCAATGTTCAAATGTCTATTATAACCACCATCATGTTCGGACTAGGATACAAGAAAGTAGCTATCCTAATATGCCATTGATTGACACGCGAGTCATGTACAATAATTATGGCAATTTTTGCTCACAAATTTTTTTTTTTTTTTGGAAATTGGAAACACCAATTTTTGCTCACTTTGGTCCGTTTGATAGATGTCAACATCAAACTAGTGATAGTTGATGATAGTTACTTTATAAATAACATGTGTTATTTTCTCATTTAACTCAGTGATTGAATAAGATCAAGTTTCTTTTTCTATTTCGCAATCCAAATATTCCATTTGCTCCATAGCGTTGCTTCTTTTTGGAAAAAGTTTCTTATTTGGTTTTGATCACTATCTCGCCCTTGCTATATATATTTTTGGCGAAACAGGAACTTTATTGATAACAAATCAAAAATTATTTAGTTACATCAAAAGCAATAATGCACAACGCAAGCCCACAATACAAAGGCAACGGCTTAGTCGTCCAAAGCTACAGGATTACTAAGTCCCAACAAAGCTACCTCCAGTTTTCTACTTCGACTAACAATTTCCTTTGACAACGAACGGGTGGGCGGAAGTTGCTCCACACTACCATGCACTAATTGATTCCGCCAATACCAAAGTGATGAGATAGTCTCTCGGAATACATATCTCCAGTCGATGCGTTGTATGAAACCGGTTCCTTGGTTGCAAATTTGATACAACCCAGTTTCGAATATTCTATTCTTGAAAGAAGGTTCCCCAAGAGATGCTATCAAGCATCGCCGCGGGTAAGTCATGCCAAACCCGTCGTGTCCATGCACAGTCCCGTAGTGCGTGCACAATGTCCTCGTAATGTACATTGCAGATAGCGCACCTATCGTGTTCCTGCAGACGGCGAGAGTATAAGTAGCCAGCCGTAGGTAGCGCAAGATGATATATTTGCCAAATGAGTGTATTCAAACGCATCGGTCCTCTAGGGCGCCATATAGTACCCCATGTCCGATCAGCTGGGGGCCTGTTTGGCCAAGCTGTGCCTCGTAGGCACTAGATACATTAAAGACGCCGGATGATGTCGCTGGCCACTTCCATTGTCTAGCTGAAGACGAAGTGGTCGAGGGACGAACAAACTGTAGTTGTGAAGCCAAGAAGGGTAGAAGCCTGCAGATGTTTCTCCATAAAGGTGAAGCATTACGTGCCCTTGCTATATGTTTGCACAACAACAAAGCACACACTTTATTGCAGCTATGTGAGTTTCATTATATAAAACAATTATTTTTCCTATGTTTTATTTATTTTATTTTTATTTGAGTCGTAGCTTAATTTACACTCTTATGTGGTTCATAATAACTAATGCATAATATACGTCTTTAGAATGTGTCTCTTTCAAAAATATCATATCTTTTCAACCATGATTTTGCCCTAAGTACCTAAAATTTTCACTTAAATCTTATACCTTCTACATGACATCGGTTACAAAAATCAATTGTCTCTACTGTACTCTATCACTGACCACATGTTCTCCAATTGTCATATAAGTTATTCCTTCCTTATTGTCTTTCTCTATGTCTTCTTTGGTCTCATTCTCTCACATTTAACATGCATTTCATTCATTATCTCGCACCGCCTAAGAGGTGCATCTGTAGGATGCCTTTGCACATGCTCATACCATCTAAACATTGACTTCCTCATCTTCTCATCTATAGGAGCCACCCAATATGTCTCCTCATATGTTCATTTTTTCTTCCTTATATGTCTGCATATCCATCTTAACAACCTTATTTCCGCCTCTCGCATTCTTTGTTGATGCTCATAATTGACTGTCCAACATTCAGACTCATACAGCAGTGTGAGCCTTATTGCCGTCTTGTAAATTTTTTTTAAACTTTAAAGGTACCTTTCTATAACAAAGAAGATCTGACGCACTCTTCCACTTAAACCATCCCGCATGTACCATGTGATTCACATCATTGTCAATTCCTATATCTTTCTGTAGTATAGAATTCAAATACCTAAAACTCTCACTCAGATGAATCTCTTAGTCACCTAGTTTCACACAAGCTTCCAATGTCATTCTTTTGTTGCTAAAATTAAATTTTATACACTCTGTCTTTTTTCAACTCAATTTGAAGCCATTTTCGTCTAATGCCTTACGTCAACTTTCAGCTTAACATTGACTTCTTCACTAGTTTGATCCACTTACATAATGTCATCTGCAAATAACGTGTTCCATAGAACTCTATCTTGAATGTATCGTGTAAGTATGAACTTATGGTAGATCTTTGGTGTAAACCCATGGTCAAAGAAAACTCCGCATTTAGTCTTCCTGAAGTTCTTACGCTTGTCATCGTGTGATCATACATGTCTTTAGTACTTTTTATGTATGCTACTCTGACACTTCTTTTCAAACACTCTTCACAAAATCTTCGGTGGAACTTTATCATATGTCTTTCCATGCGTCCTATCTTTGCAGTTAGAAATTTTCCTATGTACAGAAAGTAGGGAAAAAAAACGATTGACCAATAAAAATCAATTTCTCGTTTCTAAGATGGAACAAGTCTAAGATTTTTTTTTAGGTGTTGCATCGACTACATTTATTCTTTGACATTCTATCGAAGAAGGTGTCTTTATTGCAAAAGGTATAACACCTTATTGTTGGACTATTAAAACTTTGAAACAAAAGGTGAAATTTCTTGTTCGGAGAGTTACTACCGTCCCAACCCCAATGAGTATGTATGGAGGATGCAAATCAGGAATCCACATAAGGTGTCCTTCACAAACCAGGCCTTCGGTCTAGCAGCAGAGGAACACCCATAATGTGCGTGTCCTGGATCAAACTCTTGACATCTTAGAACAAATTCCCACTCGAATATCAACTGGACTATACGCTGGGGTCGGACTATTAATTTTTTTAGCAGTAGCTGATGGCGGAAATGGATAAAGTGAGTTACGTTATTTTTTTTATGAAATAAAAATAAAAGAAACAGCATGGTTTGCACTTGAATAGGCATAAGATGTCTAAAACCCCATCATAGGCAGTTTAATAATATGTAAAATCCAAGTTCATATAATGCCAGAATTGCATAAACTGAATTACGTTTCATATGGATGAACAAAAAATTAAATAAATAATGAGCTGCACCCAAGGCGCCTAAGTATCCACCACAGGTAATTGAGTTATCAATAAGGCCAAACAGTATACCACATGTCTGTACCGAAGACATGCAAATATGCCTTCTATAAAAAACGTTCTGGATGTACTAGATTTTTGCGTTTGTACATGGTCTGGAGAGGAGCCGGATCATTTCGCGATCTAATGTACGCATACTTACCTTATACTTTGTGTAAGAGGCTGTTCCTACAGCTCAAATCCATGACCTAATGTCACGCAAGCAGCCTTATATAATTACATCAAACAAAATCAATTTCACATATATTTACTTCTTTTGGAAGAAAAGATTTATGTCCACAATCATAAGGAAATGTGAGTCTAATTTAAATGAACTAAATGCACACTAATATAATACTTACTACAATTTTGAACAGTGGATGAATATCAGCATTAACAATACCCAAAAAAAGGCTTTTTTTTATTTTTGTCTTATAAAAATTTTCTGTAAGGGTTGTGCTTTATCTTAAAAGTGTGAATTTTACAGGTGTCTTGTATCCCAAGTATTAAATGTCTACACTTCTTTATTTTCAATTTTCTTTTTGAAATTCCGAACTATGGTCTCATCTAGGCAAAATTTATTCTAAAAACTTGGCCTGGTAGATACAACGGGATTCTGGAAGTATTGATAATTTTATTATTGTTTAATAAGACCTCGAAATCAGGAAGCCGACTTTCTAACACAACATATAAATTATTTCTCCAAGACAAAGATCTGTTTTGGTAAGCAAATCGGGATGAGATCAACTCACCACTTTCTCCTCACCCCACGCGTCACCGCGTAACACGTGCCAGCAAGAGTAGTCGGTAAGGCTAGATGAGGGTGACCCGCATCTAGCCTCACCATTCATCCCCTGCTGCCACGTGTCGCGCGGTGACGCATTGGATGATGGATTTGGGGTGAGGGAATTCTAACCCATCACATCTGCTTCAGGTTTTCGTTATATTCATATATTAAAATTTATCATAACAGAATAACAAAAAAAAGAAATGGAATAAATCTTTTTAAAAAAAAACTAAAAAGAGTTAAAATATGAAAATCAGAAATATTCCCGTTACATATAACCCTCGCGATTCACTAGGCAGTGGGTATGAAGGATGGGTGGTAACAACAACAACAACATTACTACATTGCCTTAGAATCTCCCGTCTATAACGAGATATAGCCGTATGAGAAGTCAGATGTACATAACCATACCCATTATTTAGTGTCTTATTACATTTTTAAGTAGATATGAGTGTCTTTTTATATAGTGCATTTTGACGTGGTAATATGATCAGTTTTATTTTAATGTGTTACCGTAACACCGAGGACATATAGTGAAAATTATTTGCATTGGCTGATTTAAAACAAAATGAATAGAGACAATTGCTCCGTACTATATATTATTGGCCCAAAATTCTTTCCGCCCAAGTGTTATTTCTGTTATTGCTCTGTGCTATGATTTTTTTATATCCTATTTCCAAAAGTATCTTTACTTTCTTCCAATTAGGATGACGATTTTACTTCAAAATTAAAATGGTCTTGGCAGGTCCTCAGGACATAGCCCAACTGGTTTCAGATAGAGGTTCTTGAAAGAGGACATAGCCCAACTGGTTTCAGATAGAGGTTCTCGAAAGGGAGGTTAGGGGTTCAATTCTTGTTTAAGACAAAAAAACCCCTTCCCATCAAATGCATAATGTGGGAGCTTCTTGGTCTATAGGCTTGCTTGCAGTGCTGGGGGCTCCTTATACAGACTACTGTGTAAGGCTTGCTTGCATTACAGACTACTGTGTAAATGACTAAGCTCCTGTTAGCGGGTCGTTGGGTACTTGATTTACCTCCCTACACTACCTTTGTGACTGGATGTGGCAGGATTACTGTGTAAATGACCAAGCTCTTGCTAGCGGGCCGTTGGGTACCTGATTTACCTCCCTACACTACCTTTGCGATTGGGTGTGGCAGGAACCCAGTCACAAAGGTAGAATTCTGAAAATATCTTCACTTCCATACTATTGGGATATGGGTTAAAGTTTCAAAAAAGAAAAATTCTAAAGGTCAAGTGATTTGAATATCGAAATCTTGGTAATCATACATATTTCCGAAAAATACCGTTAATACCTTACCACATGAATCTCGATTATATTTTTAAAAATCTATTCTGATATTAGAGTACAAGTGGGCTAGGATCTGCTCACCCCAAATCTCTCACCTCATGCGTCACCGCGCGACAGATGACAGCAAGGGTGGGTGGTGAGACTAGATGGGTCACCTTCATCTAGCCTCACCATCCACTTTCTACTGTCACGTGTCGCGTGGTGACGTGTGAGGTGATCTCATCCCGGTACCAGTGGTCATGTCATTAATTTTTATGTAGAGACAAAAATCACACCCTCGCATGCGTCAAGGGGGACCATCCCCATGCAACCCCGAGCTAACTCATTCCCCTAGCTGAAACTTAGGGGGATAAGATCCTCTCATTCCAAAAGGATGCGATGACGCGTGACCGCGCGACACGTAGCAGCAAAAGGGTGGTGAGGTTAGATGCGGATGACCCTAATCTAGCCTCACCATCCCTTTTGCTGTCACGTGTCGCGTGGTCGCAAAAAAGGTGAGGAAAGTGGAGATTAGGAGATCTCAACCCAAACTTAGGATATGTTAAAATGAGCATAGTATTTCTCGAGATATGATGGCGTACTTTCATTTGCTAATTGTGTCGTGAGCTATTTTGCTACATATATGTACTGGACTGGTTTTCTACCAAACGGATTTTATGAGAATGATGTATCAGTATTTAATACTTTACGTTTGAAGTGTATATTGATGTCACCTCATATAAGCCACTATCATGTTTTAGTCAATATAACCCGTTAACAATTATTTCAACACAAATAACGAAATCAGAAATATACTGAATAATCCAACGTAATAACCATTCATTTTAAACTACATAGTATATACTGACAGCATACTGAAACCATCTTATAGCATGTCCTTTTATTACATAGATTAAACATTTAGACACATGGATCTATGCATTATATTCTCTCTTTGAAAACAAGTTATAGTAGTTTAATAAACATCATTTAAAATAAAAATTTTAACTTACTATCCACTGAAATTTTGTTTTAAATAACGTCGTAACCATTTTGATAAAATAACCTTGTTTGACAATATAGCATGTTTCTGAAACTACTTGACCAATAATAACATTTTTAAAACCGTGCATATTTCTTTAGTTTTATTATTTGTACTGGCTGATAAGACGGAATTTAGATCAAATGGTAAGGTTGATTCTTTGTGATTTTAAGGTCACGGGTTCGAACTGCGGAAACATGCTCTTTTACAAAGGGTAAGGTAAGTCTGCATATATCAAATCGCAAAGCGATTCGGCTCCTCTCTGGACCCTGCGCAAGTGTAAGGTAAGATTGCATATATGAAATTTCGAAGCGATCTAGCTAATCTGTAGACCCTACGCAAATATAGAAGTCTACTGTATTTAGAACGGTTTTTTTTTTTAAAAAAAATTTCCAGTGGCAATAGGAAGCGCTTGACTTTGAAGACTAAATCTTCCTTATATATCGCATCCTCCCATAGAAGTTGGCCCTGCATTCTTTGAAACTGTGATGAAACCATAGCCGAAGGCACATCAAAAAAGACAAATTTATCCAAAAATGTCACAGATTAACAGTGATGAAACCATTGAATCACTAAGAGATGGTATATTGAGAAGAAGCCAAAGTGCGAGAAGCGAGTCAGAGCTAAGCTTTGATGAAGAAACTGCTGTACAGTGGGCTGCTATTGAGAGATTGCCTACTTTCAAAAGGCTGAAATCTTCTCTGTTTGATGCCTCCGGCGGAAATGGCCGCCGCGGGAAAACGACGGTTGATGTCACTAAACTTGGTGCTTTTGAGAGGCATATGTTCATTGAAAATCTCATTAACAACATTGAGGATGATAATCTTCGTTTGTTGCAGAAGATTAGAAGACGATTAGACAGGTAATCTCTTCTTCTGCTTTTCCTTAATTACTTCATTCATAGTATGTAATTATTCCTGTAAGCTCTAATTAAATCAAGAAATCTTGGTGATTTTACCATTTTTGTAACGCTTCGGACAATAATTAGGCTTATGGGTCTCACAACATTAGATTTCTGAATCCTCACAATGTTCTTTGGGATTTCAAGTGCAGGAATTTCGGCTTTTGTTCTAAGATTTCCGACTTGATTGAGATAGTGGTTATTGACACCCATATTCATATGTCTTCCTTTTTTGTTCTTTCCCAATGTGGAATATAGTACCTACACCCTCATCTCCTTTGTTTGGCGTCTCGCTAAGAGGGGGAGACCCAGGTGTCTTTTTTTTTTTTTGTTCGGATGAGATCCTCTTACCGCGTGGTGATTCACCACACTTCTCACCACGTGACACGTGGCAGTAAGAGGTGGTGATGCTTGATAAGGGTAACCTTCATCCAGTCTCACCACCTATGCTGCCATGTGTCGCGCGGTGACGCACACGGTGAGATAGGATGAGTGAGGAGATCTGAACCCTTTTTGTCTAGGGCAAAAAGTCACGTCATGACCTTTCGACGCTATACAAGTCTCGTAAAATATGTAAATCAAAAATTCAACCACTACCTAAATTAAAGTAATACACTCTATTACTTTAAATGGTCACATGTCAACCATCTAAAATATTTGTAAAATTCTATATTTGTTTATAACTCACGTCATTATTATTGATTTGACAATATTAAGTTTTCTCAAGATATGTATGTAATGGTAAAAAAATAAAATGGTTAATCTAAATTGAGTTTTTTTTCCTTATAAACCATATTAACGTTGATGTTTAAGATTCAAAAGTTGTGTGTCGATTGCTTTGGCAAGGTTATAAGTTAGAAGTGACTCCGTAAATGTCAATTATGTTGCTAGGTTGATTCTAATGCGAAATTGTATATGGGAGTCGAATTATATCTCTACACAAAGTATTATAGTTGCTCACCTATCATTAACGAAAAATTCGATAATCATACAAATGTCGTATATAATTTTTTCTGTTTTGTCTACAAAATAAATTTAACCAAATAGACGCCATCGTGTGTGTGTGTGTATATATATATATATTAAAAAATGTTGGTGTCTCATCTTAATTTTGTTGATGTAGAGTTGGCATAGAATTGCCCACAGTGGAAGTGAGATATGATGATTTACATATAGAAGCGGAATGTGAATTTGTTGACGGGAAGCCCCTACCAACTCTTTGGAATTCTTTTAAGAGATCTTTTTTGGTAAGTTTTCCACCAATTTTGTTATTTCCATTAAAATGTTATCTTAATTATCTTTCATTTTTTAACTACAAATTTGCAGTTTGCAAGTGAAACACATTTATTAAAAAAATAAAATTATTTTTACCATCAAAATTATTCATCCGTCATGTCTCTCTTATATTTTGTAGGTTTTTTAGGATTTCTTTTATAAGAATTCTACAAGTCCACGACATATCTACCGATTAAGAATGATGGCGGAAAAAAAAAGATATGGTAGAATTAGCTCTATATATTATTATCTTTTCTTAAAATAAAAAGACATGCATACATGCATCATATACACTTTTACGTGGGGGTAACGAAACGAGCCGAACCGAATACTAGGTTTTCAAATTCGGATTCGTTTAGCTAAATGAACTATTCGACTCGATTCATTTAGCTAGACGAACATTGACATTGGTTCGAGTTCGGCTCGATAACATTATAATTGTTTAAACGAGTCGAACTGTTCACGAACAGTTCAGCTCGTTTAACTACTGAACGAATACAAAACCGAACACGAACCGGATTCGAACAGTTCGGTTCGTTCAACCGTCCTACTTCTACGTTCACATATATGTTAATGGTTTGAGTATTTAAATATTAATTGAGTTTATCCTTGTCGTTTTATTCAAAGGAAAACAATTATTGCTTTCAAAGAATAATTGAGCATGACTTTGAATACTTGTTTGTTTATAATTTTATTGAAAACATTTTTCCACATGTGGCGATAACATCATAACTGTCAAACTCAGGCCCTTGAGAAACCAGCCTTTCGAATATGATTAATAGTGTTGTGTGACATGTATGAGATAAGTATGTGTCTTATGTGTTTTTTCTTCTAATAATAAACTTTGTTTCACATATATTATTCACTCAACTTTGGTATATCAAAATTTTAATAACGAGTAAAAAAGTCGTATATGAATATTTTAATCTCCTAAACTTAATAATTCTATAAAGAGCTTATATGTACTAATAACATGAACCATGTTCTGATAAGATGAACCCGGTAAAAATGATGATGAGAACATCAACTATAATATAAAAAGAATATAAACTCCCATTTTTTTCTTTAACATAATGCTTCTTATTTTGAAGTTAGGATTCAAAGCAATAATTCTTTAGGATCTACAAATATATCTTCACATATACAATCGTTTCACAATAACTCAAATATGATAATTAGAAAAAACATACCTTCCTCCATAGTTCGATGAGCAGAAACGTCTTTGATGAACATAATCTTCAAGTATGATGTAGACAATCACAAACTTGAACAGAGGTTTCTCTCTACTAACCCTTACTTTAAGGTTTACTTTAATGGATAAGTAAATCCAATAGCCAGGGTGAAGAGTCCCTTATTTATAGGTAACCAAAAGGTACGTCCATCATAACCTTTGGAATATCACACTTAATATATAGATATGTTCCTTTAATGAAGAATTGTGTCACTTAGACTTAAAAGACATAATCCTTCAAGATAACCTTTTAATGAAGAACCGTGTCACTTAGACTTAAAAAACATAATCCTTCAAGATAAGTTTTCACAAATAACCAATTAGGATTTAATTATAAATCATATAACCATTATATCACAAGTGACATAACCTTACATCATAGTGTTTTATTATCATTCCTCAAAGCTTTTTAATTTATTTGAGGAATCAAAAGACTGGGAAGAGATACAAAATGATTCATGAAAAAGATTTAAGAGTTTTGACAGTAGGAGTATGGAGTTGTAGGATTAAAGTGTATTATAATCAATATTATCCCTTTTTGTCCACTCTCTCCAGACCCTAACGACATTTTTTTGATGCCGTTGAGACGTACTGGGTTCGATGGATTGATAATCAACATTACAGTTTATCCTTTCTCTACAACATAAAGTTATTTCATTTTCAACATATTTTTTTAATATTGAAGATAGGATTGACAGTGTATTATAATCAACATCATAATTTTTTATCACTTCCCTAAAATATAAAGCTTTTTAATTTCCTTGATGAATCAAAAGGCTTGGAAGATTTAGAAAACTATTTATGAAAATGATATATAAGAGTTTGAGTGTACGGAAACACTCTGCAATGTGAGGCGTACATTTATCGAACATATCGCAAATTCGAGTTTGAATGATTTTGATTGGATGCTGATATTTATGATCTTAGCTAAGCTAAAATTCATTTAGATCAGCTTGAAATCTCAGTCAAAAATATTTTATAAAAGAAAATCATAACAGGTTGCATAAATATAAAATTTTTCAAGAAGAGTGTATCTCTATTTTAAGTTTTTTTTTTAGAAAAGTAAAATTAGTAAGAAAGGAAACAAAAATAAAAAAGAAATATCAATACGCGTTTACATATAGTTATAGGTATAGATTATAGATTATGCGTTATTAGTGAATTAGTGACACTCAAATTTATTTTTAACATGTTTGGGTTTGCAGCCAAAATTTCAACGTTGTTGCAAGGGAGGATTGTCAATAAAACAAATAATAAGAATTTACCTTTATATTCTTTAGGATAGATTTATTGTTTGTTTACTCTCTTCAGACCCTAATAATAAATTTGACTATCTTTATGATATACTGGATATGTGTTGTTGTTCTTATGTTTTGATGTAATTAGAGTTTTTAACATTTAGAATTCTATTTTTATATCTATGTGTTTTTTGACTAAAATAAAAATATAATTGTCGGTTAAATTTAACAAAAATTATACTTTATCTAAAGGTAAAAAAATTTAATCTAGAGTGAATGTCAAGAATCATTTGTCAAACCACATGAGACAAAAAGTGAGCAAAGTATGAGATTTTTTTTTTTACTAAACTTAACGGAAATTCCGATTTCCATTTTAGTCTTGAAAAAAAGTTGTAAAAGTCGAGTTTTAAATTAGATAAGTTATCTGTGTGTTTTTAACACATAAGTATATTGCGTACATCTAAACTCTTGTCATAGGCGGAGGCTTCTAAGGCAATGTGGTAATGTTATTGGTGTATTAATCTTAAAAAAAAAACTACAAAGAGTGTAAATATAATTACACCAAAATACAGGGATGCAAATATAATTTTCTCTAAAATCAATGAAATTTACACATGATTCACGAAGCAACAAATTTTAATGGGTAAACTAATGATAGTTGCTTTTGAAAAAACTAATAACAGTTAAGTGTGGAATAATTGGCCAAAGTAACTATGCACTCAATTATTGTATCCACTGAATACGACTTTTAAACAAGATTTGCTAAATAGTTGGAAATCATATTATTTGGCATTTCGGGCGGGGGGGGGGGGGGGGACAGGGGAAGACCAATGTGGAACCTTATCGGTTATTGCAAATCATACATAGAATTTTACTTGGAACCTTATGGTTATACAATTATATATTAGAGGATATATATAAATATGCACACACACACACCCCTGTATGTGTATATTATGTATATATATGTATATGTATGTATGTATGTATACACACACGCTATAGAAATATATCTAGATAGACACATACATACATATATATTATATATTACACACACACACATATATGTATACACACATTATCGAATATCCATATGTATACACGCACATACATATACAGAGGGCTATGTCCCTATTAGTTGCTTAATTATGGGCAGCATCCTTTATATATTTGTCAGTTGACTTTATATGAAAATTTTACTTACAAAAAAAGTGTACTTATGTCTTTAAGCCCGTGTCTACACTGTGCGCATGTATAGATACATTTATGTATGTGTGTATATTTGTATGTATTCCACACACACACACACATATATATATATATATGTATATATATATATACTTCTTCCATCCCAGTTTCATAGTCCGGTTCGAAAAAGATACATTTTTTAGGAGATATCATTTAATGCATTGGATAGTCATTAAAACTATGCTCAATTTTCAAATTTATTTTTTGATGCATTACATGTTTATCATTAATGCATTGTTTTTATCGGTCGATTGCAAGGATATTTTGGAGCTAAACATAAGTGGAAAAGTTAATTATAGAAGTGAACTAAATGTTGAGACGACTAAAAAAAACGGACTAAAACTAGGACAGGAGTGCATGCATGTAGTCACACACGCATACATACAGATATCTGTAGATATATGTATGTATATGTATGAACTATATGAAATTGTGGGTTGGTGAGTTATATTACATACAATACATAGGCATGCTTATCCTTGTATGCATGTTTGTGCGTATATATTCATCTGACATGATTATCTTGATGATCTATATACAATACCACTCAGTTTGATCTTCTTACAATGTCAACCATCTGAGACAGTGTCTTTTTTCTTCCCTGCTGAACTTCCTTTTGTAATATATTACTTTTTATTCCAAAAACATATTGTAAATTTATACTATTATTTCCATTTGCAATGGAGCGAAAGACACATTCTTCTTTGACTTCGGAATATGATGGAATAAAACAAAATGACTCACTAAATTGGTTGGACTTCTTATATTGTGAAGTAGTAGTTGATCGACAAAGATTGATGCAATTTTCATTATGGGTCAGCGGAAAACAACCTTTGTGTGTTTCTAACACATGAGTATAGTTGTCGTACATCCAACCGTTTATTTTTTGTTTTTACATGACCGGATTACAAGTTATCAGATGTGGAGTCTATTTTGCAGACTCCCATGTATTCTGAACCTCAGGTACTTAAACAGAGAGGCATAAAACATCATACAAATTGATTATTTGACTTTGTTGAACAGGATCTTCCTAGGCTGCTTGGTTTAAAGTTGGAAAACTCCAGGATCAACATCATTGATGGTGTTAGTGGCATCATCAAGCCTAGAAGGTACACAAGCAGCATTTGTCAGTAGTTTCTGATCCTCCTCACACCCTTTTCACGTCTGGATTCACCATTTACTCTAGCAAAAGTAGTACTACTACATTTACGTTTAAAACCCAGTATCTCTTGCTCTGATTCTGGGTTGCGTACATCCGATCCTTCCATACTTCGTCATAGATGGGAGTCTCTAAGGCAATAGGTAATGTTGTTGGTGTTGTTGTATCTCTTGCTCTGATACCTCACGTAGTCTAAACATTTAAAACTGTTTGCCCACTTTGGCTTTTGAGTGTCTGAAAGATTTGCCTTTCAAAGAATAATTCTCCCATGTTTTGCATTTGGCATGAATATATGGATGATCATTGCCCTTAGGACACTTGATATGAATAATATGATTCTTAGACTCATGGTTCATCTTGAATGCAGAATGACATTACTTCTAGGTCCTCCAGGAAGTGGGAAGACTTCACTTTTGAAGGCTCTATCTGGAAACCTTGTTAAATCCTTCAAGGTCTTTATATCTTTGTCTATCTAGTAATAAAATGTTCATAATTATCATCTTGTGGATGAAAAAACTTTTAAACCCACATTTCCTGGTAGATTCTAAATGATAACTTTTTGGATCTTGTTTTCACTTGTCTGAAAAATACTTAACTCAAGATGACTTATAGATATACATACTTATATAGCAATGCCATCTTCTTGTTTTTGAATGTCAGCCAATGGTGTCACATGCTTTTGCTGTTTTACCAAAAAGAAAACTTACACAATCTTTTCTGTTCATGATAGACCTCTGGAAATATTTCTTACAATGGATACAAATTAAACGAATTTGTGCCTCAAAAAACTTCTGCCTACATAAGCCAGTATGACCAGCATATTGCTGAAATGACAGTTCGCGAAGCACTAGACTTTTCGGCTTGCTGCCAGGGTGTTGGAAGCAGAAGAGGTATGCTTTCCAGTCTTCTGCAGTGATCTGTCATATTATAGGTAATACTCACTACATGCTGCTATGGATTCCATGAACACATTTTTCTGCCCTTTAAAGATATCCTGGCTGAACTAAGCCGGAGGGAGAAAGAGGAAGGAATTCATCCTGATCCAGATATAGATATTTACATGAAGGTAGGTTTTGTATTTCAATGCAATTTTGAAATTTTCTTTTATTTTTGTCACTTAATGCTTTGTACTACAGTTGTTATATTAGCAAGCAAGCAAGCAAGTTTCTTCTTGTTACTTCTTGCTTATCGATGATGACCACCATTTCCATTGGCGTGAATCACATTCTTTGATTTTTATTTCATATGTACTTTCTTGATTGTCTTGGAACAACTCTTATAAACTGTCATTTTGGCTTGTCTTCTGTTCATTCTTCCAGGCAATTTCAGTTCAAGGACAAAAGGCACAACTACGAACAGACTATGTTTTAAAAGTATCTTCTCTTTCCAGAAAATTTCATTGGCTGCTTTTGATTCTTGAATCTGAAATGAAGAAACTTATTTGCTGATTTTGTCATTCTTCCGCCCACCCTACCCCCCATTTTTAGATACTGGGACTTGACATTTGCGCCGACACACTCATTGGGGATGTCATGAGGCGTGGTATCTCCGGTGGCCAGAAGAAAAGATTGACAACAGGTATAAATCTTGTAGGGACTACATACCATGTCTATCTTTTAACAAAAAAATTTGATCAAGGCTGTGTTTTTCCTCTTTTATTTTGCAGGAGAGATGATAGTCGGGCCGATGAAGGCCTTGTTTATGGACGAGATATCAAATGGTTTGGATAGTTCCACAACATATCAGATTATTGCTTGCCTGCAACATCTAGCTCATATTACAGATGCCACGATTCTGGTTTCAATTCTTCAGCCTGCACCAGAGACATTCGAACTCTTTGATGATATTATTTTGCTGGCAGAGGGAAAGGTTGTCTACCATGGACCCCGTGAAAGCATTCTAGAATTCTTTGAGACTTGTGGATTTAGATGCCCTGAAAGGAAAGGAATATCAGACTTCTTGCAGGAGGTAATCATGTCTTACGTTAGGTTCTATTCTTGTTTTTCTATCTTCCAGAATTATATGTACTGAATGAAGAATTGGCAGGTTATTTCTAAGAAGGATCAGGCACAATACTGGTACCGCGGCGCAGAGACATATACTTACCATTCTGTGAATATGTTGTCATTGAAATTCAAGGAATCAGATTATGGAAAGAAACTCAAGCAGGAGCTTTCTGTACCATTAGAAAAGTCGAAGAACCGTTACGACGCCATTAGTTTCTCTGTCTATTCATTGCCAAAATGGTCCCTGTTTAAGGCTTGTTTCTCAAGGGAATTTCTTCTCTTGAAAAGGAACTCTTTTGTTTATGTTTTCAAATCTATCCAGGTTCGAAACCATTTTCTTGTTCTTCATCCTTTTCCCCTGTTTTGTCCTCAAAGAGCATGTTTCACTTTACTGATCATCAACAGTTTTTCTTTTTTGTTTGGTATTTATATTTCTTCTAAACTACTTTGCACTTTGCATCATGTTTACTTGCAGCTTTGCGTACTTGCATCTATCGCAATGACAGTGTTTTTGCGTACAAGGCTGGAAAATGTCAATCTTGAAAATGCAAATTCTTACTTGGGAGCTTTGTTCTACAGTCTAGCCATTTTCCTTATTGAAGGACTTGCCGAGGGGGCAATTACTATTGCAAGGCTGTCTGTTTTCTACAAACAGAGAGATTTACATTTCTATCCTGCTTGGGCGTATGCAATCCCATCTGTTATTTCAAAGGTTCCTCTCTCGTTGTTGGCTGCTTGTATTTGGACATGCTTGACTTATTTTGTCATTGGCTACAGTCTAAACCTCTGGAGGTATTTTCATCACTAGCTTTGTGAAGCCACAAAAAATAAGACCTTGCAATATTTGCGCGTGATTTCTATCTAATAACATAAAGCATACTTCGCAGGTTCTTGAAGCATTTACTTCTGTTGTTCTCTGTTCACATGACATCCCTGTCAATGTTCCGGTTTTTGGCATCCATCACTCGGAATCTAGTTGGTTATAATGCTGCTAGTAGTTTCTCAACAACATTTTCCTTCATCTTCAGTGGCTTCATTATACCAAGACGTAAGATTTCTCATTTCTTCCATTTCACTTGTTAAAATGATCGAGTTTCTTAGGGAAGAAAGTGACTCTGAGGTTACCTCGTTTCAGCTTCAATGCCAGCTTGGTTAAAGTGGGGGTTTTGGGTATCTCCATTGACATATGGCGAGAGTGGACTAGCTGTAAATGAATTTTACTCCCCAAGGTGGCAAAAGGTATGCATGGCTTTTACTCTCCTTATCTTTGTTATTTTCTTTATCGCATTTTAGATGCAGTTCTTGTTGAAACTTGGGCTTACATGAGGTGAGGCTCATATCCACTCAAAACCTTAAGGCAATATGTGGTGGTACCTCATCCTCATAAAACATTAAGGCAACGGGTGGTGGTACCTCATCCTCATATAACCCATGTATTTTATCTCACATTGTATTCTCAACACCCGCCCTCACGTGGCAACGTGGCTTGACATACACACGCGCCTTAGAACCCGCCCTCAATCACAAACCACAAGCCAACTTCTGGACTTGGTGGCTTGACATACACACGCGTCTTAGAACCCGTCCTCAATCACAAGCCACAAGCCAACTTCTGGATTTGGTTGAGGGAAGACAATAAATGGCCAATCATGGGCTAGGGAAGTTGTGAGTCCACATTTTAAACTCGCTCTGATACCATGTTGAAACTTGGGCTAACATGAGACGAGGCTCATATCTACTCAAAACCTTAAGGCAATAGGAGGTGGTATCTCATCCTCATATAAACCATGTGTTTTATCTCAAATTGTCGGATGTGGAACAATATTCTCAACAGTTCTTCTAGTAATATGACAGTCGATATGATCATGTTCTTTCTTGCTGTATCACTTGTTCAACTAACTATATTACTTTGAAGACCAATAATTGTAGGATTGGATTCTGCAACCAGATTTAAACTTTTTGTTTCCCTTCTTGAATGTGCACCTTCATCCTTGTCTACAGATGCTTCCAACAAACAAGACAGTAGGAAAAAGGGCGCTTGAAATACATGGACTGAACATAGGTGCACATGTCTTCTGGATAGCAATTGGTGCTTTATTTGGCTTTACGCTTCTGTTCAACATCGGATTCACTCTGGCTTTAAGTTTCTTAAAAGGTATTTCTCGCCTTTCCTACCATGTTTAGTGGAACAAGGATGAATGTTTAAAGCTATTGACTTCCATGTGTTCAAATGGAATCAGCTCCGGCTTCTCGTGCCATTATTTCAAGAGAAAAAATGGATAAATGTAATGAGTCTGATGATTCGGAGAAGTCCATCTATGCCTCTTCAAGTCCTGTAGAAGCCAAGAAAGGTTGGTTTGTCCATTTGGATTTCCTCGAGAAATTTTATTGTTTGATATTCAAATCTAGCTTGTTGTAGTTCTATTAAGATGAAATTCTCTAAGCTAAGAATCTTTTTCTATAATGTTCCAGGAAAAATGATCTTGCCCTTTCAACCCTTGACTGTTGCATTTCAAGATCTGCAATACTATATTGACACTCCTTTGGTAGGGTCCCTGATCCTTGTTAACTTTATATGTATGACATTATCATCCTCAAGCCAGATAAATGAATTCTCTGTATTTCACCTCCTCTCAGGCAATGAAGCAGCATGGTTTTACGCAGAAAAAGCTTCAACTTCTGCATAACATTACTGGCACATTTAGACCTCGCGTGCTTACCGCGCTTATGGGTGTAAGTGGAGCTGGGAAAACTACCCTATTTGATGTTCTTGCTGGTAGGAAAACTAGAGGCACCATAAAGGGAGAAATAAAGATTGGAGGATACCCAAAAGTGCAGAAGACATTTTCAAGAATATCGGGTTATTGTGAGCAAAGTGACATACATTCTCCCAATGTCACTGTGGAAGAATCCATCATTTTTTCTGCTCGGCTACGCCTGCATCCTGATATTGATTCAATAACTAAATCTGTATGAATCAATACTTTTAGCAGTTGGACAGGAGGCTTGATGTCGTTTCTTCCATGTGCTAATTTCAATATACCTTGTTTTATTACAGGCTTTTGTGAAAGAAGTACTTGAAACCGTTGAGCTTGATGGGATCAAAGATTCTCTGGTCGGCGTTCCAGGTGTCTCTGGTTTGTCGACTGAGCAGCGCAAACGACTTACAATTGCTGTGGAGTTAGTTGGAAACCCATCAATAATGTTTCTTGATGAACCTACCACTGGATTGGATGCGAGGGCAGCAGCTATAGTAATGCGAGCTGTTAAAAGAGTGTCTGATACTGGGAGAACAATTGTTTGCACCATACACCAACCAAGTATTGGCATATTTGAAGCTTTTGATGAGGCAAGTGGAACCTTGAACTACACTTTTGAGTGTGGTTTTTATGCATTGAATACATTCTTCACATATATAATTATGTCATCAAATGCTTCTTGATGTTGATTTTCTCTGTGATTTGGGCACACCTGTCATTAACCAATATTCCTTTAAATGTTTTGCAGATAATTCTCCTTAAATCTGGTGGGCACATGATTTACTTTGGACCTTTGGGTCAGCATTCCAGTAAAGTCATTGAATACTTTGAGGTCTCTTTCTCTAGTCACCAAGAAACTTAGATTTGATTGCTCTTGGCTTTGATTTTTACATAAATTGCTTGCTTGAAGTTTAATCTTATTCCTTTTCTTTTTTGGGGTAACAGAGTGTACCAGGTGTTCCAAGAATAAGAAAGAATCATAATCCAGCAACATGGATTTTAGAAGTCACTTCAAAGTCTTCGGAGGCTGAGCTTGGTGTGGACTTTGCAGAAATCTACCAGAATTCTATTTTACATCAGTGAGTCATGAGTCCTAATTTTTGGTTTCTGTCTTTGTCTTTCAATGTTTGTGCATATACGCGGCTATGGTTATTTTAATATCGGAAGCTTTCTATTTGTATGTACTAAATTCCTTCACTATGTTTCCATTTCCAATGGAGTCAAGGACACATTCTTCCTTGACTTTGGAATATGATGGAATAAAGCAAAATGACTCACTAAATTGGTTGCGCTCCTTATATTGTGAAGTAACAGTTGATCGACACGCAATTTTCATTATGGGTCATCGGGAAACAATCTATGTGTGTTTCTAACACATGGGCATGGTTGCGTACATCCGACCCCCCATACCCAACATAGGCGGGAGCCTCTAAGGCAATGGGGTAATGTTGTTGTTGTTGTTGTAAATTACTTCACTAACACACTAGCACACCATATCTTTATTATTGTGTCATCCATGCAGGTACATATAGAACTAGGGATTTCACTGGAAGCAAACTCTCTATCCGTTGGGATGGAGGTACTGTTTGCCTGCCTCTCACCCTCTCCAGACCCTAAAGATAGCTTTTGCTATCGTTATAATATACTGGGTATGATTGATGTTGTTGTTGAGTCATGAGTTCTATGCATAAGTGCTTCCTATAAGGGCTACTTACCAAAGAAATCATTAGGCACCATTTTCAGTGACAACACTTTAGAGGGTCTATAAATTGTCCATTATATACACTTCACCTTTTCTTGGATGGTTGTTGCATGCTTTCTTGGGTGATTTGTAAAATATTCATACCAGATGAGGCGCTATTGAAAGTATTGGTTGAATGGTTCATGTTGAAACTTGTGTTGCACTCTGTTTGATCTGTATAATGCGGTTGATTATGAGATTAACATGGTTGTATTATCCCTCTAATTTTAGGCAGAACAAAGATCTCGTGAAGACACTGAGTTCACCACCTCCTCAGTCTAAAGATTTGGTTTTTCCTTCACGTTATTCCCAAAATGGTTGGGGTCAATTCAAAGCTTGTCTATGGAAACAACATTGGTCTTATTGGAGGAGTCCGGCATACAATTTGCGACGCATCATGTTCATTCTTCTTCTGTCTTTGATGTTTGGGGGTTTGTTTCTCAATCAAGGCAAGAAAATGTAAGTCCTTTTCCACCAAAATTTGCACATTTTTCATCAATACAAAAGCATACTCAGCATGACATATATTTTCTTGATTTCATCTTGTTTGCTTCGGAACTTCTCTTCTTTGATGTTACAACAACAACAACATTACCACATTGCCTTAGAGGCTCACGCCTACTGCGAGGTATGAGGGGTCGGATGTACGCAACCATACACATGTTTAGAGACACATAAAGGTTGTTTCCCGATAACCCATAATGAGAATTGGATCAAGCTGTGTAGATCAACTGCTACTTCACAATATAAGAAGCGCATCCAATTTATTAACTCATTTTGTTTTATTCCATCATATTACAAAGTCAAGAAAGAGTGTGTCTTTGACTCCATTAGAAATGGAAAGTTCTTGTTTGATGTTATCATTGTTATGATACCTAATTCTTCCTCCTGTCTTTACCCATTCAATGTTTCTGGATTTGAATTCTATATAGAGTGATAGAGATGTATGTAAAACATCCCAGAAGACTCATATGTGAAACTGACTTTTCTTCATTTGGCAGAGTCAATGAGCAAAGTTTGCTCAATATATTTGGTTCAATGTACTCTGCTATAATCTTCTGTGGCATCAACAATACATCTTCAGCTTTGCCATACATCAGCGCAGAGCGACCTGTATTCTGTCGAGAAAGATTTACAGGGATGTATAGCATTTGGGCCTATGCACTTGCTCAGGTACATAATAACAGTAGGCTTTCACATTACTTGTAGTCTATCTTTTTCATGAACAGAAATCCCACAATGGAATCTTTAGTATTTTCACCCAGACCGGCCATCTTTTTTGGTGCTACACTGGTAAGAGATTTAAGAGTGATCTCAAACTTGAAGCCTAAATACAACACCTACAAGATTATATGAACTGTAGTTAGCTTGTGGCATCTATACGATTATAACTATTTTAATATTAGAAGTTTTTTATTAGTATTTATGAAATTCCTTCACTGATACACTAGCATACCATACCCATTTATTGTGTCAGCTATGCAGGTACATATAGAGCCGGGTGTCTCACTGGAAGCAAACTCTCTATCCTGGATAGAGGTATTGTTTGAATGCCTCTCACCCTCCTCAGACCCTAACGATAGCTTTTGATGTCGTCGGATATAGTGCATATGTGTTATTGTTGTTGTTGATTTGTGGCAACATAAGAAATAGTACTACACCTCATAAGATGTTTCCGCTTATCCTTAATGTAATCAAGAAACTGCATCAACATTTTGCTTTCTTCTTTCTTTCTGTTTCTGGCTTTTACAGAAATTCACAATTAGCAATGCCTTTAACGCAATTTCATGCATCCTTGCTTTAAATTTCCCAAATGCTACAAAATTTTCACTTCAACTACAACAACTACAACAATCATACCTAGTATAATCCAACCGACAGCAAAAGCTATCGTTAGGGTCTGGGAAGGGTGAGAGGCAGGCGAACAATACCTTCATCCCAAGGGATAGAGAGTTTGTTTCCAGTGAGATCTCCAACTCTATATGTACCTGCATAGATATCACAATAACAGGAATATAATATGCACAAATAATTGAAATACAAAAACCAAAACAAAAAATGCAAAGTGTCTTGCTAATTCAGTCTTGTCGTTTCCTTTATAGGTTCTGGTGGAGATTCCATATGTCTTTGTTCAGACAATTGTCTTTACATCAATCACTTATCCAATGATTGGTTATCATGCCTCGCCGGATAAGATCTGTTGGTTTTTCTATACAATATTTTGTACATTGCTGTACTACAGTTATCTTGGAATGATGATAGTTTCAATCTCTCCAAGTTATCCAGTTGCTGCAATTCTGCAATCAGCGTTTTACGCAATGTTCCATCTTTTCTCTGGATTTGTGATTACTCCTAAGGTAAGAACTCCACCAAGGAATCTGCATTTCGTCAAACACATAAAGCCCAAATATCAAATTTTCTTGCATTTTTGTATCCTCCAAGTAAAGTTCCTTCTGTTCCATGTTTCCATATCTTGATTAATCACTGCAGGATCATAGATTGGTCTAACAAAATTAGCATTCTTTTGATTCTTTGAAATTGCAGCACATCCCAGAATGGTGGATCTGGTTATACTATTTGGTTCCAACATCTTGGTCGCTAAGAGGACTGGCTACTTCTCAATATGGGGAGTCCCACAAAGAAATTAGGGTTCTTGGAGAAACTAAAATGGTAGCTTCCTTCTTGAGAGAGTCTTTTGGATTTTACCATGGTGAATTACCTCTCATTGGTGTTGTCTTGATTCTGTTTCCAATTGCCTTCGCTACTGTGTATGCATATTGTCTTGGAAACTTGAAATTCCAGAAGAGGTGAAAACTGTTTTAGTGAACCAACAATCCATGAGGATGATAACAACACCACCCAAGCCTTTTTCACATTATGCGGGGTTGGTATATAGATCAATTATTTATCTTGCGTTTTATTTGTTTATTTATTTTTGAATCGTAACCTAAATTCTACTCTTCTTTTGTGGCTCATAGTACATGATACGGTCCTTTAGAATATGCATCTTTCAAAAATGTCATATCATATAAACCGTGATTCTGGCCTAGTACCTAAACTCCACATGCTCCTCAATTGTCATGTAAGTTATATTCCTTCTTTATTGTCTCTCCCCATGTCTTCTCTGGTCTCTCTCTCATGTTTAACGTGTATCTCATTTATTGTCTTGCACTGACTAACAGGTGCATCTGCAGAACATCTTTGCACATGTCCCTACCATCTTAATCTTGATTCCTTCATCTTCGTTCGTCTCCCTTTCTCTCTCTTTTACAATTTTACACACCTCTTTCACATTCTTTTGTGTCCAACCGATTATAAAAAAACTTTAAACACCTTTTTTTCAAGCACCAACTTAAATCCTGGTTTGTATACCATCATAGCTTTCTCACTACTT
The DNA here is from genome assembly GCA_036186865.1 of Eustoma russellianum. NCBI lineage: Eukaryota > Viridiplantae > Streptophyta > Magnoliopsida > Gentianales > Gentianaceae > Eustoma > Eustoma russellianum. The sequence goes on from AP025073.1 coordinate 3,459,527, forward strand.
TTTTCCTTGACATCGTGTCATTATCTCCATTTTCTTCCTCATTAAAGTTTCAATATTCCATGTTTCTAGTTAATACTCCTACTTAACTTTGTATTTCCTCTCTTAGTATGTAACTGGAAGCTTAAGAACTCGTGCTTATTGTTTATAGCATCTGAGTTCTCTAGGAGATGAAGCAGCCTAGCTCAATTGTTTTTTCATTCGAACCATGCGATAGGAATCCTTACCTATTTGACACTACATCCAAACCCCCAGATGCAGTGATCATTGTCGAGACACCGTATTCGGACCATATGGTACGTTTCTTACGAAAAACATCCTAGCATTAGCTTGGTATATTGGTTGATTGGTAGTCATGAACTGCTTCAATAAAATTTGAGCGGTATAAAGATCGCATTTATGGAAAATGTTATAGTTAGTTACAGTGTGAAGTAGGTGATCAAGAGCTCAAGATAGTGGTGATGGTGATACAGTTACATTTTTCTGATTCTATCTTGTGTATAAGAAACATTAGCAGAGAGTAATGCTCCATGAATAAATCATACAGAACATCAAAAGCAAGTTCATTTCAAAACTTGGCAGCTTCTTCTTTCTTTCCGTGAATATAAAATTATATTCTGGTATCATAACGTAAAATGTTTCTATTTTCAAGGCAATCAAGACTCAACGATTCACACGCAGAATAAGCAATACACAAAAACAATGCTAGATTTTTTATCACTAAATAGGATTAGCTATGTGTATCTTTTGTTTCCACCATGTTTTATTTATTTTTGGGTTTTTATTTTTATTTTAAAATGTAGTAGGTATAAGACAGAAGTGAAAGTTTAGATACTTAAGATGAAGGGGGTCACAGGAGATGATGTGAGAGTTTAAATAAGCATATTTTAAATGTACGTATTAATCACTTTGAGACACATAAACGAGATATAGTTTAGGGGGGAAAAGTACAAATAAAAATAAAAAATAAAAAATGCACAGTAAGAATGGAATAGACAACACAAACCAAACTCATCCTGTCGTTTTTTTATAAAGAAAACATTAATTGATCTATGCGTGTCACGTATATTTTTAACACTTCTAAGTATTTCGAATTCATTGGGACCCTTTTCGCTTTCATATTATTAAACACAATTTTACAAACCATTTACAGGAATAACATTATAATATCAAGGTTTATTGTTAAACTCGACAACGTATGCTTTATTTTAACCATTACGATAACCTCTAAATTTTCAATCAAGAAATAATGACGAAGAATGTTAAAAACTAGAAAGAGAAGTAAGTCAAAGGAAATCCAGTTATACGAATCCCAATATTGCATTCCACATCAAAACAGTTTCCAGGTACTGATTGAAAAATGTGCAAGGCGAGATGCATTTGTTTGTGTTACCCTTTCTCTTTTCTACTTGCAAAAACTCATATCCTAGACTCTGGATATCTCATCGTTTCAATCTTCAAAAATTTTGTAAAATATATAAGTAAAAAATTTAGCAACTCCCTACATTGTTGAGGCATCTCTAGACTATTAGAACCTATTTTTTTCAGCAGTCTAAACTTGTGATGCGAAAGGAATGGCCTGGTTATATGTATTCCATGATGCAACCCGTATTCTCTTTAATTACTCCATCTCTCTTTCTTAATTACTCCATCCAAAACAAAAAGGTAATATATTATTACTTTTGACTTTTTCTCATAGTGCATTTTAAACTATCTAAATAAACCAAGTATGACAATATTTGTAACACAGATAATACTAATTATCTAGTTTGTTCAAATCCACAAATAAACTAAACAATCATATATGATATGACAATATTTTTGTGACATGACTACCAACTATCCTAGTCTGCCCAAAACTGCGCTGACTGGGATGCTCAACTGTCGGTGAAATTATCATAAACAAAACAAGGTAAAATTAAAAACTTAAACATCATGTAGATGATTTAGAAACATGTAACTTTCAAGAATCGAGATAAAAACAATATACCGAAAATTCTTTAAAATTATGAAGGAAAAACCATATATATGCATATTAATGCCTCATGAAAAGCGAAAGTATGATTAAGCGCCCCCCCCCCCCCGGGGGTTAATTTATTGAAAAGTTGAAATTCTTCAGATATAAGATAACAATTAATGGCCTAGAAGCAAGACAGATTCTACAGACCATATATGCGACATTATTCCAGAAGATGCAAGTTTTCCACAATCTTAGCTCATGAGAACATTTACTAAAAAATGTAAATCGACCAAGACTACTGCAAACTTTACCTCCTGGGTATTAACGAACCGAACCAAACCGAATACTAAGTTTTCGAATTCGGATTCGTTAAGCTAAACGAACTATTTGGCTTGGTTCGTTTAGTTAAACGAGCTTTAAAAGTGGTCGAGTTTGTCTCGAGTTCGGCTCCTTAACACTATAACTGATTAAACGAGCCGAACTGTTCGCAAACAGTTTGACATGTTTAACTAAACGAACTCAAATATGTGTTCGAATTCGGCTTGTCTAGGTAAAATTGACGAACGAACTCGAACTGAATACAAATCGAACTCAAACAGATTGCAAATTGTACGGTTCGCTTAAAACACCCGTACCTCCATCTACCGGTTCAAACAGCTTCTTGTTGCCGCCGGTTTGTCTCCTTTATTTGTCCATATAAATTATAGGTAGCTGACCAGAGTAACAACTTAAACAAAACTTCAGTTATAAATGGTTTCTCCCATCTTAATCCATTTCGCATGTACCTTAATAAAGAGGCTTTCAGGATGCAGTTATGCAATTCTCCCACATCCCATATTTCGAGCTGAAGCTTCCTCCACCACTTTGCTGGACATACTCAGCAATGACTGCGCGCACACCATTGTCCCAAGCCATTGCCATCTCCCCAAGAGACATTGGCTGTGAAAGACTCCTCAGATAGGTGCTGAATCTTGATTTCGCCTTCACTGACAAATCTTCATACTCTTTGCTGTGTGAAATTACAAATTCAATATGATATATGACATCCAAACAATAATACAACAGGAAAGGAAAGCCTTTAATCAACAAAGGAAGCAGGTATTTAAGCAAAGAGCATCGGAAGACAGACTTGTATATAACCCGAACTCTGATTTTAGGCCTATGACACTTGGCCGGTTATAGAATCTTCAAAGGATAATGCAGGTTCAATAATGGGCTCATTATTTGAATTTTGAAAGCATAAGAATAATAAATATAGCCATGCAACCAAACTTTGGCAATTATTAAAAGCCAACCAGAATAACGGTAGAAACCAAACGATAATGGAGTGAGACTGTCTGTTGGAAGGAGGGAAAGGAGAGTGTACAGTTGATAAATCTTGGATAATTGCTAAGATATAGAAAGAGGATTTTAAACAAAGTTATCAGTTACCAAGATAAACTTATGTGCACATGACTAATGCCTTAAGTCTTCGATGCTACGTTTATCAACTCCACACACTGGTTTCTAATGGTTGTCTTCCCAAAAACCTTAATTTCCAGGGTAAACACTAGCAGGTCCATTTCTATCAACCCTACTATGCTTAGGCATGACACCAGAACTAAAATCTGGGATATGTAAAGAGAGTTCATACAGGAGATGCATCGTTACAGTAATAACAGGATTCGGATATATGCTTATCAGTTGGTCCATGAAATAAACTATGTTAGCGTCAAAACTGAGAGACGCGTTCAAGGAAAAACTTGGTCTAAATTACAGAAGCCAATATAACAAACACTGCAAAGAGCCTCAGCTTCGTGCAGAAAATTCTGGTTCGCTCACCTGATCTCAAATGGAAACTTGTCCAAAACTATAGGTGAGCAATTCGGATAATTGCCAGGAACAAGCAACCTCAAAGGCTGAATTGGTGACTGATACAAGTAACGGAGGAAACAATTAGTTACAGGAAAGAACAATTTCCATAACCATCAGAATAGACTAGTTTTGTTGTTGAAAAACAATGCTAACCATCAGTGCAGAAGCATCCTGCGATTTCAAGTTTGGGCTGAGAGCAACAGCAGTAAAAGATAACTTCACAATTGTTCCTTCACCAGATACAGCTGCAGCAGCTATGGCAGTTGAATCAGCATCTTCATCACTAATATCCACCACAGTATCTATAAGTTGCCGATTTAACTCATGTATCTCATCCACAAGGGCTTGGTTAGCCTGAAAATATGATGCCATCATCTTAAAAGCAGAAACTGACCATTTAGAATAAGCGTAGAATCAGTTTTCAGTGACATTGACAAATGAATACCCAGAAATGCATGGCAGTAAATAAAGAAGGCAACAATTTTATATAACTAAATACTAGGAGTGTTTCAGAAAAGGGAGTGAATCAAATTAACACTGCCTCGGATGAAAAATTTCCTCGTGTTTTTTATGCAAGGCATCACCCCAGTGCTATTAACATGACATGGCATTACAAGCAGAGCAATAACATCCAAAACCAAAGCAGGCAAGAGGGAAGAGAAGGAGAAAAACACAACAAAGAAAGGAAATGAATGACACAAAGAAAAGGTGGAAAAACATGCACAAGTTACATATTTAAGATGGAAAAGAAAGAAAAAGCAAACACAGGATAAGTTAGGAAAATACTTCCTGCCTAGCTGAATTTGTAAACTGTCATTGCCTACGTCAATCAATCATCTCATCTCTACTTAGCCTGAGGGCAAGTCCCCTCGTCCAGGCTTCCAGATTTTAAAGAACAGTACACTGGTACCATAATTGAGACTGGATAGCAGAAACTTAGCTTTCAATTCTGAAGTGAACGGAGATACCAAATGGTCTTTCTTTTAAAGCATTCATGGAGCTAGGTACTAAAGACTCCATGATCCAGGCATGCTGGGAAAGAAGTAAATGGAACACTCAATTCAACATCTCAATAAATCAACAGATCAAGCAGTCATAAACCCAATGAGATGCATTTCATATTCACTTCCTTGAAAGAAAAGGACAGGAACCATCACCAGCACATCGAATTGATGTATTGATTTTATATTGACACAGATAGCAAATAGAAATCAGACTACCTGAACCATAGGTCTTCTAAGACACGAAGTAGCGGTAGACTCCAACTCAAATGCATCAAAACCAGCTAACTGCCCAGCACTATCATTTACACTCCCAGTAAATGAAACAACATTGGGAGGCATCGCACTAGTTGAACGCTTGAGTTTTTTAGTCAAAGGAGATCCATCTTGAGCAAAAGAATTTCCAGCCTGCAGATGGCACTTGGTCATGGCAACTAAATCTTCTCCAACAGCAGCTCTTGATCCGTTTCCAGGTGCAGATCCAGCTGTTATATCAACCATGCTCACGACCGAGCTAATATCACCCACTGCAGCACTCAGTGCTCTATGGGATGCTGACTTAACCTGATAATCACAAATATCAGCTTTGCTCTATAAATTCGAGAGCATTGAAGATTGAGCTAAAAATAATTTGCAATCAAACTGGCAAAAAAATACTAGACTGACCACTTTAATTAACCGGTCTATAGGCTGTTCTACAGAATTTGGTCTTCCAGAAACAGCCATTGACATATTCCCAGGTACTCCATCCAGACTGGTAACTTCTGCAAGTAAAGGTGAAGCCGATATTCCAGGAGTCCCAATAGCAAGGGACTGGGCTGATCCTGTTGCATTAGTGGTATGGAGATGTCTAGTATTTGAATTGGGAACTGATGAAATGCCTGAATTTACTTTTTCGGAGTCACCAGGCATAGGGGATGGAGCTAAGGGAGTTGAAGGTGATGGGACTATAAAGGGTGAGTTTGCAGAGTGCAAGGGTGTCCCAGTTTTAGTTAAAGATGCTGGATGCTGCTGATCAATCTGTGGGGAAGGTTGCCGAGGGACCTGGGGTAATGCTGTCTGAGGGACTTGCAAAGACTTTCCAGATTTCACTTGCTGCTGAGAATGTGTCGCCCATTGGTTAGTTGACGGATGCTGCTGAAAAACTTCGGACTTAACAGCCGGTTGCTGTCTCATTTTTAGCTCACCAGAATCAGTCATCTGATGCAATGGTGACAATGCATGTGCAGGCGATTGCTGCTGCTGCTGCTGCTGCTGTCTCTGCAAAAATTGCTGCTGCATCTGCCTTTGGTGAATTTGCTTCGATTGCTGACTATGTAGCATATGATGTTCTTGTTGCCTGGGGTGCTGGTTCTGAAGCATACTGGAACCTGTCTGCAAAGAGTTGAGGTCTGACTGTACTGTATTTGTTCCATTTTGTGATGATAAAGAGCCCAGATTTACAGTTTGGGGACCACCAAAATAATTCTGAGAGTTTAGTGAACCGTTCTGCCCCAATTCAGAGTTGGAAGCAGGCTGAAGAGACTGGATCATATTCTGATGTGCATTTGAAATAGCGGGCGCAGACAACAGTGTGTTTAGCTGAGAAATTTGTGATTGAGGCTGAGAGTGCTGCATGCCATAAACATGAGACTGAGAAAGCGGTCCTTGTTGCAGAGGAACAGTCTTACGAGGTCTATTAGTATGAAGAATATGAATGATCTGTTTCTCAGCTAATCCCAATCTGTCCTTGTGGGGAATCAGAACGTCATTCTTGTTAAGTTGTAAAAATTGCACAAGGCGCTCCAGCATAAACTTAAACATCTTAAGCTTCCGAAACTGCTCATTTTTAGGCTGTTGTGGTAGGGCATCATGCTGCAAAACAAGAGGAACATATTCAACAAGTCGGCGATTTCTAGAAGGCATAAAAATATGGGAGAATACTTACTGTTCATCCTGTTTTCCAATTTCTTCCTCAAAATCACCCCCACCCAAAACCCCAATAAGTACCAAAAAATTACGAATTTGCCACAGCTAGAGCCCATGATTAATACACACTAACTGCAATACCGAAGTGTAAACCGGCAGACAACACATTTCAATCAATTTCCTCAAAAATACATGTGTTCCAAGTTCATTATCTTTGCTCCAACTTTGTGCAGCACTTCAACTTAAACCTTTAATCCTAGAGGACGCACCAAGTATCCCGCATACAAGCCAATCAAAAAGAAAGTGATTTCGAACACTCACTAACCTGGTGCAACTTTGTGGCAATCTTCACGTACATATCATTCAATTCGGGAAAATACATATCCTTCATCGATTTGATCTGCAAATTATACACCTTCAGTTTTAACCTCAGACAAATGAATGACATGATTGGCGGATTGTCATCAAACTAACTTGTGTATTATTTTTTCCAATCTTTGTGTTCATGGGGAACACAACACATCATACCTTTTGATAGACCTCCTCTTGCCAATCTCCCCCACCACCATTCCCCGTTTGAGCCGTAGAATCTACAGACGCTGTACAACATTTTCAAGAAGCAAATAAGTAAATACAAAAGAGGCTAAATTTCCAGAAGGCATCCCTTACAAATGAAAACCATATCAACTAAAGTGAAATTTCTTTGCTGGCACAAATGTTGAAATGCGAATTTTTTTCCCTTTTCCTACTTTTACAAAGCAAGACTCCGAAACTAACATATCCTTTGCATGCGCTCATGAGAATTCAAGCAATAGATGACATGTTGGCTAGAATCCATCAGCCGATGAGTGAACTAATAACAAACTCTTTTGCAAGTCAAAATAATATGTGAAGTACAAATTTACAGAGCAAACACCTAGAGTAGAACCTAAAACAGATTAAGAATTAAGACCCTCTGTAAAGGTGTCTCAAACATGGTGGTTAGCCTATATTGTATAGCCATCCAAAAGCATTTCCCTACTGTATGCAACGCACATTTTCGTAGACACTAGTGTAAGAATGTCAAATCCATTAAGCACGCAGCATACATGTTATGTTATACTAACCTTTATATACTTAACATGTCCCTTCACGCTTGAACTTCTAAAAACATGCGCAACAGTATCAATCATTAGTAATAATTTTCAGAAGCGGGAACATCATGATTCAAACACCCACGATCTTCTGCTCTGCCACACTGTTAAATTACCATCTAATATAAAAGTTTAAGTTGTAATACAGGAGTAACTTATACATTATACACTTAACAATCAGTCAAATCATCTGTCGATTATTATCTGAGCTAGAGTCTGCAAGGTACATTTTGTTGCAGCTTTTGGAAGATACCCGGCTTTTTCAACTTAGTAAGTCTTTTTATACACTTCAAAAAAAAACAAAGGTAGTGCAATTGCCATTAAGGAATTAAAATACAAAAAGATTTGTTTCACTCAAATTTTGGGCACTACGATGGGATCTAAAGATTTTAAGAAGTAATCTTATATTGATAACTTACTAGAATATATTCATCTATTTATAGCCTACCATCATACTGATAAGAGATCAATTTGAATTCTAAATATGAGATCAGTGCGTTCTCCTATTTATGAAAATCATATATACACCCAATTAAATCAAGTCACGATTATCTAAATATAGTAAAACACATTTATTTTTGTATAACTTCTCTTTTACCCGTGTACATTTCTACACCCCTCTCAAGCTTGGTTGTAGATATTAATACAACCAAGCTTGGACAATAAATGTTCAAATACTTGGACTGAGACTGGCTTGGTTAGCATATCAGTCAGTTAGTCTTTAATGGATATATTCTCTGGTTGATGAGTCAGTCTTCAAACTTTTCTCTGATGAAATACCTATCAATGTCCACATGTTTAGATTTGTCATGTTGAACTTGATTTTATGTTCTATTGATTGCTGAGACATTGTTACGGAACACTTGGACGGGATTACCATTCTCCTGCCTAAGGTCTATTACAATCTCCTTGAGCCATATTCCTTCACATATTCCCAATGCCAAGGCCCGTAACTTTGCCTATGCACTACTCTGGACTACTACTCCTTGCTTCTTGTTTCTACATATTACCAAATTTCTCCACACATATGTACAGTAACCCGTAACGGATCTTTTATCTGTTTTTAAATTTGCAAATCTGCATCTGTATATACTATTATGCGTCTGTCTTGTATCTTGCTGAAGTGTAAGCCTTGTCTTGTCCTGGTGTGTTCTTCAAATACATGAGAATTGTCATAGTAGCTTTAAGATGTTCATTAATAGGTTGGTGCATAAGTTGACTAATAAGGCTAGTTGCATAGCATACATTTAGCCTGGTGTGAGATAGGTGTATCAATTTTCCTACCATTTTTTGGCACTTCAGTTTATCAACTGGAGTAGCATCCCACGCATCTTATGGTTTTTACCTTGGTTCTACTAGGATTGAGGCTGGTTCGCATCCTAACATACCAGTATCTTTAAGTAAGTCAAGTACATACTTTCTTTGTGATATACGCATCCATTCTCTATTTCTTGCTACTTCCATTCCAAAGAAGTATCTAAAATTCTCTGAAATCTTCGACTTCAAATTGTTGTGATAGCTTTCTTTTAGTGTCTTGAATTTCAGACACATTGTCTCCTATGATGATTATATTATCAACGTAGACTATCAGAACAATTAGTTTTCCGGTTTCAAAAGTGTGAATAAATAAAGTATTGTCACTATGACACTGTACAAGCCTTGCTCTTCAATTTTCTTGGTGAGTTTCTGAAACCAAGCCTTGGGAGACTGCTTGAGGCCATAGAGAGATTTATTTATACCAAGTTTTGGTTAGTTTCATTTTTGTAGCCTGTAAGAACATGCATATACACATCTTCTAGCAATTCCCCATTTAGGAATGCATTTTTAATATCCAGTCGATGAAGTTTCCAGTCTAGATTTACTGCTATAGAGAATATTATCCTAACAATGTTTAGTTTTGCTACTAGAGCAAATGTTTCTAAATAGTCTATGCCATACATTTGATTGAACCCTCTAGTTACCAATCTGGCTTTGTATATGTTTCTTGTTCCGTCTGCATTGTATTTTATTGAGAAAATCCATCTGCAATCAACACGATCAACTCCTTTTAGCAGTAGTGTTAGCTTCCAAGTGTTGGTTTTAATTAATTCACTCATTTCCTCCTCAACAGTCTCTTTCTAATGTGGCATTAGCATTGCTTCCTGAATGTTTCTAAGCATGAGTTGAGTATCTAAGTTACTTGTGAAGGCCTAACACTGTGGACTGAGTTTACAGTAGGACATGAAGTTGTATATGGGATGTTTTATGCATTCCCTGACTCCTTTTCTAAGAGTTATAGGACGGTCATCAATTGTTTGTCTTTCTTTATGTTTATCCTCACCCTGTGGGTCTGTAGTTATAGTTTCTTTTAGTAGTGAACATTAGTTAATATGAGGTTGATCAGAGGGTGGATGTAGTGCATTTCTACGGTTATCGACTTTGGTGATAGAAGGTTTTTCCCCTATAGTTGGTTTTTTATTAAATGGATCTTTAGGCACTAGTGATGCTTAGGGTTGTCTTGGTGTTTTCCCTAGGTTAAAAAGATTAATTAAGTTGTATCCCCTTAGGTCTATTAAGTTCCAGCTACTCTCCAAGACTGGATTATGAGTTATGCTGTCATAGAAGGCTAATGTCTCATTAAAGGTTACATCTAGAGTAGTATATGCTTTTTTTGTATTTGGACAATAGCATTTGTAGTATTTTAATGTGCCAGAGTAGCCTACGAATATACATCTTATAGCTTTAGGGTCTAGTTTGGTTATGTTATGGAGGTAAATGTGAACATAGGTTGTACAACCAAAAATTTTAAAGGTAACTCAAATAATAGGTTAACATGTGGGTGGCTAGATACTAATACTTGTTTAGGAGTGTTAGACTTTAGGACTCTAGATGACATTCTATCTATAAGATATGTGGCTGTCAACACTGCCTCTTTCTGATAGTAATTTGGCACTTTCATTGCGAACGCAGATGCTCTTGCAACTCCTAATAAGTGCCGATTTTTTCTCTCACTTACTCCATTTTGTTATGGTGTATTAACACATGATGTTTGGTGATAAGTTCCTTCTTCTGTCATATAGTCTCTTAGAGTTTTGTCTATGTATTCAGATGTATTATCAGACCTTATTGTCTTGACTTTTGTATTAAACTGAGTCTATACAATTTTACAGAAGGCTCTGAGTATATTTTTCACTTCAGATTTTGTGTTTCATTATACCCATGTTACCCGTGTATGATCATCTACAAACGTGACAAACCACCTTGTCCTGCCAATGTTGGTGACTTAGGATGATCCCCAAGTGTCAGTATGTACTAGGTGGAATGGTTGTGTGTCCATATGGGATTTGTTAGGTTATGTATGCCTTGTATGTTTAGCTAGTTGGCATGTCTCACATGTAAGTAAATCACGGTCAGCATGAGTAAATAAATTAGTACACAATTTCTTCAAATACTGAAAGTTCGGGTGTCCTAGTCTCCTATGCCAAAGTATGATCTGGCTAGAGACGCTACATTTATTCAGGCATATCTGGTGAGGGACCTCACACTTATTTATTCCTAGTAGGCTAATATGTGTCCCTGAAGAAACAGCCCTCCTGTGTATTTAGCACAGTCAATCCTCATTTTCAGACTAGTATCCTGCAAGTAACATGCACTGGATGAGAATTTAACAATGCATTGAATACTTTTTATTAATTTTCCCACAGAGAGAAGATTAAACCTTAAGTCTTGGATATACAGTATATCTTTCAATAGTAAGTTAGGATTCAGTGTTACTGATCCTTTTCCTATTATTTTCCTAGATGTACCATCAGCAAGTTTTACATATTTAGTTTAAAGAATTTAGTGTAATCAGTTATAAATGTACCTTCATTAGTCATGTGATCAGAAGCCTCAGGATCAATAATCCAAGGTTGATTTTGATCACATATATTGCCAGTACTGGCCATGGATGCTTGAATAGGTTCCTGAGAGTCTCCCTTTCTTTTGTTGAGGAGTTGCAACAGTGCCTCACTCTGTTTCTTAGTGAGGCTAATGCTCTCAGGTGTCTTGGGGACATTCATGTTACTATAGGTGTTAGGAGAATCTTCTACTCTGGATGACCTCCACTTGGTGGCATTACTTGTATTGAATGATTTCTAATTGTTTTTGTTGTCATGTCGTCTTTGCCTTGTGTAGGTCTACCTTTCAATTTACAACATTCATTAACAGTAGGCCCGGATTTTTTAAAGTGTATAGTAGGGCCTACCATTATTAGGCTGAGTGGTACTTTGGAGGCGAGCTCTTTTTGCTGTAAGGGCTGAACTTTCACTAGGCACTGTAATTATCATGAGTTTCCCGCGATTTTCCTCATGTCTAACTTTGGAGAAGGTTGTTTTTAGGCTAAGTAGGAGTATGGTTCCAAGAATCCTCCCCCTAGCTCCATCAAGTTCTATATTAAGGCTTAAAAAGAACCTGATAGTTTCCTTAATTTCTTTATATCTTTGTACATCAGTTATACAAGTCCAGTTATAGATCTCAAACGCATTAATGCTACCAGGCTCTGGTTAGCTGGGTGAAATACTTAGTGACATTCATGTCACCCTGCTTAAGATCATGGAGTTGGGACTCTATTCCATATAGCTCTGAGGTATTGTCCTTCTTGGAGTACATCTACTTGGCAACTGACCAGATCTCATCAACTGTGGAATAGAGAAGGAAATCCTCACTGATTTTAGATGTCATAGACCTAACAGACCATGATATAATCATGTTGTTGTTATCCTTCCAACCCTTATAATTAGGATCATCAGTAGCTGGAGGCTTGAGGGCGCCAAAGACTTGCCCTTTACGGTGATAAACATCTCCACGGATTTTGACCAAGAGAGATAGTTATTACCATTAAGTTTATGGCCAGAGATGACCATTGGAATGCCCTCATAGGTGGTAGAATTGGACCCTGCTCCAGTATTAGTGCCTGGAGTGGAAGAATGCTCAATGGCACTTGATGTATCTGAGTTTTCTGCAGCCATTTGTACGAGAGATAAGTTGTGCGGTGATAGTTTTAAAGGCCCTAAGGTTCTGATACCATAAAGATTTCAAAAAGAAGTAATCTTATACTGATAACTTACTAGAATATATTCACCTATTTATAGTCTGCCATCATACTAATAAGAGATCAATCGGATCTCTCTATTTTAGGCAACTATTTGGATTCTAAATATGATATCAGTGTGATCTCCTATTTATAGGAATCATATATAAACCTCTAATTAAATATGTAGAAATACAAAGTAGTAAATTGTAATAGATATTAGTTATGTAAATATGTAGGATAAACTGACTGAGTAAAATCTTTCATAGCAGGTACCCGTTGGCTACTATATGACCGTTAGAAGTTTTTTGCTGTTGTATATAAATAGGGCTTCCAAGAATATTGAAGGGTAAGGTTAGAAATCTTTAGATTTCAACCAATTCTTTCTTGCCACCATATCTCTTGCTGAATTCAATCTTTAAATATCCTCTTCACTTGTTTGAATAAATATTTAATTCCGTTAATAATAACTATATGGTATCAGAGCTCTGGTGTAGAAGAACGCAAGAGAAGGTATTTTTGAGGCACCTGTATTCTTTCCTCTTTTCTGTGAAGCTGTGAAGGGTGCCTGGAAGAAAGACCCGTTGCAGTAGTATCTACGTCTTGAAGAAGAAGAAGACTATATTTTTTTAAAGAATATCTCATTTGTTTGAAGTGTGTCTGAAATATATTACACGTGGTCACAAAGAGTCCCACGTGTCCCTCGATTCGCCTTACGTGCAATACAGCTGGCTTGCATTGTTTTTCTCGGTTGAAATTTTTTTCTCTCTGTCAAAGCTTCCTGTCCTTACTTTTTACAAAGCTTCCTCGAGAAGTTTGGGTCTGTTCCCAAGCATATACCTCCTCTCGATTCCATCAACTTTTTTTTTCTTTCCCCTTGTATACTTCCTCTCGATCTCATCGAAGTATTTTTTTTTCTTTCTTTCTTCCATCTCTTTCATCACTCTCATTCATCTCTTCATAACATTTCTTTACTCCATAATAAACAACCACGATGTCTGAAACCCCAGAATTATCCATTAGATCTTTTACTCACCCTGCTCCTTCGGTTCAACCTACCAGCGGAGGGATGAAGTGTCTGCAACTGCAGCTCCTCAGTTGCCTAGTTCAATAGATGGAAACCCTATTATGATTACAAATCACAAGCTCACTGGACATAATTATCTCTCTTGGAGCAAAGCTGTGGAAACGTTCATCATCGGAATGGGTAAAGATGACTACCTGTATGGCAATCTTCCAAGTTTAGCACCAACAGAGAATGGCTTTAGGCAATGGAGATCCGAATATGATTATGTCATGGTTAATCAGATCTATGGTTCCGGATATTGGTAATAATTTCATCTTGTATCCGACTACTGCTGCAATCTAGAAGGCTGCAAGGGAGCTCTACTCAAAAAGAGATAATGTCTCGAAAATCTATGAACTAGAATTACAACTACATGAGATACATCAAAAAGAACTATGTCTCGGAAATCTATGATGTAGAATTACAACTACATGAGATACGGGGAAGGCTGCTCACCTTACCCGTCTGTTGAAGCAGCTTGATGTGTTTGAAACTCACAATTGGACTTCCCCTGCTGATGACTCATCATTTAAGCGCTAAGTTGAGAAGAAACAGGTGTTTCAGTTTTTGCATGGCTCGAATAAAAATTTGGATGCTATTCAAGGAGAACTATGTCTCGGAAAACCTATGATGTAGAATTACAACTACATGAGGTACGGGGAAGGCTGCTCACCTTACCCGTCTGTTGCAGCAGCTTGATGTGTTTGAAACTCACAATTGGACTTTTCCTGCTGATGACTCATCATTTAAGCGCTAAGTTGAGAAAAAACAGGTGTTTCGGTTTTTGCATGGCGCGAATAAAAATTTGGATGTTGTTCGGAGTAGGGTACTAGGTATGAAACCATTACCCAACCTCAACGCTGCTTTCTCGGAGATTCGACAAGAGGATAGTCGACTCGAAGTTATGATGGGTACCTTAACACACTCACACACGAAGGATCTGCAGTTTTGACTAATTCCGCCACTAATATTCTACCTAAGTATTCTACTGGGAATTCTACTCAAGCATGCAGTACTGTCTAGCATGGCTCGCATGGGGCAAACTCAGAAGGTACTGGTTTGGTGGTAAGACGGAATCAGGGGTACTCTGGGCCTCGTCCTCCATATCGACCCCCTCAAATTTGTAAATACTGAAAAAAAGCCAGGTCATTCTGTTGATGATTGCTACAAACTTCAGCAGCTCAAACAATTCTAGCAGCAAAATGGTAATACTCAAGCAAGGTTCTCTACGTCTTGGGGAAATGGTATACCTCACATGGCAAGTACTGCAGCTAGGGACTCAGAGTTGAGGCTGTCTCACCAAGTAGAAGCCTTGGTTCAACTTTTGACAAACAACAATTCACTGGAAATTCCTCTACTCAGCAAAACTCAGGACAATCTGCTCATATTCAAGTAATTGTGGCTTCAGCAACAGGTACTAGGTCAAATGGTATTAGATGTTCTTGGATTATTGATTCAGAAGCATCAGAGCATATAACCTATAACTTAGATCTTCTTCATACATATCACTCTTTTACTGTTCTAAAACTTGTGACAATTGCTAACGGTGTTAGTTTAAAGTTCATGGGAAAAGGGACAGTTCAAGTTACTGATAGGTTATTTTTATTTGATGTGTTATACATACCCGGCTTGAATTTTAATTTGAATCTATCAGTAGAATGACACGTGATAATAACTGTTGGGTATTGTTCTCGTCTTCTGAATGTCTCTTTTAGGAGAAACATTTGTGGAAGATGATTGACAATGCCAGACAGTTGAACGGTTTATACATTCTTCCGGTAGAAGAAAAAAGCCTATTTTTAAAGTGTTCTCAGATCAGAGAACATTATTTTGTAATAGGGCAGAAGAGAAACAGCATGGTTTTCGGATGTTCTCAGGACAGAGAACATTATCTCGTAATAGTTTGAAGCCTATATCATGTGCTGGCATTAAAACTGATGGGTTGGATCATCTTTTGCTATGGCATAACAGATTGAGGCATCCCAATTTTGTGTATTTAAAGAAATTAGTGCCACATCTATTCTCTAATGTTAATCTCAGTAATTTAAAGTGTGATATATGTGTACTTGCTAAACAAACTAAGGCGGGTTATTTTCCAAAACCATATGAATCGAGCCGTCCGTTTAATTTGATACACTCGAATGCTTAGGGACCGTCTAGAATAGCAAACATAAACAGAGAAAGATGGTTTATAACGTTCGTTGATGATCACACTAGGATAACATGGGTGTATCTAATGAAAAGTAAAATAGAAGTAGGACATATCATCTGGACTTTTCTCACATTGTTTAAAAACCAATTTGATACTACGGTTAAAGTACTCAGGAGTGATAACACAACAGAATATCTTGACAAAGAAGTAAAGGATTACTTAACAAGTCTAGGTATCCATCACCAAACATCGTGTGTGTATACTCCTCGAAAAAATGGTATAGCTGAACGAAAGAATAGACATCTATTAGAGGTAGCTAGAGCTATTATGTTTTCTATGCATGTTCCTAAATTCTATTGGGGTAAAGCTATACTTACGGCTAGCTATCTTATTAATAGGATGTCATCTCGAGTATTGTCTTTCAAAACCCCTAAAGAACAACTGTTAAGTAAATATCCAAATACAAAATTAATGTCAGTATTGCCATTTAGACTTCAAGTGCGTTGTTATGTTTAAATTCAACCTAATATGCGCACTAAGTTGGATAGACGCACACATAGTTGTATATTTTTAGGTTACTCTAGTATACAAAAAGGGTATAAATGTTATTGTGTTTGTTTCTCTTGATGTATTTTTTGATGAGCAGAATGTGTTTTATTCTCCTGACTTGCTAGTTCAGAAAACAGGCAACCATATTGACCAATATTGGAGTATACTTCATGTTATGACTTGTGATTCAATGGAAGAGTGATCACTCCTGGCCCAACAACAGCGTCTGAGACCCTAGAAACTAATAATCGGACAATGGGTGTGGAAACTGAGAATATGACCTTGGAGGGAAGAGTTGATTTGCCAATCACACGGGTCTATACCAGACGAAATAGGTTTATTCCGGGAATAGAGAATGTAAATAAAGATGGGGGAGCACTAACATTGATACGTCCTTAGATGATTTGCCTATAGCACTTCGAAAAAGGGTAAGAGAATGTACCAAACATCCATTGTATAACTTTCTTGCATATAATAAGTTAAACTCATCACTTCAGGATTTTACTTGTTCCTTAGCAATCAACGAATCAACCAATATTGAGGAAGCATTAAGAAACCCCGCTTGGAAAGAGACTGTGTATGAAGAAATGAGAGCTTTAATTAAAAACGAGACGTGGGATTTAGTTGTTTTGAAACCTGAACTCAAAACACTTGGATGCAAGTGGGTGTTTTCGGTGAAATATAATACGAATGGGATAATTAATAGGTATAAGGCAAGATTAGTTGCTAAATGCTTTACTCAAACATATGGTATTGACTATATAGAAACATTTGCCCCCGGTTGCAAAACTAAATACAGTAAAGATTATTTTTCATTGGCTGTTAAGTTGGATTGGTGTTTATTGCAGTTAGATGTTAAAAATGCATTTCTAAATGGTAATTTGCATGAGTTAGTTTATGTGGATATACCTCCTGGATTTGAAAACAATAAGAACAATAGTATGGTTTGTACATTGAAAAATCTTTGTATAGTTTAAAACAATCTCCACGAACATGATTTAAACGTTTTACTACGATAGTTCTAAATTTTGGGTTTAGACAAACACATTGTGATCATACATTGTTTGTACGTTTTTCTAGTGTTCAGACTATTACTATACTCATTGTGTACATGGATGATATTACACTCACTGAGAATGATAATATAGGTATTGATTTGATAAAAAGACAACTATTTAAAGAATTTGAAGTATAAGATCTAGGTAGTCTACGATACTTTCTAGGAATGGAAGTTTCAAAGACTAAAAATGAAATGTGTATCTCTTAAAGAAAATATGTATTAGACTTGTTAACTGAAACAGGAATGTTAGGCTGCAAGTCAGCACCTGCACCTATGAAAACCGGACGCAAACCAAAGGAGACGTAGAATATGACACCTACGGGTAGGTTGCAATACCAACAATTGGTTGGTAAACTTATTTATTTATCACATACTCATCCAGATATATGTTATGATGTTAGTTTTGTTTTCCAATTTATGCATGATCCTACTAATAAGCATCTTAAAGCTGTTTTGATAATTCTAAGGTACTTGAAGGCTGCGCCAGGACAAGGGTTATTATTCAGAAAACAATCGGACATGGGAATTTTAGTTTATAATGATGCAGACTGGCTGGGTCGAAACTCGATACGCGTTCGACTACTAGATATAGCACCTTCGTGTGGGGAAATTTGGTGACTTGAAGGAGCAAGAAACAAGCGGTTGTATCACGAAGCAGTGCGGAAGCAGAGTTAAGAGCACTAGCATTAGGTATATGCGAAAGATTATGGTTGAAAAGAGTGCTAAAGGAGTTGCGGATGGAAGTAGCATTACCAGTCAAAGTATACTGTAACAATATATCTGCGATAAGTATGGCGAAGAATCCTACCCAACATGATAAATCTAAACACATCGAGATTGATCGACACTTTATCTGGGAGAAGATTGAAGACAAGACTATCGACCTTGAACACATCTCTTCGGCCGATCAAGTTGTCGATACTTTTACGAAGCCAGTATCTGTACACATATTTTTGTCACTTATTGTCAAGCTTGGTTGTATAAACATATACATCAAGCTTGAGGGGGAGTGTAGAAATACAAAGTAATTCATTGTAATAGATATTAGTCATGTAAATATGTAGGATAAACTGACTCAGCAAAACCTTTCATAGCATGTAGCCGTTGGCTACTATATGACCGTTAGAAGTTTTTTGCTGTTGTATATAAATAGGGCTTCCAAGAACATTGAAGGGTAAGGTTGAAAATCATTAGATTTCAACCAATTATTTCTTACCACCATATATCTTGCTGAATTCAATCTTCAAATATCCTCTTCACTTGTTTGAGTAAATACTTAATTCTGTTAATAATTTCTATAAATCAAATCACGATTGTCTAAGTATCTACCTCCTTTCTTTTACCCGTGTACATGATCAAACAATAATAAAGGGGATAATGCCACCAGAATCCACATACTGGTTGATGCCTCTGGCATTGCTTGCTGAGACTGGAACAGTTGCTTCTGATGTTCAGCCACATTCTGCTGTTGAAGCAAAGCAGCTGAAGCAGGACCTCTTTGCTGCATGTCCCGCTGAAGAGAATTTGGTTTCTGCTGCAAATTTTGCATCTGCCCCATTTGTGATTGAATCTGTGACATCATTTGGTGCTGAGATGCCTGTGACTGTGGCTGCGGCTGCGGCTGCGGCTGTGAATTTTGAGTTTCGTTTTGCACCAAACTCATATTTTGCTGCATTTGCTGCTGAAATGGAACCTTGTGCGGTAACATGTTGACATGATGTTGATTACTTTGTATGCCCGAGTCAGCAGCATATTGTGTCCCAAGTATCACAGGCTGCTGAAGCCCAGAAACACCACCTGGAGGGCCTCCCAATTGAGGCTGATGTATGTCCGAGAGGTTGTTCTGCTGACCAACTAACTGCTGCTGCTGTAAGTTGGCAACACCATCGGGCTGGCCAATCAGCTTATGATGCTGCTTTTGCTTCAGATCTGGAATGCTATTTTGCTGTCCCATGGTACTAGTTGCATTAGACTTCTGTCCAATCAGAGGTTGTTGTTGTGGCATCTGCTGTGGTGCTTGGCGCATTGACTGCTGCGCCATTGAGGTTTGCTGTGGATGCAAACTTGGAGCCTGTTGCAGCTGTTGTTGGTGCTGTCCCACTACTGGTTGGTGCTGCTGAAGCATATGTTGACTAGTTTGCATAGCAGATGACTGCTGATTCTGCTGAAGGCTGGATATAGGAGCAGACTGCATCATCGATGGCTGCAAAACAGTATGCTGGGAGGTTTGTATCTGACCTGGTTGTAACAGGTTTTGCTGCTGCTGCGGTGGCTGATGTTGCTGATTTTGCCCATGAGACTGGATCATAGGTTGTGCTATAGCTCCTGATTGACATTTTTGCTTAATGAATTGCTGTTGGAGCTGCTGCTGATAAAGATGCTGGGGATTCTGCTGGTGCTGCTGTTGTTGGACAACCTGCTGTGGCCTTCCCTGCATCTGGCTCTGAGAATTTGCAAAAGGATTGAAAGACATCCCCTGTCCAGTAGAATTCCCTACAGGGTTTTGTGCAACATTGGGATTATTTTGCATACTTTGCAAGTTGGACTGACCCACAACATTTCCAATGCTAGCCTGTGTGAGATTGCCGACAGAAGGAAGTGTAGTTGTTAAGCTAGCAGAATTTTGCATACCAGAAGCTGGAATGTTGTTCTGTATATTCTGAGATAGGAGCTGTTGTCGTCCTTGAGATTGGCCACCAACTATAGGCATAGCAAGTCCTTGGTTGTGCATTTGTGACTGCATGCTATGGGATGCTATTCAAGGTTTCAATCAGCGTCCCAAGCAAAGAGGCCAAAATTAGCAAAAATTGTGAAAATGATAGAACATCGTATCAAATAATGTTAGACCTAGATGACAAAAAAGTGTAACTCAGTGCTTAATTTGAGTCATCTAAGCAATATTTCATGCCTGGTCCGAGCATTGAAGTAACTACTGTGTTCTTTTCCAGTGTTAATACCTAAATCAGAAGAATCTCTGCTTGTGTTGGCAGCATGGGCTTGCAGAGAGTTACCCACTGGACTTTGGGACTTGCTCTCCATAGTTAGCATCTTCAAAGATATCTTTTTTAAATAATCAGCCTGCAAATGCACATAATCCACAAAAGGAGAAGAAAAGAAATTAACAGACGAACCAACAGCACCCCCCCCCCCCCAATTTAATTATAAAACTATAGAATAGGAGTGGAAAGAGTTATGAAAGCAGTGCCTGGATAGGTCCAAGGATAATGTGGATAATAACGAGCACATACCTGATCTATAGCAGCAGAATAAATCTTCTCCTCAAATCTTACTGCAATTTTCTTGAGTTCCTGGAGTCCCTCTTGCCCAGAGAAAGGAAGATGCTTCTTCAAAATCTCCATTCTACAAAAGCAGGGAGAAGAATTTTAAATTATTATTTTTTTCTTATATTTTGAGCATTAAATTCTTATTAGTCTATTCAATGAAGCTGTATGTGATAATTACAGACATGACATAGGAGAGAAACATAAATATCTCCTTCAGCGAGAAGCATGAAAAAGGAGGGAGGAAGAAAACTGATGGATTCATATACTATCCCTATCTGAAATAAAACGATGCAAATAATTCATGTCAGTACATACTTTGAATACCACGACCAGAAAAATTGATGTTTCTCCTATGGTAAGATGCCAATTGCAGCTCCACATTAGAGGAGCTACACATTCAAGAGAAGCAAGATCAAATGAAATATTACAACAAGAAAAGACAGATTACCAGGTCAAAATTCCTCTGGACCAGTACAATTGTGAAAACTATTTAATACTCTGCCAACATATCTTATTTGTAAATGATACTCTGCCAACATAAGCATGACGCTGGTGTTACCCATACTCCTATAGATGATGTATTGACAATAAAAAAAAACTGAACAATAAAATACCTCAAGTGCACCATCAAATGTCCGTCTGGCTACGTTCGTAAAGATTAAGTAACTGCACAGGATACCCTAAAGAATCGTGACTAAGGTCCACAAAACCTTCACACAATTTCCCTGAAGAAGGCCCCATGGAGCTCATATACATACACTACAATAAATTTGTAGAAGAATTATTGCTACCTAGCCCTTCAATCTCATATATGATAAAACTTAAGAAAATTAATCATCATAAATCCAGCAAATTCCCTCGGCATGACCAATCACAAGTAATGATTGTTACCCATGGAATACATCTAAACGGTTTCTACTGTCAGTTTCTTAATTTCACATAATTTGTCCTACAATACTTCCTCCGTCTCATTTTGGGTTTCCTTCCTAGGATGTCTCGAAAACATGTCCAACTTTTATTCAAATCTTTAAGAGATCATCTGATACTTCCAAATTTGCATGTATTAATATTGAAAACGAGAAAACCATCAAACACTAACTAACAATACAACGAAGAGTTCACAAAATCTTAATCTCCCTGAAGAAAGAGCCCATATATCGCACAATAATTAAATTACAGAAGAAACAATATAACCTATATCATCAATCTCATCCGTGATAAAACTTAAGCAAATTGATGGTCATAAATCCAACAGAGTTCATCCCCAAACGAAGAATGGTTAGTGATAATAATTTATTTAATACCTCTACACTGCTGTAAATTTTATACATTCATATCCTTGGTCATATGATAATCAGATAAGCGAAATTCCACCAAGGACAAATAAAATACCAAACAATCAAACTAATCGTGATGAAAATTTCCAAAAGACAATTCAAAGAGCAACAAGGAAACAGAGCTTAAGAAAATGGTTTACATCTTGTTAACAATCCTCGGACGAGAATCCGGCAGAAGAAGAGTTCTCCAATCATCAGAGCCCTTAGATGGACCAATGCCGGAGCCAGCGAGCGATGACTGTTCAGTGGCGCCGACTTGAGGCGGAACCATCGGCGCCTGTCCATTCATCCAATTGGTGTTATCCATAAAAATCCTAGTTCGATAAACATCAGAACTTTGCTTCTGGGTGTAGAATCATAAATATGATGAAACTTCCTGCGTTCAAAAGGGTGGCGCCTTCGGTTTGATTTGTTGGCGTGAGCATTCTCTTTCCCTTATTTATATGATTCCATTTTCTTCCGGTTTTTTTGGCTTCTTTTCTTGTAGTATTAACTTTCTTTTTAATTTAGAATTCTCACGACGACGACAACTTTATAGACTTCCATTTATGACGGGTAAGAAACATAATCATGTGTTAAGAATTTTGATTGTAAAACTATTTAAATATTTATTGAGTTAGCCGTATTTTTTATCTAATTAGTACAAAATACTCAAAACTTATAAAATAACAATTTTTATTTAAATTATGATAATTTGTTGTAGTTAATATCCATTTTCGTCATCAAATTGTTGCTAATTTGACAGTCATATTGTCGCTTATCATACAAAATAGACATTTAGGACAACAAATTAATAAAATTTAGATAAAACACTTTAATTTCAAAAGTTTTTGATGTTTTGTATAGCATCTGAAAAACATCATATTTATTATGAAATAATATATTTCAACGGGAATCTTTAAAGAGAAAAGACATAGTTGTAGAGAAAATAAAAATTCCCCCAATTTGGCTTCGAAGAACGATTGTATTAGATGGTTCAAAATTGGCTTGTTTTCATTTGCAGGTTCGTTGTGATTTGTATTTTGTTGACAAACAGCTAATGGAGTTGCTACGCTCCCTTAGGATATTCATCAACAACAACAACGCGTATATGTTATATCTCAACGACAGCAAAAGCTCTTGCTAGAGTTTTTTTAAAAGATTAATGAATAGATATATAGAATATTTCTAATGTATTAGGCTTCCCGTGTTTGTATAGAATCTAAAAAAAGATTAGATTACTTCAGGATCGGATATATAAGTTCACGATATATCAGATTTGATATTTCTCACACTACATGCGGATGAGATCCTAGGAGGCTAAAAGTGAGGTAGAATATGAGAGTCTCTAATCACGCGTCGCCACGTGTACAAAAACAGTATTTTTTAGAAAAAAAATTTTGCAGCACCGATTTGCTTTTATACACGTGACGACGTATGATTAGAAGCTTCATATTCTACCTCACTTTTAGCCTCTTAAGATCTCATCCGCACTACATGACATTTATTTGTCACATTTATTGATAGGCAAATCAAATGGCAGATGCGTAGCACTTTGGCAATCTGGCATGTCTACGATTTATTCACGTGTCATGGAACTACCAAAAGTACCGAAAGCACCGAAATTAGCTTATCAACATGACCGCATGCATTCGTCGAAATAAAAGAAAACCATTATAGTAAGTTTTATCATTATCATCATCCGTACCCAGTATATCTCAATGACAACAAAAGCTATCGCTAGAGTCTGGAGAGGGTAAGTGGTAGCCAAACAATACCTCTGTTCCAAGGGATATAGAGTTTGCTTCCAGTGAGACCACCGGCTCTATATGTACCTACATAAATGACATAATAATATAGATATGATGTGCTAGTGCGTTAGTGAGTGAATTCAAGAAATAACAGAAGAGGCTTTCGATATTAAAATACACGTAACATGTATATGTACATGTAATGCAGAACACCGGTAAAACATAAACAAACAAGTGCAAAGTCAACTAAGCATAGATAATATCTACGCCTATCTATGTCCCTAAATATACCCTAAGGTGTTCCTATATATAACCTATACCTCGTTAAGCCGATTCAATCCATCAATAAGGTTGTCTATTGTTCATTTCTCTATATAGTATCAAAATCCCAGCATTCTCTACATACGTCATAGTCATAGCTATTGAATCATCAACATTTGCTAATGCCATAGACACTTATTTTCCACCCCAAACCAAACAAACGGGACATGGTCTACTACTGATATCCCTGTAGACATTACAGGCCACAAATTGGGTTCGCAACAATTATCTCTTCTTATCCAAAACGGTGGAGATGTTTATTACTAGAAAAGACAAAGAAGATTACCTCACTAGCCCCATTAAAGCCCATTGTCCCTTCAGACCCTAAATTTGGGACCTGTAAGGCAGAATATAGCATGATCATGTCATGAGTAATTGTATTAAAGAATCTTGACATCCGTGAGAGCTTCGATATTTATTCAACTACAACTGAAACATGTGCAACTGTCTAAGAGATGTATTTATAATGAGATACTTAATATGAATTGTATGATATTGAAACTCAACTTAACGGTATTAGATGACACCAAGTATTTCACTCAACTCACTAGAGCCTAGCAGCGTATTGATGCGCTTGAGTCCTACACATGAATCTTCACTGTTAATTTCTAACATTACAACTATACAACAGAATCTAAAAGAGTATTTAGATTCTTAATAAGTTTGAGTACAGATTTTGATTGACTGAAAGGAAGGATAATTGGCACTAAGCCTCTTCTAAGCTTAAAAAAAAATTTCCTTAGGTAAGAAATGAGGAGAGTAAAAAGAAAAAGATTAAGTAAAATTTGCTTGCACCACAATAAGAGAGCTCAAAACTTGCCGCAAAAAAAAGTTACAAATTCCAATAAGCAACTGACCGTAGTGATAAACCTTTCTGTGGTTATTGTATGAAGTTAGGACGTGATGAAGCCGAAAACTTCACCGGGTGGATCAGAGGTGATCCTTGGTGTATGCCGTTAACTCTCCGTCTAAATCCGTCAGTGGAACCTGAGAAGGAAGAGAAAACGTTAGAGGTACCAGGGCGCTGCCCCGGGAAAATCCTCCGACGCTTAAGTCAGTTATGGGTGTTTTGGTAGGCAATTTATGATGGAATAAAGGTTAGATGAAACATGTAATAATATCTCAATGAATGTTAGGCTCTTTAAGTGTTAGCCGAGATGGAGTTCGTAGGAGAATGCTCCAGAAGTTGTTCCAAAAATTGGGCTCCCCTTCCCCGTCTGGATAGGGGTGTATTTATACTCAAGATTAAGGAGGTTTAACCCTCTGCCCGATGATGGGATTGCGACGTGTCTGAGATGGTTGTCTTGTCTGCTGCGGGTGTGCAGTATGATGGGACAAGTGCCTGAGACCATAGTTGTGTCAGTGGCTGATTCTGTCATGTAGGTCGGCCTGCTATGATGACATTGTACTAATCCAGTCGAAGCTTGACACCTGAAAAGTAAATCTGCAGAACTGCATTGGTGAGTCCCAGATGCCAATAGATAATATCTTCTTCTGATCTTATCTGAGATATTCTGAGTAATAGTGTTTATGAGAACAAGGCCGAGACCAGAGCTCGGTGCTAATAAGGAACTGAGATCGAGGCCGAGCTGAATATTCTTCCTTTAGAAGCACAATGTTGATTTCTTTATTTGCCGAGGTTGACTGTGACAAACTGCTTTGACTAAAGCATTGTCGAGCCGAGGTGTAATATGACGAGATGACTTCATTCCTAACCAGTCTTAGTCATGTTGAGCAAGCGCCGACTTGACTCAGGCATGTGACCGAGATGACCAATGGTTATAGTTGAATTTGCCTTAACTGTACTAATAAACTTGCTTCAGCTAAAGGCATAAGATGGCTGAGCAGAAGTGCATTCCTGCTGAGCTGTAAAAGTTGTCTCAAACCTTGATATGTCGTTGATTGTTTGTTGACTAACTGACGACTTTGTCTTTTCTGAGCAGGTCAGATTTTGGTTCATCAGGACGTATCTTGGCAGAGTGCTGAAAACTCCATGCCAAACTATCATAAGGAAAAAGAAATGGGCCTAAATCTATAAATTAGAGATCCTCTAGTTTCACCAACAATGCCAACTGTAGGTCCACAAGACCTACGTGACACGTCATTTATTGTCTTCCTTCACCTAAGTCCAGATGTTTATGTATGGCTTGTGGTTTGTGATTGAGGACGGGTATAGTCCAGATGTTCATGCCTGGGTTGAGATTTGTGAGTGAGAGAGGATCCTGAGACGCGTGTATATGTCAAGCCACGTTACCACGTGAGAGCGTATGTTGAGAATATTGTCCCACATTAGACACTTTGAGATAAAATACATGGGTTATCTGAGTATGAGGTACCACCACCCATTGCCTTAAATTTTAAGTGGATATAGATCTCATCTCATATAAGCCCAAGTTTCAACACAATCCTAAAAAAGAAGTTAACAAAATACCTACCAAGAACCATTTAGAGGCCTAACTTTCATACATGAATCAACAGAAGACAGGAACTCAAACATCAATTCAGCCTCTATAGCCAACACAGGCAATACATCCAGTGATCAGAATCAGTCTTAGGCCTTTGGTTTTAGAGCTTCTGATAACATGACAATGGCAAGGTTCTGACTGAGTATACTAAATTTTATACACCTAAATATGTGAAACTTGTTAGTGGCACATCTATAAAAGTCATATGGGTAGGATTAGTAAAAATGAACCCTAGTTTAATCCTTGAGAAATGTCTTATATGTACCAAAATTAAAATCTAAACCTCTTTCTGTGGCAAAATTAAATTGTTTGAGGGTGATATTTTCCATTTGCAAAGGAAATAGCCTTCTTTGACTTTAAAACATGATGGAATAAAGCAAAATGACTCACCAACGATAGACTGCAAGCTACCTGTGCATCTCCAAAGGAACATAATAAAGAAAAGGGAATATCTAGCTTAATAAGAATAAACTAATCAAGAAAATTACACTTATAAAAATGGATCAATTAATTCAATAATTTTCATTGCAGAATTAAAACATATTATGTTAGTATTTGATAAAGAGAAATGAGATTCTTTTATGGGTTTTAAGCTCTGGTTTTATGTTTATGATATTTGTATGCTTTATTTTAGAATATTAAGTGGTTGTTTTTCTTCACTGTTTTGGTGTGTTCTACCTCTTTAGTTTTAAATATTTGTTTCTTGTTCTTCTTCCATTTGAGTTTTGAGTATGGTCGAACTATTAACCATATTGAATCAAATGATTTTGTTTCTCATTTCATTGGTTAATTATCTTTGGTATATACCTACTGATAAAGTTACAAGAATTGAATATAAAAGGTAATATATCATTCGGGATCAATCAACATTATTCTTGATTGATTTCCTCAATCACCCTATTATTTACTTTCCTTACACTCCCTCTCAAGTTGAATCAGCGGATCACCGATGTTCAACTTGCTCAATGCTGAGTGAAAAACTTCTCCTGGCACTGCTTTAGTCAAAATGTCAGCTAACTGGTCTTCTGATCGTGTACCGAAGCCTAATAATCCCTCTTTCAAGCTTCTCTTTGATAAAGTGTCTATCTACCTCCACATGCTTCATACGATCATGTTGTACTGGATTTTCTGAAATACTGACTATCGCCTTATTATCGCACCTAATTTGACACACTCCCTTAGGTGGAAAGCCCATCTCAGTCAACAGTTTTCTTAACCATAGCACTTTTGCGAATCCTCGTGCAATTCCTCAAAATTCAGCCTCTGCGCTGGATAATGCTACCACCTTTTGTTTCTTACTTTTTCATGTAACAAGATTGTCGCCAACCAGAGTGAAATAGCATGTCGTGGATCTTTAGTCATTCAGATTACCAGCCCAATCTACATCGGTATATGCTTCGATCTCCAAATGACCTTGTCTTTGGAAGAGTACTCCTCGTCCAACTGACCCCTTCAAGTATCTGACTATTCTTAGAGATGCTTCCATGTGTGCTTTTTGTGGATAGTGCATGAATTGGCTAACTACTCTCACTGCGTATGCTATATCCGGTCTAGTGTGTGCTAGATATATGAGTTTACCTACTAGTCTCTGGTATTGTCCTTGATCAACTCCCGCTTTGCTTTTACTGGACCGCAAACCATGATTCATAATCATTGGAGTAGATGCAGGTTTACAATCAGTTAGTCCAGTTTCGACTAGTAAATCCAATATATACTTCCGTTGGCAGATAAAGGTATCCTTCTTTGATCTAAACGCTTCAATTCCCAGGAAATACTTAAGTTGCCCAAGATCTTTCATCTCAAATTCCTGAAACAACTTGTCTCGAAACCTAGCCATCTCCTCTTTGTCGCTCCCGGTGATAACCATATCATCTACATAGATTATAAGACATGTGATCAAGCTTCCTCTTTTCTTGAGAAACAAAGTATGATCAGAATTACTTTGCCGATATCCATTTTCCTTCATCGCATTGGTAAACCTGCCGAACCATTCCCTTGGGGACTGCTTTAGACCATATAGTGCCTTTTTGAACCTGCATCCTTATCCTGCTTCAAATTCTGACGAGAAACCTGGTGGGGCTTCCATATATATTTCCTCCCTCAGATCTCATGTAGGAATGCATTATTCACATCAAACTGGTGTAAAGGCCAATTTTGATTTGCTGCTACTGAGAAGAGAATTCAGATGGTATCCATCTTGGATATGAGGGAGAATGTTTCTCAGTAGTCACAGGCAACCTACATGCTTCTTTTCGGGCTTTAGTTTACACTTCTCCCATGTTCCTATTTTTTCTAATGCATTCATTTCCTCCTGCATAGCCTGTCTCCACTCTGGAACTCCTTGTGCTTCCTCCACAGTTCTTGGAATATTTGTGTTGTGTATAGACCT
Organism: Eustoma russellianum; assembly: GCA_036186865.1. NCBI lineage: Eukaryota > Viridiplantae > Streptophyta > Magnoliopsida > Gentianales > Gentianaceae > Eustoma > Eustoma russellianum. The sequence goes on from AP025073.1 coordinate 3,488,783, forward strand.
AGAGAAGACCTTTGCTGAAGGGGATAATTTCCCCTGGCAAATTTGATACTGGATATCTGGAGTTTCGTGGTTGGTACTCTCGCTCGTAACGTACAGATGGTACTCCACGGTTGCTTCTTGGCGGAAGAATATACTTGTCAGTGAGCGGATGCTCTCGTATAGCCGGATGATCAGAAATCTCAACGGAATCAACTAACTGATCAGAAGTACTTACCTCAGGAGATTAGGATGGGGTTGAGTCTCGAGATGATCTTGAGGTGTAGGACTGTCCTCTGTTTTCATAATCTGGTCTGGTAGTTTGGTCTACTTTCTCTGTTGGGACAGTTACATGTAAAACTGTGCTGAGTAACCAATCTAGCAAGTCACCTGTCCTTTTATTCCTCTGACCGTCCCACTAGCCCCGCCTACCATCACCAAAGAAAAGATGAATGTGATGTTTAGATTATACCCGGAGTTGATTCCTACACAATGAGATTAATGATCTCTCATTTTGTTTGGATCCTTTTGTATTGATAGGGCTTTTGTATGGGTTACATCCCGAGGATGTTTTGATTCATGGGTTTTAATACAAATTTGCATTTTACCAAAAAAAAAAAGATGAATAGTGAAAAGGGGGCATTGTTGATTTTTCTTAAAATTTTTTAGTTTTATGTTTAAAAATATCATTTTACCTTTTAGTCCAAACATCAGAGTATAAGAGTGTATTTTTAAACATTAAGAAGAGTAGTGTCAATTATGCTAAACATGAAGAAAGCAAAAGATTATCCCTTATTTTAAGAATTCCTCTCTCATTGTTGTCATCTATTATTTGGACTTCCTCGACTTATTTTTCGTAGGCTACAGTATAGACATCTGGAGCTACTTACCAAGTCAAAGGCCTAAAACAATCACATAGAAGGTTGTATGCATTTGTTAGTTTATTGAATTTGATTGAATTAAAATGTTTCGCAATTTAACCAAAAAGCGATAGTATCGGATTTAAAAGGTTGTATGCAACACATATTGACTACGTTCAGCGTATTTATACAATGATACTTTATTGAATTCGATTGAATTAAAAAAATCCGTATTCGAAAAAAAAAAGAGCGACACAGAGAAATCAAAGATGCTGTATTACTACCTCATACTTTACCTCATACTTTACCTCTTCAGATCTCATCCGGGTTGTATGCAACACATATTGAGTACGTTCAGCGTATTTATACATTTGATACTTTATTGAATTCGATTGAATTAAAAAAATCCGTATTCGATAAAAAAAGAGCGACACAGAGAAATCAAAGATGCCGTATTACTACCTACTAAAGAAATCAAAGATGCTAAATTAAACCAAAGAAATTACTAACAATTATAATGAAATGCACTTCAACAAAGTGGGGGCTTAAAAATTTTATGCCCCTAATAGTTTGACTTTCCTTTGAGTACAAAAGGTTGAGGTCTCAACTCAAACTCTCATATTCTAAACCGAATAGTTTTATGAACGATGTAAATTATGTATTTAACAGTTTATTAGATAGTAAACATAGTCTAAATTCAAACACGTCTTAACATAAATCAAAACTGACACAAGATTTAAACCCGTATATTGGGGTTCTGAAAGACACAAACCTATAACATTATATACATGCTACTATTTAGTATTAGGTGCGGGATTCAGATCTCCTCACCGCTCACCTCTCACCGCGTGCGTCACCGTCCTCATCTAACCTCACCACCCCCTCTGTTGTCACGTGTCACGTAGTGGGGAGTGCGGTGGCTCACCGCGCGGTGAGGGGATCTCATCCGCTAGGTGCGCTACCTCCTTGCACGTTTGGTTCCGGATGAGACCTGAGGAGGATAAATATGAGGTAAAATATGAGGCCTCCAATCACGCGACGCCACGTGTACAAAAGAGCTTTTTTTAGAAAAGGAAAAAAGTAAATAGCGGGCCCTTTTGTACACGTGGCGTCGCGTGATTGGAGGCCTCATATTTTGCCTCCTCAGATCTCATCTGGTTTGGTTCTCCTTAAAAAGCACACAAGGAATCGCCCGCTTTTGGGTCAAGCGAAAAGATAAGCAACGTCCAACTCCCCAAGCGTGGACTAAAAGATTTCCATCAATTATCTTCAACGTAAAGTAGTCCTTTACGCACAGATTTACATACCCACAAGAACACAAACATTTTTATTCCCATCATGCTATCAAGTACAGACGGATCGGCTTCTTTCACGGTATTCAGAATTTCTTTCTTTTGTTTCCTGATACTCATCAAATGCATTAATTGTTCTTCAGCTCATACGTTATGTAATGGAATATCCGACGATTTGACAGTAATTAGGCCATCGGCAGAAACAACCCACATCCATTTTTACTTCCAGGACATCGTGGGAGGAGAAAATGCAACTGCCAAAAGGGTTATCAATGGAACAGACGATGAACATGGGTTCGGAACTACTTTCATAATTGATGATCCTTTAACTGAAGGCCCTGAGCTAAAATCTAAGATCATTGGAAGAGCTCAGGGAATGTACAGTATGGTTGCACAAAATGATTTCGCTCTGCTTATGGTTGTCAATTACGGATTTACTGACGGTAAATATAAGAATAGCAGCATAAGTGTTCTTGGAAGGAACCATGTTCTTGATGATGTTAGGGAAATGCCAGTTGTTGGAGGCACTGGTGTGTTTCGATTTGCCAGAGGATATGCATTGGCTCATACTGTTGAGATCAAGGATGAGTTTGCTATTGTGGAGTATGATGTTTATGTTCAAATGTAGAATATTATTTGATCATTGTATTTATTACTTATGAAATATGATGGAATAAAGCAAAATGACTCGTTAAATTGGCTACGCTTCTTATATTGTGAAGGTTACGCTTCTTATATTGTGAAGTAGCAGTTGATCGACACAGTTTGACGCAATTTTCATTATGGGTTATCGAGAAACAATATTTGTGTGGTCCTAACACATGGATATGGTTATGTACAACTGATCCTCCATACCTCGCATAGGCGAAAGCCTTTAAAGCAATGAGGTAATGTTGTTGTATTGATAAAATTTGTTATGAAATAGTTGAAATCTTGAGCACTATTTAGTTTTTGTGCTTGGGACTTCTGAGAGTATTCAGGCATGGTTGAGTCGCAGGTAATTTATGTACGCCACACGTTTAATCAACAACATCACCGTTTTAGAGGCTCATATCTATGGTGGGATATGAGACGGTAAAATGTACACAATCATACTCATGTGATAGAAACACACAGAGATTGTTTCCGATAAACCATAATAAAAATTGTGTCAAGATATGCCGATCAACTGATACTTCACAACCCTACCATGTGTTTTCATGTGTTAGAAACACACAGATGTTTTCCGATGAACCATAATGAAAATTGCGTCAAGCTGTATCGATCAACTGATACTTCACAATATAAAAATCATTTTTTTTATTCCATCATATTTCAAAGTCAAGAATGAGTATGTCTTTATTTCTTTGGAAATGGAAACAATGCGAAACAAGTTTAATATTTATGTTATATGCTAAAAACAAAAGTAAACAAGGAGAAATATCATGATTACGCAAACGTACGTGTAATTCTTTGATAGCCTTAAACTTCTTTCTTTTTTTTCTTGCAGCTAAATATCGTTTATTTTTCAATTTGTATTTCAATATATATACTTACTCATTCAGTCGCTCCGTGAAAAAAAAAATGAAAATTGATCTTGCTGCTTGTGTAGACTTGAGCATTTGAAGAAGCATGTTATTTTCTCTGGCCAAGAGGAACTCAAGACAATTGCTGTAAAAGTGGAGGAAAAGACTTATTCTGCTGAAGCAATCCAGGTGTGTATACTAGTTATCATCATCATCATCCATACCTGTATATCCCAACGATAGCAACAGCTATCGTTAAGGTCTGGAGAGGGTAAGTGGTAGGCAAACAATACCTCTGTCCCAAAGGATAGAGAGTCTGATTTCAGTGAGACTCCCGGCTCTAGATGTACCTGCATAAATGACATAATAATAGAGATATGATGTGCTAGTGTGTTAGTGAGGGTGTGTATACTAGTTATGATTCACGTTATTCTTGGACCAATCTAGTTGCTTTCATAACTTTTGCTATATGATTCCCCTCCTGTTCTATTGGTTTTGTAATACTGAAAAACACAAAATGTTTCTGTAATGTTGATCAGTACAAGTCCTTTGAGATGTAACATTCTTATTGCACACTGAGTCTGCAAAAGCGAGCTAATTAATCTCACAAAGAGAGAGTAAAGGAGACGCCGTTAATTAAAGAACGCGAAACGCGCAAATGCATTGGTATCCCACCATTGATGCATCTTTCATGCAAGGGAAATTGCAGTTCTGCTATGCTTCAGACATGATGCAATCAATTGCTTGCTTGCAAATGCCAGTCATTGTGGCCTCGGGTCCATACACCTATAAGAACAGAATCAATTAAGTCTCTTGTCAAGACATAGTTTAAGGCAAGGAATTTTACAGACAGCTTTAATATGGTTCTTTTGTCTTAAATCTAATGGAGACCTGAGCAAATATGTTAAAAGAAAACTAGAACATGAAGTCATTCTTTCTCAAGAACAGTAATGCAGAGCACTGCCAAAGAGGGCAGGGGCTAGCCAACTGTTACTCAAGCACAAGGTTGATGTTAAACTTGTCAAAAAAAAAAAAAA
>AP025073.1:3493462-3544310 GCA_036186865.1 Eustoma russellianum
AAAAAAAAAAAAAAAAAAAATGTCCCCAGGACATGGCCTAATGGTTCCGGTAACGGAGGCACGAGAGAGTGGTGAGATTTCGATTCTTGTCCCTAAGCAATATTTTCGACTCTCTTTTCAAGTAAGAGCATGGTATTGGAGCTCCACTGCTTGTAGTGGGCTCCTTGTGTGGCTGCTTAAGCAGTCCAAACTCTGTCATAGCGGACCTTGGGCACCTGACTTCATCCTTATCGTGCCGCAGGACAGGCTGATAGGAGTCAGGTTGGGGTTTCGGGATCATAAACCTTTTGTCAACAAAAAAACATGCTTAAGCCTAAACCCCACAATTTCCACTGATGAAGAGCTCCATGCCCTAAAGGCAAGCAAGAAATGGGTACCCGCCTTTAACTCAGTGAATTTTTTTATTACCTCCAGAGGGACTTCAATCTCCTCTCCTAAGGCACGCATTTTTGCCAAGCCAGTCTGGTAGTTAGGACCACCTCTTCGAACATAAATGTGCATTCTAGCTGCTTGTAACTTTGGTTTCTGCCATTTTCAAAGAGAAATGAGGTTAAAATTAATGGCCAAGGATGAGAAACATAAACATGCAATCCTTATATTCAAGCAAACTAACCTTCTCCCTGAGAGCCCTAATTATGCCATTAAAAGTAGCAGCAACATCAGTGAAGTTTGCAATGCCGCCTCCAATCAACAAAGCTCTCTTACGACCATCAGGATCAGCTGTAGCAAACTAGAAATACATAAAATTCTCAGAATTCAATTGGACTTAAAAGCAAAAAGGATTTCTTAGGAACTTTAAAAAAAAAATAAAATAACATATAAAGCCCAGCAAAATAGGATTTGAAGCTGGACAACCTCGAAGTTGGCTTATGGCGGTCAACTGAGGTGGTCTGTACTTATGGGCATCCATTACTACCGAGCTGGCATTATTTTTCACAAAGGGATATCAAGAAAGCTGGAGAAACTACTTTGGCAACAACGACACGATTGCAGGTTGGAGCTTTCTATTGAAATGAGATATAATTTGTTCCCCTTTAAAGGTCGCAGGTTGGATTTTTCTAGTTTAGTGGCAGTAAACAATCCTTTTGTAAACGACATCTGCTCATGCAAAAGAATCATTCCATATAAAACAGGTGCAGGCAGTGTAACGCTAGAACAAAAACAGATTTGGAAGATGGGGCTACAGAGCTAAATTTTATGGAAATGGAAAAAGCTATTACATACCAGAGCCTTCATGGTCAATGAAATGAGAATGAACCTAAGAAATATGAGAACAGATTCTAGATGAATTCCAGCATCTCTGGGGACAGCTCATGATCAACTGTACGGTCATAACCCAAAAGAAGCTGAAATTGGCTTTGATGCCAAAGTGGCTTATGCAGTGTAAGGAGGGGAAGAACTGTTCTGGCATATAGACAGAGGTTGGGATACACAGTTGGGGGCCCATAGATAGTTCTCCTTGAGAAATGCTTAGTGCAGGGAATAACAAAGATGCTAGGTAATTGGGCAAAGACACATGCTGTCAGATATGCTCTTATAATATGCATAGCCTACTTGAAAAAAAGTGGAAAACAGGAGAGATAAGCTGAACAGGGCCTGCTAGAAGGGGAAAAAAATCATATTATGCAATCAAATCTTGGAATCAAATGAGCATATGTTTTTTATATCCAAACAGGGTCCTATGTGGCTGAATTCCTTATTTCTAAGCAGATGTTCCAATGGAAAGGGTGATCAATTGGGAACTCAGTAATTGATGTAGGAGTAAGTCTCAAACGTTAACGCTTGGCTGGCTAAGGCACTACAGACTGTGGGATACATTGCATGAAAGGAATCAGTGGTTCTATTCTCATCAAACCAAAGATTCAATCCAGAGGCTCACAAAATCCTGTATAATATGAGGGTTTATGCAACTTTTCGGAGACAGGTTTAATTTTGTAATGAAGTAATTTTGATTATTATCTATCTTGCAAGCATCTGTATTACCAGTTTGAATGAAATTATTGATAAATTACACAAAAAAGAGGTGAAGATAACCAGCAACAACATCAACAACTTACATCAATAACTACACGAGCATATTGCAAAACTTCCTCCTCATTAGGGGCTCCACTATATTCTGCATAATTACCAAGCTCTGATGCATATCCCAAGTCTCCAACCTGGTTAAACAGAAAATTTTTGCAGTAGAGACAAGAAGTTTATTCTCAACAAAAGGATTATTTAGAAAAGGAGTCTTTACTGAAAATACTCACTGTATCAGCATAGATTACACTGGCACCACCTCCAGCCACCATTGTCCATATTCGTCCTTTTGGATTAAGGACGGTAAACTTTAGAGAAGCACTAGTCTGGCAAAACAAATTTCAGTATTATCAGTGGTAATTACTTACCCGACTTCAGAAACTAAGGAAGAAAAACAACATTTATATCTCGAAGACTAGAAGGGATTAGACAAATGAGATACAAAAAGAACTCCAGGATATGCTAATACCCAACATAGGAGAAGCTTCACCTCAAAGTAAACACCTTGTAACTTCATAATCACATTAAGAACCAAATCTAAAGTCAGATGAGTGCTAATATATAACGACCACAAAAGCAATAGCAACACAACTCAAGATCATTTTTACATGAATGAACTGCATACTCAAATATCACACCATCAGCATTAATGTGCCTCATTTAACACTGTCTATTTTCAAAGTTGACAAACCCCTTTTGCAGCTTTGCTAGCAAAGTGCAAAGTTTATTATGTCAGGACTGCATAGTATCTCGAAATTATCAGCACTAAGTTCATTAAATATTTTATTTCTCAGGACATAAGGTTCCATTAATGCTGAAAAAACTACTCACTTTTTCATCCAACGAATGAATGAAGCTTTCAGTCGCGCTCAAGACTCTTCCAAATGGCAAGGGAAACTCCAAGTTACCCCATCTGATCACACAACAAACAGATGAGATGGCATTCGGCTGTGCATTAAGAAAGTTCATTCAAGTAGCCACATCCATAAAGTAAAAGAACGCCATTTACTTTTTGAAGTTTTTAAAGGCCGCTGTGTCATCCAACTCTCCACGCATGTCAAGGGGGTATGGCTCTCCATTTACCAACGTAAAAGGATTCATCTCAAGGAAACTGAAATCCAAATCTGAGAGCATACAAAAGGAAGAAGGCCGATATTCAAGAATCACCACACACACACACACAATCACATATATATACACACACACGCGCGCGCACAGAGATATATATGTAAACAAGTATTTGGGAAAATTGTTTTTCTTTCATTCATATGTTTAACATTACACCCACTGCACTATTTTATACATCCCAGCCTATCTTCTGTACATGGTAAGTAAATCATTCCTCAATCATACCCTACAATTACTCCCTATAATCTCTACCATAATTACAAAATCAACTATCTATGGAAACATAGTATACACGATATTTTCTTTCCTAACACTCCCCCTCAAGTTGAGCAGGGGAATCTACAATGCCCAACTTGACCAAAGCTTCATCAAACGCCCTCCCGGCTACAGCCTTCGTTAGGATATCCGCCAACTGATCCTCTGAAGGTATATATGGTAACTCAATGATCTTCTCTTCGATCTTTTCCTTAATGAAGTGACGATCTATCTCAATATGCTTGGTTCGATCATGCTGTACGGGATTCTCAAAAATACTAATCGAGGCTTTATTATCACACATCAACTTAACTGGTAGTGATACTTGAAGCCCTAAATCACACAGCAACTTCTTTAACCATAGAATCTCCATGACTCCTTTTGCAATACCACGAAATTCAGCTTCTGCACTCGACAATGCTACTACTTTCTGCTTCTTACTTCTCCATGTGACCACATTTCCGCCTACAAGCGCAAAATAACCAGAGGTAGACCGCCGATCAGTAACACTTCCTGCCCAGTCAGCATCAGTGAATACTTTGATGTCCAGATGACCATGATTTTTAAACCAGATACCACGTCCAGCTGTTCCTTTTAGGTATCTAATAATCCTCATTACTGCCTCCATATGATGACTTTGAGGACGATGCATAAATTGACTTACCAAGCTTACTGCAAATGAAATATCTGGTCTGGTATGAGCCAAGTAGATTAGTTTTCCAACTAATCGCTGATACCTCCCTTGATCTGTACCTGGTTTTCCTTCTTCAAAAGACAGTTTTTGATTTACTAGCATCGGGGCTCCAGCAGGTTTGCAGTCTAACATACCTACTTCTGCAAGTAGATCCAAAATATACTTCTGTTGGGAAATAAAGATTCCTTCTTTGGAACGTAGAACCTCAATTCCCAAAAAATATCTCAGGTCACCTAAGTCTTTCATTTCAAACTCAGAGAATAGCTGTTGTTTCAGGGTAGCAAGTTTTTCCATGTCATCACCTGTAATAATCATGTCATCTACGTAAATTATTAAACAAGTCACCAAAGAACCCTTTCTTTTCACAAACAGAGTATGATCAGCATTACTCTGTTTATACCCTTGTTTCTTCATAAAGGTGGTGAACCGTCCGAACCATGCCCTTGCTGATTGCTTAAGTCCATATAATGACCGCCTTAATTTACACACTTTGTTTTCTGCAAATTCCTTGGAAAAACCAGGGGGCGCACTCATATATACTTCCTCCTTAAGTTCCCCATGAAAAAACGCGTTTTTCACATCATATTGCTGGAGAGGCCAAGACTTAGTTGCTGCTACTGAGAACAATACTCTTATCGTGTCAAGCTTTGCCACCGGTGAGAAAGTTTCTGAGTAATCAATGCCATACGTCTGAGTATATCCTCGTGCAACCAACCTAGCCTTATACCTTTCGATGCTTCCATCCGCCTTATACTTGACTGTGTATACCCATCGACATCCAACCGGATGTTTCCCACGGGGAAGCTAGACCTTCTCCCAGGTGTCATTTTTGTATAACGCATTCATTTCCTCCTTCATTACTGCATACCACTCCGGATGATTTAAAGCCTCCTCGACTGTCCTGGGAATCGAAATATCACATACTGAAGCCAGAAACCCTTGAGCACCTTTGAAAGGGTAATTAGTTCCCTTGGACACCTTGTTAGGAGAATATCGAACTGGAGGTTTCCCTCTATTTTGTCGTGGTGGGAGTACCCTGCCGTGGTCTAGTGAAGTATTGTCGTGTCCCTGTTCAGTTTCACAAATAACAGGACTAGGAAAATCGGTTAATGCAATATCACTTGTACTAGGTATGGACACAATATCACTGGGAATGGATACACTATTAGAGGTGTCAAATGGTACCTGATATTGCAGAGTATTCGTCGGAGAAGAGTCACTAGGCGGCCCAGAAGGAAGGACTATATCTTGATCGGGAAAAGCACAATCGGCGCCACCTACTTGTCGTGTTGGATCCACTTCCAACTGACTAGAATTATGGAGCCAGTCGTATGCCTCACCCGATGTCTCCCCCTGAGACCAAGACTCGGCGGAATAGTAATATTCATGTTCAAGAAATGTACAGTCGAGTGTGATATGAACACGACGTGTACGTGGATTATAGCAGCGATACCCCTTTTGTGACATGGCATAACCAAGGAATACACACTTGTCGGCACATGCGTCGAGTTTGGTGCGGTGCGTAGAAGGAATATGAACAAATACTGTACACACGAAGATTTTTGGAGGTAATGTAAGAATGGAAGGTACTTCAGTGTGTGTAGCCAGAACTGACAGCAGAGTATGATGTCCCAAAATTTTTGTAGGAAGACGATTAAGTAAATATGCCGATGTAGCGATAGCCTCAGGCCAAAAAGTTTTGGGAACATGGGATTCTAGCATCATTGCTCGGGTCATTTCTAGTAACACACGATTCTTACGTTCTGCCACACCATTTTGTTCCGGTGTGTGTGGACAGGACGTTTGATGTAAAATACCGTGTGTTTTAGTGAAGTCTTGGAGATTGGCATTGACATACTCCCCCCCATCGTCTGACCTGAGAATCTGAATTTTCTTTTGGTATTGAGTATCAATCAGGTGATAAAATTCAACAAACTTAGAACAGACATCAGACTTGGTTTTAAGAAAATAAATCCATGTCATACGTGAGTAGCCATCAACAAAAGTAACAAAATACCAATAACCAAGACTAGTAGGGTATGGCGATGGACCCTACACATCAGAATGAATCAAGGTAAACAATGTTTTAACTCTGGTATTATTGGGTTTATAAGTGGAACGATGATGTTTCGCACGCAAACAAGTATCACAATGTAAAGTAAACTGAGAGCGAGTCAAAGAAGGAAATAACAGTTTCATATAAGTTAACGAGGGGTGACCGAGACGACGGTGTCATAACCATAGCCGTTGTTCAGTAGTTCCGGTGAGAAGATTGGATTGTCCCTGTTGCACCACATCTGACACATAATATAGTCCAGCCTTCTCAATGCCACGCCCAATGATCTTCCTCGAGCGAATATCCTGCAAGATACAAAAGGTAGGGTACATAAGTACGGCACAATTTAATTCCCGAGTAAGTTGACTGATAGAGAGTAATTTGGATGATAAATTGGGTACATAAAGACAATTGCGTAATTGTAAATTAGGGTTTACTAGAACCGTGCCGCCTCTAGAAACAGGAACAAGTGATCCATTGGCTGTTTCAATATGGGTTTTAGTCGGGGTGGTCCAGCTGTGAAAATCTCGAGGGTCATTACTCATAGTATCGGTAGCCCCACTATCAAGGATCCACTGAGATTGGTTTGAGTTTGAGGTTTCTGGGGTTGTTAGGGAATTACTGGAAAATGTAGGAGCAATTGTGTTATTTTGGGAAAAATTTGGGTGACTTTCGGTCTGGCTGGAAAATGAGGGACTGTACTGGATGAAACCAGGAAATGATGGGGGTCGGATGTTATTTGTTGAAAGGTGAGGACCAGGACATGTTATTTGTGAAACCTGCAAGGGGTTAGACGCAATATTTGTAAGGGTAAAACTGTCATCTGAGCGCTTATAAGGGTTGAGGGTAAAACCCTCAACCCATTTACCTCCACCGAATGTTCTGGAGGTATCTGGCTGCTCTCCTTCTCCTTCGTCTGCAGTGCCCTTTGCTATGGCAGCCGTGCCTGCTGCTGCTCCTCCTTTGCTTTTGCCTCCATCAGATTGATGTCTTTTTCCCTCATACCACTCAGGATACCCAATGATCTGGAAACAGGTCTCCTTTGTGTGCCTCTTTCCACCACAGTGACTGCATGTCAGTCCGTCTTTGTCCTCCATGCGCCTTAATGTGCTGGAACGGGGCTGGCCACCCCTTCCTCTGCCACGGCCAGACTCTTTGCCCCTGGTATTTGCAGATGCTGCAAGGCCTTGACCAATCCCCAGTGAAGACATATCATCTGAGGGGACTCCTCCTTGTAGGACCGCAGATCTATCCTCTGCTCTGCGTATTTCTCTATATGCTGTTTCAAGTGTTGGTAAGGGATCCCGTTTGAGCAAATCATTTTTGTCAGATGTGTATTTTTCGTCTATGGCTGTGAGAAATTGGTAAAGTCTGAGAGCCTCCATTTTTTGTTGTACGTGTTAATATCAGTAGCACAAATCATTGGATTTGGCTCCTGAGCGTCGATTGCAGTCCATATGTCCTGCAATTTGTTCCAGCAGGACTCGATGCTACTGTTCCCTTGTTTAATCATACTGGCTCTTCGATGAAGATCAAAGGTTCTGAGAGAGTCAGTCCCGGAGCCATAGGTTAGAGCCAAGCCATCCCATAAGGCCTTGGCGGTGGGATAGCGGGTGACATTGACCACGAGAGAAGGCTCAATGGTTTGAATAATCCATGTAAACACAACATTATCTGCTTGTTCCCATCCAGGAAATTCTGGATCTGTTGGTGAAGGGGGAGGAGGAACACCCGTTAGGTGATGTCTCCTTCCTCTCCCAATAATCGCCCGTAATATCAGAGGTGCCCAGACAGCATAATTTAGGCCATTCAATTTGACGGTAATGGTAAGATTTTCTGTGGTTAATGGGATTGCAGTAGTGTGGGTTGAATGTGTTACTGTTTTTGGGTTATTATCCTGGAGAATAGTTGCTACTTGGACGGCTAGGTCTGAGAGATTTGGGGTTTTTGGTTCACTAGTCACTGGATTTGACATATTTCTGTTCGATTGCAGGTATAGAACAGTGTTGTGCACAGATCAATCGGCTGAGATGGGTAAGAACAGATAGATCTCGCCAAGTACTGGCTGAGTTTGGTATTAACTGGTAAGTTTTGCCAAAAAAAATGGCTGAGAAGGGTAAATTCGAGTAAGGTATGTCGGAATTTTGGATGGACGATGATGAGTATAATTTCTGAGCCTTCACCAGAAAACTCAAGAAATTTTCAGAGTTGGATTATCCCGCTCTGATACCATGTAAACAAGTATTTGGGAAAATTGTTTTTCTTTCATTCATATGTTTAACATTACACCCACTGCACTATTTTATACATCCTAGCCTATCTTCTGTACATGGTAAGTAAATCATTCCTCAATCATACCCTACAATTACTCCCTATAATCTCTACCATAATTACAGGACATAATTACAAAATCAACTATCTATGGAAACATAGTATACACGATATTTTCTTTCCTAACAATACACACACACACACATATACATATATAACCTGAAGAAGCTATAATCATTATTTGGTAATTCTACATGTGGTATTAGGGCAGGAGCCAGAACAACAACAACAACAACACTCAAGACTTTTTCCCATTATGTGACGCTGCCTATATAGATCAATCATTTCTCTTGCACTTTTTTTTTGAGTCGTAGCCTAAATCCTACCCTCTTTATGTGTCTCCTAATATCTAATACATAATATGTGCCTTTAGAGTACAACTCTTTCAAAATTATCACATCATCTCAACCGTTATTGTAGTCTAAGTACCTAAAATTCTCACTTAAATCTCATACCCTCTATATGACATCGGCTACATGAATCAACTATCTCCATTGTGCTTTATCACTGACCATATGCTCTCCAATTGTCAAATAAGTCATATCCTACTTTAAAGTCTCTCTTTATATTGTTAAGCACTGGTAATACATACGGAAGTTTCAACAAGATAATTAGACTATTTTAGATGTTAAAAACTTCACAGTCTGTGAACCGCTAGCATATTAAGAGAAGTCAACATAGTTGAATATTAGCAAGATTCCTGTTTAGAACTAAACTGCTCACACATAGAACTTTTGCCAAAATGCAAGGATTTCATCGTGGCAAGAGACCACATACCTTGAAACACAGTAAAAACACCAGTTATAAAATCACCTATCTTCCCTCGTACCTAAGCAAGGGTAAAACCAAAATTAGACATGATCCAAGAATCCTTGTCACATTATCAACACAGAAAAGGGAAAGAAGCCATGAAAATGGTCAACCAGGCACTGCAAAGTGTCTACCAAATTTTGGATGAATACCACAAGTAAAACAGGCTATATAAAGACAAGAAAAGAGAATCGTTGGTAAAAAAGAAACACAAATGACGAAGAAAAGGACCAAGCAACGCCAATTAATTAGATACTACCTCCAAGGGAAGGGTAGCAATTAGTGGGGCACATGATTCCAGAGTCAGAGGTTTCTCAGTTGGGAGAAAAATAGTCTTAACCTGTAAAACACAAATGCACCATATAGTTGAATCTTGCTAAGGCCAAGAATAAAAGAGCAACTCAACCAACAAGAACCAAATAGACAAGTGCAGGGGAAAAAATGAAACATTCACCTTATCCCAATTCTCTTCGATCTCTATTCCTCCACATTCTGAAAAGCTAATAGTACATCCTAGCCTTTCAGAAACAATAGATAAGTAATACTCTTGGTCATGGGGGACAAACGGTTCTATAATGAATGTTGTTATAGGTGCCTTGCAACCACCCATCTCAACCTAAGAGAAGAAAATCCATGCAGTAGTTCTAGAAAGCACAAAAACACCAAGAGTAGCAAATTCTAGATAGCTCAGTTTCCTGATTACCTCCTTGCCAAGGCGAGCCTTGACAAATTCAGCGACCTGTGCTAGGTCCAAATTCAACGCCACTAATCCACTCTTCCCCCGCTTCCCAAATAACATATCAGGTTTAACCACCAACTTTGTCGACGAAATCCATGGTTCTTTATTTGTCAACTCACTGAAGTCCGTCGATTGGTCCACCTTTAATCACCAATTTCAAATTTTTCTTTAGCACTAAGAGCATATTTTTTGTTGGCGTGGACGCAGAATGTACAAAATGAATGCAGAACTCTAGCTATTGTGAAAAGGAAAAAATAGGAACACTTATGATAATCAGCCATTATGTCATCCCTAACTAGATTAAAACTTCCTGTGAACAATCCAAAAATGATTAAAAACTTAACAATCAAATTTGCATAATGTAAAGGATTTTTTTTAAAAAAGAAAAAAGAAAAGAAACTTCACATGCCCCTAATTATCCAACAAATAGGATCAGATAAAAAACAAAAACTAAATGCAAAAGAACGGTAAGTTTTAAGCAGCATAGAATATATGATCCTAATCAATAATCAATCTTTAAGACTGTAGTTTCTTTGTCAAACAATTTCTGCCAATCAAAAACGGACGAACGAAATTCGGCAGCTAAAACGGAAGAAATGGAAGAAAAGGAATACTTGAGCAGAATAGATCTGAAGATCAATTCCAGAAAGTCGTTTCAAATGCTCCTTGAGAAGCCTCTTGGAATCATACTCCCTAATCTTCTTTCTAGCCATGTCTGTCTTTCTTGTTGATGATCGATTCAGCACTCTAATCCAATTCCTTGGAAAGAATAGGCAAATGAGCTGGTTCCTATTGCTTGATCGATCCTCTGGAAAAGAATTATAAAATAATTGAGAATGAGAAGCAGATTCAACCAAAATGATGGCTATGGACTGAATAGCTTACAAGAATATATGGGCAAGGGGACGGCTGACTAGATGGATTTTGTATCAATTTCCTTTTTTTTCTTTAACAGTACAAATTAATTAATTCTTTAACTTTTTGTATTTTTTTAAACAAATTTTTTAGGTTTTCAAATGTGTATATCAATCAAAGGTATGTATTGTGTAACTTACTCATATGTGAAACTTAAGTTTTATAATGAGATATATTATGATGACTTATACAAAAAGAATGTACACGCACAATGAAAAGAATATGGGTACGCTTGGCTTGACAATTATAAGAAGATACGTTAAGTCATTTTTATATTTATTTAACTTAAATCATCTCAACTAATAAATTTAGTATAATAACTATCATTATGTGAAAATATTAAGTGTCTAACATGATATTCTTTTCACTTGTCCAATGGAGTCAATGACACATTCTGTCTTAACTTTATAATATAATAAAACAAAACAAAATGACTTACTAAATTAGTTGCGCTTCTTATATTGTGAAGTAACAGTTGATCGACATAGCGTGACGCAATTTTCATTATGGGTCATCGAGAAACAATCTCTGTGTGTTTCTAAAGCATGAGTATGATTGTATACATCCGAACCCCCATATTTCGCCATAGACGAAAACCTCTAAGGCAATGTGGTAATGTTGTTGTTTTCGTCTTTTCACTGGTAAAGTACTATTTAATATGGGATAGTCAATTTTTGTAATATACATGTCCACTTATCTCTTCTATAAACAACAACAATCATACTCAGTATATTCCAACGACGACGAAAAGACGATAAACTTTTATATGTCCACTTATCTCTTATATATGGACAGATAAACTTTTCTTTTTATGGACAGATAAACATAATTAAAGAATGAGCACATTCACTTTGGATTTGATTTATATTAAGAAGACATATGATTTGTGAATTAAACGCGTTTTGAAACACATTTTTAACCGGCCGTGGGTATCTTTGTTGTTGATATTCTTTTTCTTGTTACTTTAGATTTCATATTATTGTTATAGTTCTACATCCTACTTTCTTAGGTTGAATTTTCTTCTTGTTTGTTGTTTTTTATACATTACATGTATACATATGAATAAATCTATATAGTCACTGAAATAAACGAAACAATATGAACTGTTGTAATCACTATACAAGTTAGGAAACCACTATTGCATGAAATAAAAATATAAAAAAATCGTAGAAATCTGAACATAGTACTCTTTAGCATAGGACGTCACCTCTAATCACATGATGTATAACTCATGGCAGTTTTTGAGTCTTCTTATATTTTCCACCGAGTTTGCATCAATGATTGAAGATGAGTATGTTGTTAAAAGGTTGAACACAACCAGTAAAGGTCTCTGTCACACCTAGGTCCTAAAGATTGAAGGTGGTTAAAAGGCTGTGTATAGGAAGCATGTTGGGTAGGTAGGCAGTGCAAGGAGTCACCTTGAAGTTAGTTATTTATTGTTCATTTGCCACCTAAACTTAATTCCAAAATTAGCATATAAATACAACTATGTGTTTTATCAACCAAAATCAATATATACAGAACTGTGTTAATGGTAACGTGATTGTGGGTTCGAACCGCAGAAATAGCCTCTTGCACAAAGTGTAAGGTACGGCTGCGTAAATCAGATCGTGAAATGATCCGACCTCTCTCCAGACCCTACGCAAAAACAGAAGCCTAATGCACCGGAAACAACCTAAGTAATAAAGTAAAAGGTAAAAGTAAAAGTTCCTGAAACTTTTAAGCGTTACTTGGAGCAAAAGTCGAAATCCCTCGTCTTGAAAGCCCTTTCCGCTCCCACACCAGCCCCAAGGAACATTATGGAGGATGCAAATTAGGAGCTCATCGGCCTCTTAGATTGGGTTAAGACTTACTCAGTGACTCACACAAGATGTCCCCACGCAAACCAGGCCTTCGACCTAGCAGCAGTGGAACACCCACACTGTGTGTGTCCCTGGAATCGAACCCTTGACCTCTTGAAACAAATCACAACCCGAGTATCAAATGAGCTATGTAATTGGCCCACTTTTAATCGTTACTCAATACATTGAATGCGGTTTTAGAACAATTTAGGTATCTCAAAATATATTATTAAAAATATGACAAAGTGAGTATCATATTTGATTTGTCTAGAATCACTTCATGGACTAGTAGGTTTTCTATCAAATGATTGAATGATGTATTTTGCTTGATAAAGGAGATGAAGTGGGTGTATATCACTGACTATCTTATTTTATTGTATAAAAAAGAGATTTTTCCTACAATCAACGCATTTTTGCCCCCATTGAACTAATGGCTGGTAAACCATTACATGATCTGGCTTAACTATAAGGCATCATATATATCGGTGCAGAAAAAAATGAGACAAAGTAACAGAAAAAGTATTAATATATATATATATATATATATATATATATATATTATGTCTGATTTTGGTGTCTGATTCTATGCAAATAGAACCATGGGATTTTAACACATCACTTGAGACAATATGGATCCAAGCTAAAATTTGATTTACTTCACTTCTGAAATCTTGAATTTTAGGAAGAAGAAAATATGAAAGTACGAGATATTTCAAAAATTATTGTGGTTTTAATAAGATAAACCACAAATATAATATAAAATGGAAAAACATTTCAAACAAACAGTGTGTCATTCAGAATAGTGTCCCGTAGCACCTAGGTGCGATTCAAAAATGCATCCAAGGAGTACTCCTAATACGTCATTCTGAATGACACCTTATACAATACAACTTTTTGGGAGCTGAAAACTGCCACGCACTGATGCGTCTTTCAGAATGGCGCATGAATCACCTAAAACAGCTTTCAGAATGGCAACAAGGCGCCTTTCAGAATCGCGCATAAGGCACTGGACGTCCACTATCAAACGTTTATTAATCACACTCTGTTTAATCGCGATAATACTTTAATAAAAAAACTATCTTAAAATTCTTAATCTTCACACAGTGAAAGTAGCTCCAAAAATCCAAATTTTTTTATATTTAGATGTTGTTTATAAAGCGATGTAAATTTCAAACAGTATTGTGAAACCCGTTCTAAACTCAAGACGATGATGTGAAACATGTCATGAATTTAGCACGGTTTTGTCTAACTGTAACCATAAATTAAAAAAAATAAATAAATGCACATAACTACAAACGATGAGGTACATAATACAAATATCGTAAATGATACACATATATATGAACCAACTGATGATCGCTCATCAGGTACATATGGCACACAAAAAGTACAAACATTATTACGATAAATATGAAACAAACTATCAATCGTCAATATGTCCACCCGTACAGTATAGCTTCCTATGCCTGACTTGTCCTCCATGTTTGGTACGTGTGGATGCTAGAGGTGTCAGCATTGACACTGACTGTGGCTGAGTCTATTGAGATGGCGTCAAACCTCCTTGAGTATGAGATGATCCTACCATGTCTTCTTAAGGATGAGATAATGTCGTCCATATCGACTCAAGTGACATATACATCTCCGCAACATACGTAGTACCTGGTAGAATATCATCAACAACATAAGAGCATCTACACCTTATATGAGCCTGCAATTTTAGACAAATATTAGTAAGTCATCCTTCGAATTCATCCTCACCGAATGCATGTCTCTAGTATACAGCTGGCGTATACAAAGCATCCCCGCTTGAAGGCCCTGCAAATGTGTATGAGGGCTGCATCTAGGTAAACTCACACTATGGGACATTGTCGTCGGTGCCATATTGTGTGGCTGGATCAAACGGTGGACGATCTAAGAGTTTTTCAAAGCCCTCAAACCGAAGACTATCAGTATTGACATATATAACGGTGCATAATCTTCTGCCTAACACACAAAATATATATGTGCTATGGTATCCACCTGTAAAATTTATCATTAGCATCTGGTTTCCTTAAATATCTCAAATGACACTATTTCATCCGCCATCCAGCCAGTGAGCGCTAGGGGTTTAACCCAGCAACAACGTATAGACATTATGTCACCCTAATTGAGTGTACTAGGCTCCATCCCTGTAAGAGGCTCAGCGTCAACGTGTAGCCAAACAAAATTGCTATGTCTTATAGAGTAAAGTCACTTCACGTATAGGTATATAAAATGTGTGGGTCTTTTGTCTCCGCCTATCTGCAAACTCCGTAATCAATCGATGATCAGCCCCAATCCTACTACAACTCATCACACTCCATAATCATACCGCCTCAACTGCGTTATGCATCTACGTGGGATGTCCAAAGCATTATACACTTCTACTCTACGTAAATTATCCGATGTCTTATAACTCGTACTACTCCTAAGAAAAAGTGTCTATTCCTGTCCTTGAAAAATTAACAAATCATCAATCTGAGGCCTCAAAACTCCTCCATTGGTCTTTCACCGCTACCACAACCAATAGCTCTACCATGTTATACTATAGGTACACATGTATTATGAGTCATGTAACATAATTATATATTAAAAACATATTGATTTAACGTATTAAAGTCAAACCATAATATAATTAAAGAAAATGTCACAAAGTTTATAAGGGCAATTAATTAAATTATAACCGATAACAATAACAATAACGTAATAGTAATAATAATGGCAATAACATAATAAAAATAATAATAACATTAATAAAAATAATATAATAATAGTAACAATAACAATAACATAATAATAGCAACAATAACATAATAACAAAAGTAATAACAAAAAAACATAATAACAGTAATAACGTAATAACATAATAACAGTAATATAACAACAAGGTAAAAACAATAATAACACATAACAATAATAACATTATAAAAATAACCTACTAACAATAACAACAACATAATAAAAATAACGTAACGACATAATAAATAACATATCATTAATAATAATAATAATAATAATAATAATAACAATAACATAATTACAACAACAAAATAAATACCAAATTTAAAACTAATTAAAGTGGAAACTCTTACTAGTTTGTCCGATCGTAGCTCTTTTGTCTGTCAAGATTCTTGCTCTTCAACCCACTACTGCGAAATAATGCAAAATATTTTGATTTTTATGCGAATAATATGGGAAAGAAAACATTGGTCTTTTTATTGATGACGTCCAATGCCTAAGGCGCGATTCTAAAAAGCGTCTTAGGTGCCTAAGACGCGATTCTAAAGGGCATATTAGGTGCCTAAGACGTCATTCTTGTTAGGAAATCGACGAGATTACTGTCAAAACGCGCAGTGGAAAAACAAAAACTTGATCTCAGATATTCTACCAAGGATCCATGTTATTCATTTAAATCGATAAAATAGTCAAAATCTAACCTTTTATAGATTTGCTAACACAAAATCTGCAGACGAACGAGGCACAAAAAACACGAACAACCTCTATCGGTATCCACACGAATGCTTCTGTGCGGAGTGCTAGCTCTTGAAACGGCGCAGATGAGAAATTCGTTTTGCTCCAAAAATGATTTCAGATTTCTGTTTTTTCCTCTCTGTTCTCTGTACGAGATACAACATCCTGTATACATATATATAAATATCAAAATCCGATTCCAAATCAGATTGGTTAAGACCAATCAGAATCTATATCAGATATGGATTCTGTCAAGATTGGATAAGACCATACAGAATCCTTATCAGATATGGATTCAATTGTTATTATCCGGTAATATATATACAAGTATATTTAAACAAGCAATAATAATAATAATAAATATATATTGCTAATATTAATATTATTATATTATTAATATCACCCCATACGCATTCTTGTCTGTGGCCCAATAGGCCAATATTAATTGGCAGTCGGTTAAATCTCTATTAAACAAACAAGTCGTAATTGGCCTCTAGCAAGGGATTACGATTAACCAATTAATACGAGTACAGTCCAACTAGCCTAATAATAGTACAAACATTAATCCCTTTGTCACGTGATATCTAGTTTGAACATAAGTCATGGTCAGCATCATACTTATATTGTTCAAACATATGAATACTCGATCTCTAAATAGACTGATAAAACAAATGATACTGATCACACAATCAATTCAATGAGCACGGTCATGCATTTCACAATCTCACTTATCGAGGGGCCTAAAAGACATCTCTCTCAAAAGAGAGAGACAAATTCTATCTTGACTGTTCAATATCCTCCACATAATTTTCATCATACTCAAGCATGACCATTATTATTATTATTATTATTATTATTATTATTATTATTATTATTATTATTATTATTATTATTATTATTATTATTATTATTATTATTATTATTATTATTATTATTATTATTATTATTATTATTATTATTATTATTATTATTATTATTATTATTATTATTATTATTATTATTATTATTATTATTATTATCTAGTTACAGATAACGGTTGATCATGTCAAAATATAATAGTCCTTATGTTGAAAACTATGACAATCTCAAGTATAAGGATTAAAATATAACTATCATGAGATTTACTTATGACGCTAATCCATGTAATAATCTCATGATGGGTCTATCCAATACATTGTTCTCTAACAAGTATCTATGAGATTGATTTGTATCATCATACACACAGTCATCTCATGATGGTTATAAATTATTTTATCTCTATAACAATAATGAACCAATAACATACATCATAATTTTATAACATACTAACCAATAATAATGATAATAAAACCTCTTTATTAATAATAAATGTATAACATAAACATCCAAATCATGACCTAGGACAAATACACTAACAATTCTGAAAGTCTTCTTAGCATGTGACAGTTTCCAACATCCAATACTGCTTGTGTATGTCAAAGAATGACATTGTGTATGGCGTCATTCAGAATGCGTCTTAAGAGCATTTCTTGACGCATGATTGCTTCTTAGGTGCTATTCTAAATGGCGGGTGGTTTTAAGCTCTCAATACTAATGTATCAAAAAGTAGTATTGTGTAAGACGTCATTCAGAACGATGTCATAGGAGCTCTCCTTAAATGTGTTTATGAATCGTTTCATATGTGCTCTTAAACGCTATTTTTTTTGAGAGACTTAGACGCCATATTGAATGGTGTCTTAATTTTTAAAAAATTTTCTTAATTCGCACCATATTTATAGTTTTTTTAATTAAAACTACAATATGTTTTAAAATTTATCGAGCTAATGCACGCCTTACACTAAGCCTTATTGAATTTCAGTTTTCTTTTAACTTAAGAAGGCGGCCTGCAAGAAGCGGATCTTCAATCATCTCATACTGACATATAAAGAAAAATATATAGCGACAACATTTTTAGCTCTAACTATAAAACGTTTTCACAATGTTTTAGGTTACCATAAGATAAATAATAAATAATGATAATATAAATATCCACTTACAACACAAAAGGTGCCGTGATTATTCATATAAAATTGTGTACGACACATAAATATATTTTACATATTTTATAATGTTCCTCGTAAAGTTTTAAAATTTCAAATAAATAATATCAGCACCAAACTGCCATTAATATAAATAGTAAATAAATCTCTTCTACACGGACATTGTTCATCCGATTTTCAGGACGACGCAAAAAGCTACCTGACCGCCTCGGCGCCGTCCCCTCAGAAGTCAGAACCGACGATCACTGCAGTTTCCTCCACCGGATTTTCTCCAAAGGCTGTTGCTTGTGATTGCCTCCTGAACCGGTGACTATTTTTCGGCTTATCCTTCTAATTCCCGTCGTCGATGGATTGTACCTCATAATTTTGGCATTAGTGTCACTGTTACTCTGATTTGATTGCAATCTTTTCCCCCTTTGTCTTAGTCTGGGCACCACTATCCTGAATCATTTCTAGTTTACTGTCTGAACAAGCTCAGTTTTCCAGCTTCTCCTTTTCGTGTGTTTTTACACGCTTTTTTTAGATAGCGTTTTTTTGGACTTCTAATGCGGTTTATGTCACAGGGAGCTTAATTGCGTTTTTTTTGGATACATGAAGTGATCAGGTATTAGACAAGGAGTTTGCTGAAAAGTTATTGTTGGGCCTTCCATTTATGGAATGATATCACCTCCTAAAGGATCTCTCCTAAACTCCCCTCATAAAATGTAAACATCACGCTTTTTTGTTGTAAAGAAAAGCGCACACACGTACACTGGAGGTGCACCGTGCGTGCGTGTGTTTTTAGTGCACCTCTAGTGTACTTCCGGTGTATGTTCTTTTAACAAAACAACTAGTTTTGCACTTAAGAGGGCGTCTAGGAGGGATCAATTTTGGAGGTGATATCTTCCCATGTCTATCTAGATTACGTTGTTGTTAATGAATATACACGTTGATATTGATTTTTCTATTTTTTTGGTTGAAATTATACATAATGTATTAATTTGTTATCTGATACTGAATAATTTATCTTATGTTTATTTAATGGCCGCCAGGTGGTTTGTACTTGAAGGTGTCCAACATGTCTAAGGAGGAAGTTGCTGCTGTGAAAGATGCAGTTCACCAGCTCCAGATTCATCTTTTAGAAGGCATCGAAGACGAGGACAAGCTTTTTGCTGCAGGTTCAATAATGTCACAGAGTGATTATCAAGACGTTGTAACAGAGAGGTCCATTGCAAACATGTGCGGTTATCCTCTTTGTAGTAACAATTTGCCTCTGGACCGCCCTAGGAAAGGGCATTATCGGATTTCTTTGAAGGAGCATAAAGTTTATGACCTTCAAGAAACCTACTTGTACTGCTCTACTAGCTGTGTGGTAAACAGTCGCGCTTTTGCTGGGAGTATGCAAGAAGAGAGAGTAAAGCTGAATCTGGCAAAAGTAAATGAAGTGTTGGGGTTGTTTTCTCAGTTGAGCTTGGCAGATTCTAAAGGTAATCTTAGGAACGAAAGAAAAGAAGGACTCTCAGAGTTGAGGGTTCAGGAAAAGACCGATATAAAGGATGGTGAAGTATCCATGGAGGAGTGGGTTGGTCCATCAAATGCAATCGAAGGCTATATTCCTCGAGACCAGCCTGTGAAGCCTAAATTACAAAAAAAGCGTGAAAAAGGTAGTAGGTGGGAGCTGTTTGTGTTCATTTGTTAATTGACCATTTAGGGCTGGAGTAATAATTTTTTGTGCTGGCGGTTTTTCCTCTTCTAAGACATTTCTTATCATTGATACGAGCTTTTAATGCTCTGTGCAGGGTTTAAGCCCAAGCATCAGCGGCTCAATGAGGAGCTCAACTTATTTTTTGATGAGAAGGATTTTACAAGTACTATTATTGTGCAAGACGAGTACAACATATCAAAGGACCCTGGTATATCAAAGGGTGCTTCTGATGACAATACAAAAGAATCCAAACAGGAACTGAGTGACCAGCCTGATGTTTCAGACACAAATCCTGTTCTGAAGAAATATCAGGGACTAGATATACCAGGAAATGAAAGTTCTAATCAGGCACGTAGTGACTTGTCAAACAAGATGAAAGACAAGCTTAAGATTTCAGATATGTCTTCTGCTTCTGACCCTAGTAATCGAAATGCTGCCAGACCAGATTCTGAGATAAACAATAAGAATGCATGTAGATCAGTTGCAAATGGAGTAAAATCTTCTTTAAAACGGTCAAATGATAAGAACATAACTCGTTCAGTGACATGGGCTGATGAGAAAACTGATGGTGGTAATAGCCAAAATCTTTGTACATTTGAAGAATCAGTAGACTGTATAGAAGACTCGTGCGAGAGATCCTACTTGGAGGACATGGAGACAGATGATAGTTCCTATAGGTATGCGTCAGCCGAGGCATGTGCATTGGCACTTGCCCAAGCAGCTGATGCCGTGGCTTCAGAAGGTTCTGATGTCTTGGATGCTGGTATGGAGCTTTTTCCTAATGAACTACAAGTTGGTGAAATGGTTGGTGCATAATTTTTTTCTCTTTCTAATTACATGATATTGTCTGACTGTACATTAGTGGCTGAAGCTGGGATCATCATATTGCCACCTGAAAAAGTGGATGAATCTGAAATTCCAGAAGAAGATGATTTGCTTCATGCTGAACAATTTCCTGTAAAATGGCCAACAAAACCCGGTTTACCAGATTATAATGTTTTGGAATCTAATGACTCTTGGTATGACAGTCCACCAGAAGATTTCAACTTGAGTGTAAGTTTAGATTTTGATTGAGCTCTATTTTCAAAGCAGTTTCTTGTGCTCAATGCTAAGCATTCTGCTACTTGTTTCAGCTGTCACCATTTGCAACAATGTTCATGACGCTCTTTGCATGGATTTCATCATCTTCGTTGGCATATATATACGGTCACGATGAAAGTTTATCTGAAGAATATTCCTGTATCAATGGGAGGGAGTATCCAGGTAAGGTTGTCTCGTCAGATGGCCGCTCATCTGAAATTAGACAGGCTCTTGCTGGATGCCTCGCTCGGGCACTGCCAGGACTTATAGCTGCTCTGAGGCTTCCAATGGCGATATCAACCCTGGAGAAGGAACTGGTACAGATCTACATCCATGCTTATAGTTCAGAAACTTCAAGGGGTGAACTTCTCCCTTAAGACGGGTCTGTAGACATGTTTAATTGGGAGATCTAGCTATAATGGAATTACATGTACCAGAATCAGGAAACCCTTTTTTCCCCCTCTTGAATCACCTCTATTTTGTATGTGTATGGAGGCACTTCTGCGAACAGACTAGTTGTACGCCTGAGTTATGTGCTTGACATGTGCCTATGGATTTAATTGGGTTTGGCGGCAGATTTGCATTCTAAGAAGTAATTACCGTTTTTGGTTTCAGGACCATTTGCTGGACACAATGTCCTTTATGGATCCGCTTCCTCCGTTTAGAGCAAAGCAGTGGCAACTTGTGGTTCTGTTGTTATTGGATGCTATATCTGTTTGCAGGATCCCTGGACTTGGTCGTTACATGACAGGTAGAAGAATTTGGTTACCCAAGGTGAGATATTTGCATCAATTACCCTTATATTAGCATACAGTAAATTGTTACTTGAGATCCAGAGATTTTACCCCAGGTGAGATATTTGCTGCATAGATTTTCATTTTGCAACTCGTTTGTCTCTGGCTTTAGGTGCATGTTGTGCTAAATTTCTTTGCTTGATGAAGGTTGACTGATGGTTTTCAAGATATTTTCTTATGCATTTTCTTCTGAATTCAATAATTTACTTCTGTGTCTGCTATTGGATTGTGTGATTATGCTTGACTAGCTTCAGACTGTTGGCCAGATTTGCCTCTTGTTTGCTTCTGCCATTGTGCTTGTTTGGGTGAAATGTCTTCCTTTAGACGATGCTGCGTTTTTTTCTTTGGCCCATCTGATTCAAAATTTTGCACTATTTCTCCTTAATGGTCTTTTTGGGGAGTCATGTGGTCTCATGTTACCAGTTATTCAACTATGTTTATTATATCAAGAATGTAGGCTTTCAACAAGAGTAAATTATTGAATTTCAGTTCAAGACCAGATTGTACTCTAGACTACTGGCTTGAAATCCACAAACTTTATTGCATAGAGTGATAATATGGCAAAGGAATTCAGGTTATGACTCATTTTGATGGCAGTCACTTTAAAACCTGTACTTCACAAAATCTACAATTGCTGCAATTATTGTGCACAGAAGCATCGCGAACAGATTTTTCTTTTGTAAGGGCTCTTGTTTCTGGCATTGGTAGAACTGGTTACATTTCATAGTTAATCATGTTAGTCTGTCTATAACAGATTTTGGAGGGAGCACAGATAAGTGCAGAAGAGTATGAGATTATGAAAGATTTGATCATTCCACTTGGTCGGGTGCCGCAAATCGCATCTCAAAGTGGTGGCTGACTGTTTATGTAAGCTCGGTTCCTCACTTTAACATAGGTCGCTCTGAATTGCTGGCGTTTCTTGCTGAAATTGTGTAATTTGATCTGTCAATACTTCTCTAAAATAACAATTTGAACTCCTCTATCTGCTTTCGAATCCTTGTTCAGGCTATCTAAGAAAAAGTGCTTATTTTCTGGAAATTTTGGGGATATGCAGTTTGAGTATATGGGGATGTGCAGTTTGAGTATATGGGGATTATATCCCCCCCTCCCCCCCAAAGGAAGACGAGTATAATTAGGAGTATAGGTTTCGGATTGATATCTGAGTATTTAGTACTGAATATCGTTTTTTTTTTTGATATATTAGCTCCCCTTGTCTATCAATATGGGAAATGGGGGTATGGGTTTCGAACCGGTCAACGCCGACGGACGCTGTCCGGTCACTATTCCGGCTGGTCAAATTTTTCCGTCAGTTTTCCGGCCACCCACTTTTGATACCCATTTCAATTCCGATATGTTTCAACATTATCAATGTCAATCATACTCATTCCCACTTCAATACCAAACAACTATGACTTTTACGTCCAAATTCAAATACTCTCAAACCCATATACTGTCCATTTCGATTATTATTCTGATACCCAAGTGCAAACCAAACGCCACCTTAGAGTTAATGAAACGTTAAATAAACTGTTTCTTGATGTTCAACACATCCTTGGGGATTCAGATGTAAGATCTCGCATTTTTTTTGTCATACACCTTAAAGTTTTTGTTGCTGCGTAATTTGTGCTGTATGGTATACTTTGTCTTACCTTAGCTCATCCGAGCACTTAACTTGGAAAAGGCAAAATGGTCGTACAGAGGTGATGCAGTGTCTGTTTTTGTATCAGTTGGGACAGTGTTTGTGGTTAATTGGGAAAAAGGCTGATTGAATTTCATTGGCATTATCAGATTTAGCATTGGGTCGTCAAGCATGGAAGAGTTGGTGGTTGTTACCTTGTTATATAGTGAAAAGTTGATAACCTAATAGGTATCTAAATGAGCACTAGAGCCAAAACACATGTGCAAGAATAGGAGCCAAACCATAAGGTTACAGATCTTTTAATAATCCATTGATCTTGTACGGTTAGGTGGGTAGGAAGTTATTTACTCATTACATCTAGTTGCACTTAAAAATGCCATATCGTGACTCTTGGGCTTTCATGATCCATCTCTAAAAGGTTTCGTAGATGATGTAAACCAGAAACCCAACGCTTCAGCTTCATAAATTGATAAGGTTTTTTTTATCACACAACCTACACAAAGTGTGGGCAAGCAACTCTTTAACCCTTTTAGGATGTGTACTATGGCCTAAATCAGTATTCACCCATATAGCAGTATTGCATCTATGCTACATGTGGTTTGGTTCAAACCTGCATCTTTCTAGTTACAATATCTCAATGCGAATATCAAATGAGCAATGATGCAGGACGTTATTTACTCGTTACTTGATACAAATATAACTGCCTTGAAAGTTTCTGACAAACGACTTACAAATTTGAGTATGAGAAAATGTAAACAAATTCAAATCCAATAGGGGCTATAGCGACCCCCATTTTCTCTACATCAACCATTTGTTTTAAATATTTCATTTTATCAATTGGATACATATGCCCTAGACTAATTTCCTTTCCCTCTTCTTTATTCAGCAACTTTTGATTTTTCTTCTTTTCTAAAACTAAATTTCTTCTTACATAAAAAAAGGGATAATCAAATAATATCTGCAATAGGTGAATAATAATGGAAACAAACCATCCTGAATAACGATTTCCACCGTTTAAATCTCCAATTTCGTATATTACAATAAAGATAACATTCAAAACATCCGAAAAAAAATATCATGCATGAGTTTGCAACTTTTGGGTGATACCCTAGTGATTCTCAACCAAAAAGTATGACTTGCATAATATCTTCATTAACTGCAAAATTTTATGAGAAAAAAAAGGAAAATATCAGTTCACTTTAATATAATTTTTGCACTAGAATACAATGTAAACTATTGTTTTGCACTAAAATTAATCAAACATAAATTGTCAAATCAATCACTTCTTTTCTTTCGAAAATTCAAATCAAATACTAACAAAGAACGGAAATAGATTACCTAAGAATAGTTGTATCAAAAGACGAGAAGGTTGATGCTTTGTGATATTGAGGTCACAGGTTCGAACCGCGAAACAGCCTCTTGCATAAAGTGTATGGTGAAGCTACGCACATCAGACCCTCTCCATACCCTGTGCAAACGCGAAAGCTTAGTGCACCGAGAACGCCCTTTAAGAATAGTTGTATCACGCCCCCATCGCATAGCTCAGTTGGTAATCTGGTTGAAAAATTGCTCCAAAAAAGGTCGTAGGTTCCAAACGGGACATGCGTAGTATGAGTGTAATACTGCTATATGAGTCAGTAATCGCTATGCCATTATATCCGGACCAATTGAGTTAAAGGGTTGCTGATCTAGTTTGCACTAGTCACCTTACATGGATTGGTGACAATGCCTCACCAAACTAGAAGACTGTTAAACTCCTACTTTGCATCTCGACACAGTTTCTGCGGCTAAAACCGTGAAGACCCCTACAACCGGGGATTTGACTTTTGTTCCAAGAAAAATAGTTACAACACGTCAGATAAAACTGTTGGAAAAAGTACGTTAAAGTACCTTTCCGTGTGCTCCAAACTTATATAGAATGTGTATGAGGTCGTTTGCGAGATTGATATGAAGCATTATAAAGCTGGAAAGCCTCAGTTGGACGCCGATCTCTCACTTCGATCGATCGACGTTATCGATCGACATGAATCTGAGGCTTGCTGAAGTCTCTGTCCGACTTCGATCGATCACATCGATCGATCGAAGTGACATCGATCGATCGATGTAGGACAGAATGAAAAGCGAAGCTTCTGTCTGACTTTGATCGATCACATCGATCGATCGAAGTGAGGACAAAACTTTTTAATTTGAGTTGCAGTTTTTGGTCCAAGAATCATCTCCTTTCACCTATGAACGGTAAACAACTGCCAATGGAGGTTAGGAAGAGGATGAGACTTGTTTCAAAAAGGGTTTTAACACACCCCAAGATCTATATATAGTAGATCTTGGTATCTTCAAAATATACTTGACATTCTTGCAAA
Organism: Eustoma russellianum; assembly: GCA_036186865.1. NCBI lineage: Eukaryota > Viridiplantae > Streptophyta > Magnoliopsida > Gentianales > Gentianaceae > Eustoma > Eustoma russellianum. The sequence goes on from AP025073.1 coordinate 3,519,318, forward strand.
ACTTAGAAAATTCTCAGCATTCTTCATCTTCTTCTATTCTCTATTATCTTTCTCTTCTAAAGCAAGTTCATTCTTCTTCTCCTAGAGCAAAGGAAAAGAAGACAGCCGTTATATCTTGGGAAGCATTAGTCTTGTTGTCTACCTTGCTCGTTGGTAGAGACTAAATTGCTTTAAGGACAGAGTCATCTTGAGACTCGTCTCGGCTTTGTTTGTTCACATCTTCTTGCTTGTTTGCTGCAATTTTCTAACAATCTTAAAGCAATTTACAATGGCATCCAAGCAAGCTTTACCGGATATGTCCAAGATGGAGCCGTTCGACGGCAAGTTTTACAAGAGATGGGCAGCAAAAGTGTTGTTTTTCTTGGAAATGCTCTCAGTTTCATATGTTCTCAAGATGGATACGCCCAGTGATGAAACTGAAGCAAAGAAATACGATGCAGAAAATACTACTTGCAGATGCCACATTCTACATTTCCTGGCCAATTCTCTGTTTGACATTTATGTCAAATTCACATCTGCAAAAGTGATTTGGTCAGCACTGGAGAACAAATATAGTGCTGAAGATGTGGGCAAGCGCAAGTACGTGGTGAGTGAATTCTTGAAGTTCCAGATGGTTGATCATTCTCCAATAAATGATCAAATCCATCAATTCCAACAACTGGTGGATAATCTGGAACATGAAGGAATAAAGATCGATGAGACATTCCAAGCGGCGGCGTTGTTGGAGAAGCTTCCACCTTCTTGGAGCAAATACAAGAAGAGGGGAAAGCACGACGATGCAAAGTTGTCTCTAGATGCAGTAATCAAATATATACGCATCGAATAGAACAACCGGTTGGAAGATGAGTCTCACCGTGAAGAGGGAGTTAAGGCCAACGTTGCGGAGCATGCTGCGAAGAAGCCCAAGTTCCACAACAATGGTGGCGACGGCTACAACAACGGAGGAAAAGGTAAGAAAGTTGCTGTGCAGGGTTAGAACAAGTTGAAAGGAGTATGCTGGGTGTGCGGGAAACCAGGACACCGAGCAATCAACTGCAGGAAACGGAAGGGCCAGTCAAGCAACCAGGCGAATTTGATAGAAGCCAAAGGAGCAGCAGACGACATCATCGCAGCGGTCGTCTTGACAGAGGTAAACCTTGTCGGTGGCACTACGGAATGGGTGGTAGACACGGGTGCTACCAGGCACATTGCTACCAATAAAGACCTGTTTTCTGAATACAAGGAAATAGGTAATGATGAGCAAGTCTTCTTGGGAGATGCACATAGTACCCAAGTCCTCGGAAAGGGTAAGGTGCTTCTCAAGTTGACATCTGGGAAGAAACTGGAGTTAAGCAATGTGTTGCACGTTCCTGCCATGCGTAGGAACTTGATCTCCAAAGTGCTGTTGATATTCCTTTATGGTCTAAACCTATGCCTTCTGTATCTATTCATTGTGATTCTCAGGCTGCTATCGCACGTGCAAGGAATAAAATATACAATGGAAAAAGTCGACACATACGCTTGAGGCACAACATTGTGCGTGAGTTGATTAGTTCAGGGGTGGTAAACTTGGAGTTTGTAAGAACCAAGTTTAATCTTGCAGACCCTTTAACTAAAGGACTAAACAAGAAGTTAATCTACGAAACATCGAGGGGGATGGGACTTATTCCATCTGTAGAGAATTCTTCGTGATTGGAACCCAACCCACTATTAGTAGAGATCCTACGAATGGGGTTCAATGTGGTAAGAACAAGTCATGAAAGAGTTCTATGTTGCACTATCTAAGTGTCTCTTCCTATGGTGTTGTTGTTGATAGTGCTGTTGAGGGTGAGATTTTAAGAATCTCTTAATGAAAAATTCATAGCCATAATGTTTGGTGGTGTGAACAGTGCACACTTGATGAATTTCACCTATATAAGCTTGGAAGTGGTGCCGCTTCCTGTGAGAGCCTGGAAAACTCTCTAGAGAGCTTATGAATCCTGAGATGGGTGCATGGCCGATATCGCACCAAAACCGCGAACTTGGAGAAGTAGATAATGATATGTCTTCTTGTTGTTCATATAAACAATAGTGGAGTAAGATTCAAGACGAAGTTCATCCTACTTCCGTTTATATAACTCAAGTTGTACTACCGGCGATTCAAGACCACAAGTCATCGTATCCGTTATGTGTCATTATCTTCGATTGATAATGGAGGGGTTAGTTGTTTAACGTTCTGAAGTTGTCTTTATATAAGTTTGGACCATGTGGGGGATTGTTGGAAAAAGTACGTTAAAGTATCTTTCCGTGTGCTCCAAACTTATATAGAATGTGTATGAGGTCGTTTGTGAGATTGATATGAAGCATTATAAAGCTGGAAAGTCTCAGTTGGACGTCGATCTCTCACTTCGATCAATCGACGTACGTCGATCGATCGACGTTATCGATCGACATGATTATGAGGCTTGCTGAAGTCTCTGTCCGACTTCGATCGATCACATCGATCGATCGAAGTGACGTCGATCGATCGATGTGATCGATCGACGTGCCAACGGACAGAACTTTTCAATTTGAGTTGCAGCTTTTGGTCCAAGAATCATCTCCTTTCACTTATGAACGGTAAACAACTGCCAATGGAGGTTAGGAAGAGGCTGAGACTTGTTTCAAAAAGGGTTTTAACACGCCCCAAGATCTATATATAGTAGATCTTGGTATCTTCAAAATATACTTGACATTCTTGTAAAACTTAAAAAATTCTCAGCATTCTTCATCTTCTTCTATTCTCTATTATCTTTCTCTTCTAAATCAAGTTCATTCTTCTTCTCTTAGAGCAAAGGAAAAGAAGACAGCCGTTATATCTTGGGAAGCATTAGTCTTGTTGTCTACCTTGCTCGTTGGTAGAGACTAAATTGCTTTAAGGACAGAGTCATCTTGAGACTCGTCTCGGCTTTGTTCGTTCACATCTTCTTGCTTGTTTGCTGCAATTTTCTAACAAAAACAAACAACATTAAGTCGTTTATGCTATTGCCTTTGTGATTCAAGGTAGCAGTGTTTTGTAGGAACTTTGTTCATAGGGAAAAGACGAAAAGGTTTACGTTGAACTATCTCTGGGCCTTGTCACCACCATGTTTCCTATATCCACCACATTCATTTTTGTTAATTTTATTTCTTCACTTGGACATATATGCCCTAGCCTAATTTCCTTTCCTGCTGAAACTTTGATTTTCCGTTGGCAACAAAAAATAAAAAAAAGATAATCGGCTCTTCTCCATGAGCAAATTGGTAGAATTAGACCTCCATTCCGTCAATTATTAAACCTTTTTGTTACCTTTTTAACGCTGATTATTTATAAAGAAGAGGGAAAGGAAATTATGCTAGGGGCATATGTGTCCAAATACTAAAATGAAAAAAGAAAGATGGTGGATATAGAAAAAATGATGGTGGTAATACCCCACCCTTTCTCGTTTTCAATATGTTATATAGAGAAACAAAATTTTTTTCTAATCTTTCATCAACATTTGAAAGTGTTCAAAAAAAAAAAAGCAAAAAAAAAAAAAAAAAAAAAAAAAGAAGGCACGAATGCTAACCGGTTCATGATTGGATAAAATTTGATCCAAGTCTCGTATGAACAAAGACAATAATATCTTTTTATTTAAAAGACCGGTTATAGTTTGTTTGACTTTGTCTTCCACTAATCACATTTAGTGTAACAACAGCTCTAACTTGACCTGGTGTACATTTATTTTTGAGATTTTCTTAAGACTATTAGTCTTAAACTTCAATGGTAAAAACATTAATGTTTTTCTTTTTTTATAGATAATATCATTTATGTTTGATTTAAGATACATCGTTAGTTAGTTTTACACATTAATGATGTTATCTAAAAAATAATAACGAATTTTCCAAAAAAAAAAGAAAAAAACTTCAACCTTTCAGTCTCATACATATAACGTGATTCACAATATATAAGAACCGTCATACAGTGACAAGTATATGCCACTATTATACAAAAATTCAAGTAAATTATATAAATGCAGCAAATCTGGAATTCTCTTTATACACTTTGAATAAGGTGTATTCGGCGCTGTAATACCATGATGACAAAAAAATTGTATTTTTGTTTCCAAAGCTGTAAATACACTTCGAATTATCAATACGTTCAATTTGCTTCTTTGAACAACCACAACTTTAAATATACAAGATAAATTTTCACATCCTATTTGCTTCTAAGATTAGACAACATTCATAAATTCTTTTTACTTGCCTCATACAGAGTTTCCGGTGTACAAAGGACCACCGATCACGGTAAGTACTCAATCAACATGTGGTGAACATTTTCAAATCATTTATTGCACGCGCTGTCGCTAATGAAGTTTAAGGCGCCAATTTGATTGCTCTTTTTATTTACCAACATGTACATATCTAATGCACTTAGAAAAACTGAACGTATTCATCTCTTTGAAAACGCTTCATCCATTATATAGCCAACTTATACCGTGAACGTGTCCTCACAGAGAACTTACTAAAGTTTTTACCAATTTCACCTCTCCTCTCTCATTTCTTCTTATCATACCTTTAATCTAACACATTTCGTTCCTTACTATTAAAGCAAAACTAACACATTGACTACAATAAGAAAATTATCTTCGTCGTTAATACTATGAAAAATTGATTCAAGAGTTCTAGGACGGTGTCATTTAAATGTCAAAATGGAAACAAAAACTTGATGATGAATTGCAAGGACTGTCAAATCATATAATTAGTGACTTGGTACAAAGAAATTTCAGACCAACACGATGAAAATGATAAGCTGCAATAGAAATGCGACGAGGCTGATCTTAAAATCAAGCGTCTCAGATAATGACCTAATCAAATTCATCCTATGCATACACCAATTTCATCAGTCAGATTTCTATGCCAACCATAACTAGACGCTACTTTCTCTCCTTTGCCTACAAACATTTTTCCCTCCAAGCGAGATCAAGTCAACATACATCTCTTTGTTATCTTTGTTATATCTATTGAGATGCTCAGAGACACGCAACTTTTGTTTTAACATAAAGACTGTATTTGTTATTATGAGATTTTTAAGTAATAAGATTATAATATATAAAACATAGATCAATACATCAAACAACATTAAGTCAACATACTTTTTTTTGATATCTGAATATTGCATTTTTTACTTGTTCATAATGTTAGTTTCGTTAACTTACAAGTTGATCGAAAGTGTTGTAGTTTTTTCTATACACCATCTTTTCTGTGTACAAGTCGCCCTATTACGTGCGTTTGGCACCATCAGTCTTCATATTCATGAATTGACATATGTCAAAATATATGTACATAATGAACATGGTGTATGGCACACTGTTCGAAGTTGTATGTATTGAAAACAATGTTAAATGACCAAACAAGTACAATAACAACACTGTGTCATAATGTCTTAGACACCAAGATAATTGTCCGATTGGTGTGTATGACACCGTCATGCACATTGTATGCGTCATTAGCATTACACTATTATCACAACGTAGACGTCCTGCATGAAACACAAATAATTATGTCTTATTTGCTATTCATGGAATTTTCAGAAAAAACGAGAAAAATTTGTAACGCACAAGTGAACGCCTAATTCTAGATCAAATTCGTTCCAACATCATGTAGTTGGACACAATTTACCAGAAAAGCTTCTAAAGTAAAAAATGAAACAACGTTCACTATCCAACTACATGTTTACTATTTTTATGATTTTGATTATGAGTATTTCCGAACATATACATAAAAAATTACAATGTGCTAGTTATACTATATTAAAAGCTCCACCAAAGAATTCCAAAAAGGAAAAAATAAAAAAAAAATAAAAAGTGAAAAATGACGTGTAATTGTGGAGACTGCACACTCGGATGATCCCATAAAATAACCGCCAAATCCTACTTCACAAACCGACCGCAGATAGTGGGCTGAGTGGAGGCAGTGGAACCATTCTCTGTGTCTGCTTTCCCATAAATTTTACTATCCCTTCAATAAAAATACTCTCTCAGTTTATTGGAATGAGATCTCCTCACCTAAAATCCCTCATCCTATTCTCCACCGTATGACATGTGGCAGTAGGGAAGCCTCACCACCCTTCTCTATTGCCACGTGTCGTACGTTAAGAAGAAGGGTGATGAATTTTGATGTGAGGTGATCCAAACCCCTTATTGGGTGTTCATTTTGAATACTATCCACCGAAAATATCATTTCCTCTAATAAGATAGCCCCAATTTTGTAAGTTTGTCACACATTTGGTATATGTTATTATATCTTTTATATTGTAATAACAGGAAAACATATAAGACAAACAAACTTACAACATCAAAATGTCATGTCTCATCTATCGACCCTTTTCTTATTTTACTTTTTATCGTAGCACGCACTTACTATTAACGATTTGTATTTATAGGTTGTTTATGAGTATAACATTAAAACTAAACAAAATTTGATAGGCTAATTATAACAGTTAGGCAACAATTTTTGGAATTCTTAAAAAAAATAGACTATAAAACTGGTACGGAAGGAAGGGAGGTCAGGTGTTCAATTCTTGACAAATACAAGAAAGCCCCTTCCCATCAAGTGGGAGCTTCTTGGCCTATAGGCTTGCCTGCAATGCTGGAGGTTCTTTATGCAGACTACTGTGTAAATGAGCAAGCTCCTGCTAGCGGGCCGTTAGATACCTGATTTACTTCCCTACACTACATTTGAGACTGGATTTGTCAGGACCCTTACTGGTTTAGGTTCAACAAAATGAGTAGTAGAAGATCGAATCTACGTCAGAAGATTCTGCACACTTCTCTATTCTCCTTCAAAAGAGCGCAGGCTCCACCTATCCTCACCGGAAAAAGGCCACTTTGTACAAGAAACTGGTCGGTTACTTCAAGGATTAAAATAAAAAATAAATAAAATGCAAGGTGCAATTATACACCGACCCCTTCACAAAAAAGCAACTTCCACTACATAATTCCATATATAAAAAGCCATGCATCCACTTCTGCTCATTCCATCACATCTTTCCTGCAGTTTATATTGTTTCCTAGTGCTCCTAGTGGTCACCCCAAAAGACTTAAGTCATATCTATCCTTTCAATATTCTTGTTTTAATATCGAAATCTTTCTATTTGTTTTTATTAAATTCATTTACTAACACACTATATCTCTAATATTATGTTATTAATATAGATACATATAGAGCCGAGAGTCTCACATGAAATAAACTCTCTATCCCCTTAGGATGGTGCTAATGTTTGCTTGTCTCTCATCCTCCCCAGACCCTAGCGATAACTTTTGCTATCGTTGGGATATATTGGACATAGTTGTTGTTGGTTTTATTCAACTTGGAAAGAAAATCAAATCATAATGATTGATTTTGAGATTTTGCCGAGTGTGACCAAGCCTGCTGAAAGTTTTAGCCTCATTCTCCTTTTTTTCAAAAAGCGTGCTCCCTTAAACCTAGTCTATAAATATATATAGCCCATTTGCCTTTCGTTCACGAACTTACCTACTCTCTATTTTCTTGTCTATATATTCATCGTATTTTGTGTTTGAACTACCTAGTATTTCTTCAAGTTCTAGTTCTTTTGTCATTTTTATAGGCATTGAAATAAAAGGCAAAAAAAAGATAAAGTCTAATCTAGGAATTATAGGTAGTGTCCACAAGTGCTACATTGTCCACATATAAATCTTGTGTTAGGGAGGGATTCTTATTTTGTCTTAGGTCCATATATGATCATGGGATCTAGTGAGGTTTTGGTCATGTGGGCTTGTGTTTTTTCTTTTTATTTCTTGTTTTTAGTTGAGTCTAGGCATTATAAACACTTCAAAGAGGCACATATAGGGTTGGTTTCACAAATTTCACAACCACCTTCTGAAGCACCGGCGGCTCAGCCACCGCGTGCTGGTGGTGTTGATTCAGGAGATCATGGAAGAATTTTTAGTGTGTTGTCTTATGGGGGTGTAGGGGATGGTGTGACAGATGATACACAAGCGTTCAAGATGGCTTGGGATGATGCTTGTCATGCTGACAATTCTGCTGTTCTTCTTGTTCCTAATGGCTATTCTTTTATGATACAATCTACCATTTTCACTGGGCCTTGTAGAAATGAAGTTGTTTTTCAGGTAGAATAAATTTGGTTAAGTTTTTTCTTTTATTTTTCAAATTTAAAATATTATAAGTCAATGTTTAAGTATTCAGTTGCCCCTATAAAGTGGAAAAATACGAGAGTTGTCTATGGAAGTGGAGAGAATACCTGCACAAGCAAGGTTTTGAACCTAGAATTTTGGATATTAGATCTCTTACTTTTGACCACTAAAGAGGGCTAGAGTATATGATAAGGTTTGTTACGTTGTGATTTTGTGGTTACGGATTCGAGCGACAGAAACAGCTTTTTACACAAAATATAGGGTAAGACTTGTACATCAGATCGTGAATCGATCTAGCCCCTCCTCGTACATGCGCAAATGCAGGAGACTAGTGCACGAGGAACACCTTTTACTTTTGACTAGATACGCAAATTGCTTATGTTTTCTATGTCAAACTTTTAAACCTTCAAGAATACGTACATCATATTGTAAAGCGACCCGGCTTCTCCTTAGACTCTGTGTAAACGCGCGAGCGTAATACACCCGGAATACTCTTTTTTTATACTTGTTATTAGCCAATAAGATAAAAAGACGGTTGAATAAATATATCTGTTTATTGGACACCATATCAGGTTATACCGTGGGTCTCAAAATACCAAACAGTTCTTTACCTCGATAATGGACTATTAACTACTAACATCTTTCAATAGTGATATCCTCATAACGATAGCTTTTGTTGTTGGTAGAATATACTGTGTATGTGTTTGTTTTTTCTTCAATAGTGATATTCTCAACTTAAACTCGATTGGTGGTAACTACACCAATTGAATGCTAGAATGGGATGGTGATAGGACAACATGTATATATTAAACTTTCTGTTTTCTTTGTCATTATATGAATATGTATATGATTATTGTTTGTTTAAGCCGATAATTTTGTATATATACACAGATTGAAGGAACAGTGATGCCACCGGATGGACCTGATTCATGGCCGGAAGGTTATAGTAAGAGGCAATGGATTGTGTTCTATAGGGTGAACGGTATGGCCATGCAAGGTGGTGGAAAAATTGTTGGGAGAGGTGAAAATTGGTGGAATCTCCCTTGCATGCCTCACAAAGTTAGTATATCTTTTTATCTTCTTCTTTTATTGTAATTTTTTACTTGAAAAATTTTAACATAATCATGGAAAAGCTAGAATATTAACAGTTAAAAGATATAATAGATGTGAGTCTTTTATTTTAAAAAAGAACATTCACTAATTTGACACTTTTCTTTATTTCAACCCCCTCCCATTAGATGAAAGTTACCGATTAATATTATGATTGATAATTTGCAAAATTAAGAAATAGTATATATGATATTATTGTACTATATTTGTGACAAATATAGATTAATAGTTCGTTAGTTTTACACTTTTCCTACGCTAAATTCGATCATTACACTTATACCAATTTGTAATGAATTGAATTAGTGGAGTTGAATACATATATGTTTTCTTATATTGTGAAGTAGCAGTTGATCAACATAATTTGACGCATCATTATGGGTCATCGGGAAACAACCTATGTGTGTTTTTAACACATGTGTATATTTGCGTACATCCGACTCGTCATACTCCGTCATAGACAGAAGCTTCTAAGGCAATGGGGTAACGATGTTGTTTTCTTTTCTTTTATCATTTGATTGATTTCAATTTCTACTATACACTAATGCAGAGGGGATTAAATGGGACAATGGCACCTGGTCCCTGTGACAGCCCAGTTGTACGTCCTCCACCTCATGTTTCCACTTCTTATTGTTATACAACGATGAAATGAAATTTCAAGAATTCTTACAAAAATTTATCGCATGTTTTCTTGACACAGGCAATAAGGTTTTTCATGAGCTCAAAATTAAGAGTACGAGAAGTAATGGTGGTAAATAGTCCTCATTTCAATGTCCGTTTCGATAGCTGCCATGATGTACATGTTGATTCAGTCTTCATAAAAGCTCCATCTTCCAGTCCTAATACTGACGGCATTCACATAGAGAACACAAACGACGTCAAGATCTATAATTCAATCATTTCAAACGGTAATCTTCTCATTAGTCCTTTGCCAGTATCTTAATCAGTAGTTTTATTGTAATTTAGGGGTTGTTGAGAATATTGTCCTACATCCGACACTTTGAAATAAAATGCCGGGTGTTGAGAATATTGTTCCACATTTGGCACTTTGAAATAAAATGCATGGGTTATATTAGGATGAGGTATCAGCCGCTATTGCCTTAAAGTTTTGAGTGGATATGAGTTTCACCTCATGTAATCCCAAGTTTCAATATGGTATCAGAGCCACTTTAAACTCACACATTGCATGACCCATAATCGGTCATTTATTGTGTCTCTTTACCTAAGTCCAGATGTTCATGCATGCTTTGTGATTGAGGACGGGTTTAAGGCGTGTGTGTATATCAAGCTACGGGTTTTAAGGCGTGTGTGTATATCACGCTACGTTGTCACATGAGGGCGAGTGTTGAAAATATTGTCCCACATCTAACACTTTGAAATAAAATGCATAGGTTATATAAGGATGAGATACCACCACCCATTGTCTTAAGGTTTTGAGTGGAGATGGATCTCATCTCATATAAACCCAAGTTTCAACAAGAGTAACAATTAGTTGACTTCATACTTAATTCTTGTTTAACTATGTTTAGACGAATAACTGAATAAGGTAAATGTAACATAAAAAAGAATAGTTATCTTAGTAGTTTGTTAATTGCCTATTAATATTTGGGTGATTAATAGTTGATCGTTACGCTGTAAATTTTATTTTTCATGTTTTGCAAAATATAGTGAATTCAAATTTATTTTGATAGACACAACTCCAAAATCAGTACTAAAGTTGGCACTATAAGATTCAGTACTAAAGTGGCAATATGTTATATTAATATTATTTATCTTTTGATTCCCATAAATGTTGAGCACTTTATGTGTGTGTACTTTTTCTGCATAGGTGATGACTGTGTATCAATTGGAGCAGGATGTTTCAATGTAGACATAAGGAATATTACTTGCGGGCCAAGTCATGGCATAAGGTATTTGGACATCTTCTTTATTATGTAGTAAAAGCGCATGCACAAAAAAGTAGAATCTATTTTAGTATATCCTAAAGTTTATAAATAGAAGAATAACTTTAAGGGCACGATAACTGCCGAAACCGTGAAGAATCACGCTATTGGATGTTGAAAGTTTCCCACTTACAACTAGAATACATTTGAACATTTTTTCAGAGGAAGTGGTGTCCCGCCACTAAAACAACAAAAAGTTTTCGGTGTACTAGCCTCCTGTGTTTGTATAAGGTCTAGGTAGAGACTGGATCGCTTTGCGATATGATGTACACCGCTTTACCCTACACTTTGTGTAAGAGACTGTTTCTGATGCTCGAGTCTGTAACCTCAAGATCACAAAACAGTAACCTTACCAGTTACTCCAAGTCCGGCACTCGATACAGAGTACCGCCATTGAAACAAAGTGTCTCTAAAACCTAGGTAATCAAGTTGTTTAAAAAAATTAAAGTAACAATGTTACTTGTGAATGAGAAAAAGGAAGAAAGAATGAATGTGCATATAACTAAAGTTCCTATAATTTCCATTTTCCATTACTCCAGATCATTTTTTTTTGACAAGGTCACGTTATTTTTCTTCTTGAATTAAATTACGAAAATCCGAAAACTGGTTTAATGAACCTTTTTTTTGTATAGTCTGAGTTACATGAAAATATCATGTCTAGGCATGATTAATGTAATAATGGAATGTCTATATGAAAATTCAATGGGGAAAAAGACTAAGTAACCTTTGATGGTCAATTTTAAAATTACAATTGGTGGTTAGTATGGTGACAGGACAACATGTATGTGTTGCATCCCCTTGATGCTTGGTTCTTGGTTAATACAATTCGCATTTTAACCAAAACAAACAATCCTTAAATAGATGGAGTACATATAAGAATATACACATATATGTGTGTATATATAACCGCCATAAAAGTAAAGATTTATACAATATTTTTTATTTTTATTAAGTTATTTCAGTTAGAATATAACAATCAAAAAGTATAAAGAAAAATAACACACTAGTCCCTCACAGCACTTAATGTGTTTGATAATTTGTCCCTCTATCCCAAACATATTTTTATAGTTTGACTTAAACACATCTTAAGGAAGTCAAACTACTTTGACCACTATTCCTATTATATCTATAATTGGTTAATATTGAGGTAAACTAGAGAAATAATCATTTAAGTATTAGTTAAAAAAGTAGTATGCCAATATTGACTACTAAAGATTACCACTTTTTTTTGTGTGGAAAATAGACAATATTTATTGATAAAATCAAAATAAAAACTATGAAAATACTTTAGATATAAAAATAATATATTTTTCATTCGATCTATACTACCATGCATAAATAATGTGAACTGTTCTTCTCTCAAAACATAAAAAAAAATGCAGCATTGGCAGCCTGGGCAGCCGCAATTCGCGTGCATGCGTATCAAACATCACAGTCTCTGATTCCTTCATCAAGAAATCAGACAACGGTCTTCGAATCAAAACATGGCAAGGTGGTCTTGGATCCGTATCACTGATAACCTTCAACAACGTTCGAATGGACACCGTTCGAAACCCTATAATAATCGACCAATATTACTGTGACTCAAAACACTGCCCTAATCAAACCTCAGCAGTCTACATAACCAACATTCTCTACACTAACATCAAGGGCACCTACGATGTCCGAAGCCCGCCGGTGCGGTTCGCGTGTAGCGACACGGTGGCATGTACCAACCTGACACTTTCTGATGTGGAGTTGTTTCCTGCTCAAGGGCAGAGGTTTTTGGACCCTTTTTGCTGGAATGCATATGGGGATTTGATGACTGTTACTGTCCCACCAGTGTTTTGTTTGAATGATGGGTTCCCTGAATCTGCTCCTGCTGATGATGTTGATCAATGCTGATTGATTTTGATTATGTCTTAGGTTTGTTAATTTGGCTTTTGCCCTAAGTGAGGTTTTACAGTTGTCTGTTTTCAAGTGTTTGAAATGTTTTTAGTACCCAAAAGGGCCACGAGAGATGTTAAATTAATCCTCAGCCCTAACTATGTAAAAAAGCACAAAGTTTAGGTGCGTGTATGATGATGGTTAAGGGTCAACTGTTAGATATGTTGATTGTTGATTAATAAGATAATGAAAATTAGATGATAAAAGTTATGTTAGTGAGGGTCAGGTGTTTAAAATATGGAACCAAATATATTAGCCATCTTATGTGTTATCTTTCTACTGATAATGTCGAAGGATTAGAACGACTAGTAATTGGTTAATGAACAAATTATAATTTGACTTTTCACAAAAAGAAAGAAATATGATGATTCAAGTACATGTATGTTTCCTCAAAAGAAAAACTATGGCACTTGAAGACTTATTTAAATGTTATTAAGAAAACGGTATATGCTTCGAGCACGTCTTTGGATTACACGTACGTAATAAGTACACTAATAATATTACCCAGTTGTCTTAGAAGCTCCGGCCTATGGCTGAGTATGGGAGTATCAGATACATATAGGGGTGTCAAACAGGTCGTGTATCGTGTTTCGTGTTTTGTGATTTTCGGGTTTCGTATATCAAAGTGTCATACAAATACCTTACCCGTTTGCTTCGCGTGTATGGATGTAGATACCCAAACAAGTACATGTCAGGTTTCATGTCGTGTATCGTGTATACCCACGAACTTGACAAGTACAAATATTTCAAGTCGTGTACGGGTCATTTCATGTATTTTTCAGGTATTTTCAGGTTTCGTATATTTTTCAGGTTTCATGTACTTAAACAACTAATGTTATAATATATGAAACAACAATAAGTAAATAACCAAAGGTTAAAGATTAGCGGATGGGGGAAATGGGATTTTGATTTGGGAATGGGGATTAAGATTTTGGGAATAGCGGAAGGGGGAACTGCGGAAGGGACTAGCGATTAGGTTAGTATTTTTTTTGGAAAATTTATTTTTTTACTTTATTAATTATAAATTTTTATTTAAAATATATTTTTAAATTTTTCGGGTATTTCAGGTATAAACGGGTAAGCCGCGAGTACACCCGGACACGACTCGCCTTTAGCGGGTATCTTTCAGGTCTTACCCAATTTGTATACGAAACCCGCCAAGGTCATACCCATACCCACGAAAATCGTGTCAGGTTCGGGTCGTGTTTTCGTGTCGTGTCTGAAATTGACACCCCTAGATACACACAACCATACTCATGCGTTAGAAACACATAGAGATTGTTTCCTGGTGACTCATGTATCGATCAACTGCTACTTTACAATATAAGAATCGTGACCAATTTAGTGAGTCATTTTGCTTTATTCCGTCATATTCCAAAGTCAAAAAATGTGTCATTCATCCCATTAGAAATATCTATTGGAAATGGAGAAGTGTTTGGGACATGATAAAGTTCCTAAATGTTTTCTGTCTTTTCATTGAAGTCTAAATAAAGAAGTTCCGTTTGCATTTTAAGCCCACGCACACAACATTCCTTCATTAATTAAAGTAAAAGATAAAATAATATTTAGAATAGAGGTTCTGGAGTTGCTCCCATTAAGCGAGTAGTTTAATATGTGTTGTGACATCAGCTAAGAAATATAAAGGATGAAAAAAAATGAATATGTGTTAACTTCACACTTTCAGTGAAACAAAAATTGTGAGCTACATCATCTATTGTGTTCATATATCTAAAATAGACGTGTATGTCATTCATTTAAATTTTTGGGCATTATTGATCGATCAATTACTATAGAATAGTAACAGTTAATCGTTCATTATTTACATCCATGCATATTTTATTCATTTAAATTATAATTATTTTATTAGTCAACCAATATCTACTAAGATGAAAATAAATAATGAATAACCATTATAATCCACGGAGACACATGCTTTCTTTAGACTCTGTATTTTTTATCCATAGGTAAGTCTATCTAGAAAGGTACAAGTGGGATATATATATGTAGACATGCGTACATATGCATGAAATATTTATTTATTTATTTAAGGGTCCCTACCACTCCCACAGGAAGTGTAGAAATGTAAATCAGAAACATGATAGATTCAGACAAAAGGCAGGTTATATATACAAGATTATGTAGGTCAAATAATATTCCACATATGCATGAAATATGCGCGTATATATTGGCGATCTACAGTTCAAAATAAAAGGGAACTGAAGCAACCATTACCAAATATTTGCATTAATATTGGTTGCACAAAGTGTAAGATAAAGTTGCGTACATCAGATCGCGAAGTGATCCAACATTTTTCCAATTCTTACACAAACACGGGAATTTAGTACAC
The DNA here is from genome assembly GCA_036186865.1 of Eustoma russellianum. Taxonomy (NCBI): domain Eukaryota; kingdom Viridiplantae; phylum Streptophyta; class Magnoliopsida; order Gentianales; family Gentianaceae; genus Eustoma; species Eustoma russellianum. The sequence continues at coordinate 3,534,773 of AP025073.1, forward strand.
CGGAAATGTCTTTCAGTGATTGGATGAGAGCTGAAGCAACCATTAGCGTTACAACTATTTATGGATTCGAGTTAGAATCTCCTTTCTACTTCTTTTAATTAAAAAAACATTAGCATGAATACTGGTTATATGAAAAAGGACTATTATATCTAGCCCATTTCATATAATCAATATTCATGTTACTATTGCTTCACTTTCCTTTTATTTGAACTTTACAATTTCAGAAAGTTAGCATTGCCTTAAAAACAAAAGAAAGTTAGCATGGATGCGGTTTGGTGTTATTTTGTTGAACCTTGCGCCTTCAGAAAATTCTTCCACACGTTATCTCCAATGGATTGGATTATGGACAATGTCAAAGTCTTGCAGCGACACACTTCATTCCATGTTGAATGACGATATATCTTCCGTCAAGTTCTATCTAGTCTTTGCCATTGGCGAAATCAGTTTGTTCGCAGTAGTATTTCGTCACTGCCATGCCCGCGGCATGTTCGTAACGATATTCTATATAGGGTCCTAATTCTGGATGTTGTCAGTACACGTAAAGTAGGGAATCGCATAGAACAAAATACTGTTACGTAGACATAGCAGTTTTTTATCTTGTTGATGTAATTTGCATTATATGAATAAAGATCCCGTTCTTCCAAAAAAATGATAACAAATATTTAAAGCAAATGAAAGTAGTGGATATTATATAGAGTCGGAGGATTCACTAGAATCAAACTTCCTATCTCTTGGGATGAAGTTATTGTTTGTCTCTCTCTTATCTGTTTCAGACTGCTTCTTCAGACTATAGCGATAGTTTTTGATGTTGTTAGATTATTGTTAGTAATGGTTGTAAAGTAGTGGATATTAAAATTAAGAGTACAAAATTCCTCTCACCTTTTCAAGCCTACCTCTATGAAGTGGGAAGACATAGTGGAAGGGACGGTTGTGGAGTTGTGATTTCGAGTACGATACACACAATGATAATTTGGGGGGGGGGGGGGGGGGAATGTAGCATGCCATTATAGAAAAGGGTTATAAGTAAAGGGCCGGCGCACGAGCACATGAAGATGAACCATTCTACAACAAAAACGTTCACTTTCTGTCGAGGAAATCCAATTGTGCGGCACAAAATAATTTCATTTGATTCATATTATCATTTAATCAAATGCAGTCAAACAAAATTTAAATTATATGATTGAAACTGAAGGCGTGGAACCAGACACTGCTATCCAAACATAAGTATAGATTACAAGGCACGTTATGGTTAAGGACGGGGCGCAGCTCGGATTCACCCTTCCTAAAGATGCTTATGCGAATCCGAGATCAGTTACTGGCTAGGGAAGGCTCCTGCAGTTCGGCGGTTGAGGTAATCACCTCATGGAGAGTGGAAGACGCTCTCAAAATTTGTTTGGCGTATGACTATTTCAGAGAAAAGGGTAGTAAGGTCAGCTGGAGCAGGATTGTGTGGGACTCTAACAATTACTCCTAAACACTCCTTCACACTCTTGCTTGCTGGGCTGAACAAGCTACCTACTAAGGATCGTCTTGTTTATCTACAACACAGAGAATGTCACTTTTGCTCGGCCAAACAGGAGATGCTGCCGCACTTCTTCTTCTCCTGCTCAGCTACCAAACAAATTTGGATTACTATCTCAACATGGATGGCACTTTCACGGAGAGTGAACTCTATAAACAAGATATTAGCCTTGGGATCGAGAAGACTCAAAGGAAAAGCACTGAAAGCCAAGACAGTGAAATCAGCTTGGCTGCGACGGTGTACTTTATCTGGCAAGGACGCAACATATACATTTTTGAAGGAGAAGCATTTGTATCTAGGGATGTTACGCATAGAATATGCACTCATGTATATAGAGTGATGTATAGACTTTACCCACATATCTTAGATATAGTCGTGCTCACATGTTTTAAGATTGCTAAACAATACTAGACAGAACATGTAGGTTAGCAAGTTCGCCTATAAGTAGGGCTATTATATGGGTCACATCCCCTTAATATCTTGATTTTTCGGTTAATATTAACATTTTAACCAAAAACATTTTAAGCATAACATATCAAATTGGAATAAGAAGTACCTTTTATGTTTGACTCACGGGCACTAAAGCTTGAAGTCTGCGTCGTTCAAGTGTAGGTGGGGATGGCTCTAGGCAAGACAGTTGGTGGACTCAAATTAAGTTGCCCCAACGCCCCCACGCCTACTCTTTTTTTTTTAAAATTTATATTTTTTGTGATAAAAAAATGTGTGGATGAAGGTTTACACAGTTCAAAGTTGGGATATATCGTATAATTTAGAAGAACAACTATCGTTATAGTATGATGAAGTGAGCGACAGATAAACTATACTTCTATCTCAATGAACAGAGAGTTTGGTTCTAGTGAGATCATGTCTCTATATGTACCTGCTTAAATGACACAATAATAGGAATATGATGTGCTAGTGTGTTAATGAAGGAATTCAGTAAACACAAATAGAAATATTCCGATATTAAAATAGCCATAAACATCGTACGACTTAGAACGTAATGTATATATTGTTTATGAAGAAGAATATTGGTGATAGTAAATTCGAACTTCTAAATATAAAGACTTTATATAGAGAAAATGAAAATAAACTTAACTTATTCTACAGACTTAAATAATGATATTTCTTTCCATTCAAAAAAGACTTGTCAATTTTTTAGGTACTTAAAACTTCATCGGTTCTAAAAATATTGTTATAGTTTGACCTAATATAATTTACAGAAGGCAAACTATTTTAGTCACTATTTTTATTATTTATGGCCCTAATTTTAGTTCAGAAGTTTTTAGGTTTTTGGTTCGAATGTATGCTATATAGTTACTATTTTTATTATTTATGGCTTTCTGCCATAAATAATAAAAATATGTTTTAATAAATTAAATTTATGTTTTAATAAATTAAAACATAACTTATTAATATAATTTACAGAAGTGACTAAAATAGTTCAGAAGTTTTTAGGTTTTTGGTTCAGAAGTTTTAGGACCGATGAATTTAGTTATGTTATATAATTTATGTCATGAAGGAGACAGGAAAAGCGATTACTTATGACAAAGGGAGGTGATAAACCATAATTAATCCGTCTGTTAGTCAACAACAGTCAGCGGTTCAACCCTAGTAGCTCAGCACTCAAGTACTGCAGTTCAGCAGTACAACGCCTAAGCATGGCTGTTCAGCATTGGCTGCACCTCAGCGGGGCATCATGACGCCTTTATAACATCGAAGAATATGCCAAGGTTTGCACCTCGGCACCAACTTCAGTTTATGACCCAGTGCCGCACTTCAGACCACTTCAGCTGGGCAAGGCCTAGTCATACACTTCGGCAAGACTTGATCTTGCACTTCGGCGGAGCTCAGTTGAGGACTTCGGCAAAGGAACCAAGCACGACATTACCTCGTGGGACCCTCAGACAGAGATGCAATTCGAATATGATAACTGCAGCTTGTTAATCTTTCTGAACACGCCAAGGTCACAACAACCGGCCTATTGGTCACATCAGCCAGGCCGGCCTATTAGTCACATCAGTCAGGCTACTGGTCACATCAGCAGACCTATAGCATCCTAGGCTTTCTGCCCCAAGCAAACGTCTTATCCACTATTAAAAGCTAAAGGCTGGAAAAGGTCTATAAAAGCAAGCCAACCAAGACAAAGAAGAGGATCCAGAATTCAAACATTCATACCCTAAAGCCAGTTCATACATTTTGCTCTTCGGCCCATACTGTGAGAAATTCTAAACTCACCATTTAAATTATAATCTCAGTGAGATATGGCCCAGACTAACTTGAGCGTAGGAGGGTTTTTCCCGGGGCCAGCCCCCCAGGACCTCTCACCTGTGCTTTCTTGTGCAGGATATTTTAGAGGTTATTCCAGCTACCACTCCCCGCCCAGTTAACAACTCTTCAAGTTAACTGACGAAGCTAATTTGAGGCCGTCTAGACCCTTGGTGAAGATCCGTCTTCATCATTTGGCGTTAGAAGGAGGGGCCCTTCAGACCCTTAATCCAGTAAAAAGTTCAAACTCAAAACAACCAGCGATTACTTATGACAAAGGGAGGTGATAAACCATAATTATATCCTCTGTTAGTCAACAACAGTCAGCGGTTCAACCCCAGTAGCTCAGCACTCAAGTACTGCAGTTCAGCAGTACAGCCCCAAGCATGGCTGTTCAGCCTTGGCTGCACCTCAGTGGGGCATCATGACGCCTTTATAACATCGAAGAATATGCCAAGGTTTGCACCTCGGCACCAACTTCAGTTTATGACCCAGTGCCGCACTTCAGACCACTTCAGCTGGGCAAGGCCTAGTCATACACTTCGGCAAGACTTGATCTTGCACTTCGGCGAAGCTCAGTTAGGGACTTCGGCTAAGGAACCAAGCACGACATTACCTCGTGGGACCCTCAGACAGAGGTGCAATTCGAATATGATAACTACAACTTGTTATTCTTTCTGAACACGCCGAGGTCACTGTTAAGTTGTAAAACGTTTTGATGATGAAAAGATGTTTTGTATAAGTTAAAACTATGTTTAATATTCGATGCAAGATAGGCGAAACATATTATGTCCAAAGATGGTTGAGATTGGAAGTCACTGGTTGACATCGATCTCTCAAACAAGGGACATCGATCGATCGATGTACTTCAGCCCCTGACATCGATCGATCGATGTCTGTCTGAGAACATCGAACCCTCAACCACAAGGACATCGATCGATCGATGTCACTTCATACCCTGACTTCGATCGATCGATGTTGAACTGAGGACTTCGAACTCTAAACCAGGTGACATCGATCGATCGATGTCACTTCAGCCCCTGACATCGATCGATCGATGTCTGACTGAGTACTTCAGTCTCTAAAACTGGTGACATAGATCGATCGATGTGCTGCAGAATTCAATTTTTTTGAACGTTAGAATAAAATCCAAGGTTGATTTTCAAGGTTTTCTCTTTCCAATCTTCTTCAAACTTCTTGTGGACTTTAACCCAACTTGTTACATGCTTCCTTGACTATTGTAAGCTTGTCTAAGATTCTCTAGGGTGGCTATCCAAGATCAAATCACTCCATAGGGTGGCTAAAGACTATTTTGGCATTGTCTTGACATTTTTGAAGATGAAGACTTGGTGGAAGGCCTCAAAAACGTGGTGAACTTCTTCTATAAATAGAGAAGGCTTGGATGAAGCAATTACACACTTTCAACATCATCTAGCTTCATTTTACATTGTTGTATATTTCTCTCATACTTGTAAATTTGTTTAAAGCTTGTCTAGCTTTCTTTGATCTTCATTGTTTGTATTTTGAGAGAAAGAGAGTCAAGCACAAGAGGAACCATAAATATTTGATCTCTAGCTTGTGCTTAGACTTGTAAGAAAGTGTGAACCTTACTATATATCTTCAACCCATTGTGAGAAGTTCTTGAGAGAACTTTTGTTGAAACTGTAAGGAAGCAAGAAGTTGTTCTTGCTAAGAGCTGTAGTTGTTGTAGTTGCACAAGTGTGTTGTGCAAAAAGTTGCTGTTGTTGTTGCTTACACTAAAGTGTTAGTGTAAGTGTTGCTGTGGTTGTTCTTATTGTTCATAATAAGAAGAGTAGTTGTTGAAAATCCACTTTGGAAACAAAGTGGTAGTGGAGTAGAATCATTTACGATTCGAACCACTCTATATCCGGTGTACTCTTTCATTGTCTCTCATCTCCAATTCTTGCTCTGATTTTGAATATCTTTCTGAGTTGAGAAAAACAAGAAAATTCCGCAAAAGAGCCAAACACTCTATTCACCCCCCCTCTAGAGTGTATTTCGGACCTTACAATTGGTATCAGAGCCTAACCTTGATTGCTTGGCCAATCTTTGCAAGTAGCAAGGTTAAAGATCATGGCAACGACAACCTCAACCTCAACCTCTTCATCTCCTAAGCCTACTGCACTATTTTCAGGATCAAACACTAAAGCTCCTATGTTTGATGCCCAAAACTATTCTTTGTGGAAATTTCGAATGATCAATCATTTGAAAGGCTGTGGATTTGATATATGGAGAGCTGTTGTCAAAGGAATTGAAGTTCCAATGATTACCAACTCAAAAGGAGAATCAATGTTTAAAGATGAGGATGACTACACCGACGAAGAGAAGATAAAGTTCGCCATCAATGGCAAAGCTTTTGACATTCTCTCAAGTGCTCTAACCACCACCGAGCTCATTAGACTCCAAGGTCTTGAAACAGCCCACGAGGCATGGAAAAGGCTTGAAATGATACATGAAGGAACTGAGCAAGTAAGAATGGCCAAAAGACTCATGCTCATGAAGGAGTATGAGATGTTCGGAATGAAGAGTGGTGAGAAGATTGAGGAGACAATCGATCGATTCACACGAATAGTGAATCAACTCTCCATGGTTGACAAGAAAATCTCAAACGAAGACCTTGTCTCGAAACTCCTCAACTCCTTGCCAAGAGAATGGACACCCAAAGTCACCGCCATCACCGAATCAAAGAATCTCAAGACTCTTACTCTTGATGAGCTATCCGGTAATCTTCTTACTCATGAAATTCTTATTGATGAACAAAATAGGATGAATCCCATCAAGCCTACACAAACATCGCACAAAGGATTGGTGGTAGAGTCCGATGATTCGGATGAGGAAGTTGCCCTTCTTGTAAGAAAATTTAGAAGAATGGCAACTAGAAACAAAGCTCAAGCAAGAAAGTTTTTCAAGAAACCATCTAAAGAAAAAGAAGCAAGTGAAAATTGCTATAGATGTGGTCGACCCGGTCACTTCATTGCCGATTGCCACGTAAAAGAGCCGCAAAAGCAAGAGAAGAAGGTCTTTTCTCAAAAGAAGAAAGCCCTCAATGCGGAGGTAACCACGTGGGATGATCTCCTTTCGGAATCGGAAGGAGAAGATAGTGAAGATCAAGATGTTGGACTTGTTGCAATGGTTGAAAATTCAAAGTTTCAACATACTTGTCTTATGGCGATTGAAGACGACCTTGAGGTAAACTCTAACCCTTCAAATTTGCTTGATGAAATAGGAGATTTGCAAGATGACTTTGAAAAATTAAATTTGAAATATAAGCATTTAAAGAAAGAGTTCAAGAAATGCATTTTAGAAAATAAGAGCTTGCATGACAAAAACATTTTGATGGTTCAAGAGCATGATATCATACTTACTATGCATAAAACCGTAGCCCTTGAAAAGGAAGAAATTAGAAAAGAATGTGAAAAACTAAAATTAGACTTACAAAGACTAACAAATGGGAAAAACAACTTAGACATACTACTTGGGAATCAACGAATTGGAAATGATAAATCCGGTTTAGGATTTAACTCATCATCTTCTATTAAACCTAAGTCTTTAAAGAAAAAGACAAACAATGGAAAATCACAACAAAATTTATCATCTTCTAAACCAAAGCGTGTACCCACGTGCTTTTATTGCAACAAGCTAGGACATGTAAAGAAAGCATGTAGAGCTCGATTTGAGAGCACATATGTTTGGAAGCCTAAGGGTCGAAAAACTAACCCTAAAGGACCCAACCATCAAAGGGTACCAATGCATACATCTTTTGGATTTGTAGGCTCTCAAGATAAATGGAGTAGCCAAAGAAGAAGGAACCAAATGGCTTATGGACAGCGGATGTTCAACTCACATGACCGGAGACAAGACGTTGTTCACCAAGCTCAAGCTCCAAGATGGTGGAACGGTGCATTTTGGCAATGGGAGAGCCAAAATCCTTGGACATAGAGAAATTGGTAATTCTTCTTTTACTATTAATAATGTACTATATGTAGAAGGGCTTAAGTATAATTTGATAAGTGTTAGCCAACTATGTGATGCTAATTTTCAAATTGAGTTTGTGAAAAGAAAATGTGTTGTGAAAAAGAATGATAAGATTGTTTTCGAAGCTATTCGTAAAAATGATGTTTACAAATTTAGCACACATGATTTGATATCACAAAATGTTTCTTGCCTAGTTGCCAAAAATGATTTGACTCAACTATGGCATAGACGACTTGGACACATTAGTTTCAAGAATTTCAAAGAGATTTGCAAAAATGAAAAGGTCCAAGGTCTTCCAAAATTGAATTTCGAAAACCATGGCTTATGCGACACTTGTCAAAAGGCAAAACTTGTTAAAACGAGTTTCAAGCCCAAAAGTGAAATCTCCACCACCAAACCTCTACAATTGCTTCATATGGATTTGTATGGGGACATTGGTACAGCAAGTCTAAGTGGAAAACATTACACCTTTGTGGTGGTAGATGACTACTCTAGGTATACTTGGGTAATGTTCTTAGCTAAAAAGAATGATGCATGTCAAGAATTTATAAAGCTTTGTAAGAGATTAGAAAATCAAAGAGAAGACACAATTAAGGAAATTAGAAGTGATAGAGGTGGTGAGTTTGATGGAGAGTTTCAAGAATTTTGTATATCCAAAGGGTATGGACACAATTTTTCAGCTCCAAGAACTCCTCAACAAATGGTGTTGCGGAAAGGAAAAATAGAACACTTCAAGAAATGAGTAGAGCCATGCTAAACGAATTTGAGCTACCCAAATATTTTTGGGCCGAAGCGGTAAATACCGCTTGTCATGTGATCAATAGAGTTTATTTGAGACCATTTCTCAAAAAGACTCCTTATGAGCTTTGGAAAGGTAGAGTACCAAATATTGGTTATTTCAAGGTTTTTGGTTGTAAGTGTTTTATACTTAACACCAAAGACAACTTGGATAAACTTGACTTCAAAACGGATGAAGGAATCTTTATGGGTTATGCCCAAAATAGCAAAGCATTTAGAGTATATAATAAGAGAAGTATGAAAGTTGAAGAATCAATTCATGTCAAGTTTAGTGAATTCATTGATGATAAGTCAAACGATAATAATGATGATGATGAAGATGAAATAATCGAAGTAAGTCATATAGAAAAATTTGAGAATCCAAAAGGTAATATTGTCATCGACCTTAGGATTGATCCACTTGAACCTAAGGTTGAAGATGAAGAAGTAGGAGGGGATACCTCAAAATTGCCGGAGTCATATAAATATAGGAAAGATCACCCTAAAGAGTTGATACTAGGTGAAACCAGCCAAGGTGTAATGACAAGGAGAAAATTCAATGAAAATGCCTTCATTTCACAAGTTGAGCCTAAAAATATAAAAGAAGCAATAAATGATGAAGATTGGGTATTAGCTATGCAAGAAGAATTAAATCAATTTGAAAGAAGTGATGTTTGGGAATTAGTTGCTAAACCTAGTGATCATCCTGTAATTGGCACCAAATGGGTATTTAGGAACAAAATGGATGATAAAGGAAACATCACTAGAAACAAAGCTAGGTTAGTAGCCCAAGGCTATAGGCAAGAGGAAGGCATAGACTACGATGAGACTTTTGCCCCCGTGGCTAGGTTAGAAGCTATTAGGATGTTATTAGCATATGCATGCTATAAGGATTTCAAACTATATCAAATGGATGTGAAATCTGCATTCTTGAATGGAATAATTCAAGAAGAGGTCTATGTAGCTCAACCTCCG
>AP025073.1:3544320-3742261 GCA_036186865.1 Eustoma russellianum
CTATGTAGCTCAACCTCCGGGGTTTGAAAATCATGATTATCCAAATCATGTTTTTAGACTCAAAAAGGCCCTTTATGGACTTAAACAAGCTCCTAGGGCTTGGTATATAGATTAAGTAACTTCCTACTTGAAAACGAGTTTTCAAGAGGAAAAGTCGACACTACTCTCTTTATTAAAGAACAAGAAAACCATCAATTGCTTGTTCAAATTTATGTGGATGATATCATATTTGGTGCTACTAATGACTCTCTTTGTAAGCACTTTGCTAAATTGATGGAAGGAGAATTTGAAATGAGCATGATGGGTGAACTCAACTACTTTCTTGGTCTACAAATCAAGCAAACTCAAGATGGAGTGTACATATCTCAAACAAAGTATACGAAGGATTTGCTCAAGAAGTACAAATTCGAGGATGGAAGAAGTGTGAGCACTCCGATGAGCACAAGTACAAAGCTTGACAAAGACGAAAAAGGAAAGCCAGTTGAGGTAACGAAATATAGGGGTATGATTGGAAGTTTACTTTATTTAACCGCTAGTAGACCGGATATTTTACATGCTGTGTGCTTATGTGCTAGATTTCAAAGTATGCCTAAGGAATCGCATTTAGTTGCCATTAAACGTATCTTTAGGTATTTAAAAGGGACTTTGAACTTCGGATTGTTTTATCCCAAAAATGGTTGTTTTGATCTAAGAGGATATAGTGACTCCGACTATGCCGGAAATCTTGTTGATCGTAAAAGCACCTCCGGGACATGTCAATTCCTTGGAGATTGCTTAGTTTCTTGGTTTTCCAAGAAACAAAATAGTGTGTCACTTTCCACGGCAGAATCCGAATATGTATCGGCCGCTTCGTGCTGTGCACAACTACTTTGGATGATCAACACCTTGAACGATTATAATGTTAAGTTTGAAAAAGTTCCCATTCTATGTGACAATACCTCAGCCATAAGTATAGCACAAAACCCGGTTCATCATAGTAGAACAAAACACATTGAGGTGAGACATCACTTCATAAGAGATTGCATCCAAAAGGATTGGTATGCGTTGAGTTCGTTCCAACAAATGACCAACTGGCGGATATCTTTACCAAATCCCTTCCCACCGAGACGTTCGAATCAATTAGGACAAGATTGGGAATGCTAAACATTGGTTAAAGGGTTAAAAAACTGTTAAAATTACAGAATTCTGCATACATAGATCGATCTATGTGAAAATTTTAGAGAATGATGTCTATAAAGACATCGATCGATCGATGTACAGGACATCGATCGATCGAAGTCCCTGACATCGATCGATCGATGTCAGCGGGACAGAAGCTTATAAAACCTGCAAAAACGTCTCATTTTTCATTTTCACCACTACGAACCCTAGTTTCCCCTCTGCGAAATACATCTCTCATTCAACAAAATTTTCAATCCTTCTCTCAAGGCTATTCTTTTTATCAATCCTACTCAAATCTACATCAATCTTCAATCTCTAACCAAAATCATTTAGCAGTTTCTTTGCCCTAATTCTCTCAAATGGCTCCAAGAACCAAAATCATCCCAAGAGACAGAAAACTTCACAACAACAAACTCCAACGGGTCCAAGAACAACAGGATTACGGAAGCAACCAGAGCCATCTCAAGAACATCTCATTCGTGAGGTAAGAGAAAGTCTTCACATTAGAAATTTTCCCTGGCTTAAAACTGGTGAATATGAGAATGCATTGGCTACACCTCTGGGATTAGGCATACATACTCATATATCTCAGAGAGCACAATTACTATTCACTGAATGGGAAAATAGCAATAGGTCTACCATTCCATCAAAGGTGCTCAAAATTGAGGACATTTTGAGCAATGCAGAATTGAGACCTATAATTGACTTGTTGTATGCTCAAAACTGGAAGTTTTTATGGGATTCATCTGAGATGGGAGCTATGTCTACCCGTTATACCCGACTGTTTTATGCCAATTTTTGGATTGACTATCTGAATGGAAATCCATTTTCTCTGAATTCAGTTATTGATGGTCAAATAGTCTCTTTTCACACTGCACAAATCAATGCTATTCTTGGTACACCTAATGAGGGATTCAAGGATTTCGATCCTTGGAAGTGGGATTTTCACAAGTACCAAGTCACTGAAAATGAAGTCAAAACCTTTCTTGGCTTTCACCCGACAAAGAACACAAACGATATGCCTTTGATGTATAGAGTCTTACTTGCGATAGTTACCTTTTGTGTAAATGGAAAATCAGCCAAACTTCCCAGCAACCTAGACTTTTACATCACATACCGCATAGCCAGGAGAGAGCAGGTTAATTTTGGAGAAGTTTTCTTTGAAAATGTGTTGGAGGCAGTTACGAAGAAATCGAAGGCACATCCTTACAGTAATCTGATATACAGATTACTGAAAAGTTCAAATCTCGTACTGGATGTTGAATACGAAGAAGGGATTACGAATAAGGACTATTACACAAAATTCAACATCCAGCAAATTCTCAAGTCTAGAAAGGAAGCGCAACGAAGGGGTGGTGCTCAGGAGCTGGAGGAAGAGGAAGCTGAAAATGAGCCGGAAATACCACCACACCCCACTGAGCCTACTGTAGAACCCCAACCCAACCCTCCAAGTCCTACATCTCGCATAGACAAAGGCAAAGCCCCAATGGAGAAAGAGAGTGAATCCGGGGATGATTTCGATATTGAATACGAGATAAATGACATCCAACGCACTCTTGGTCAATGGGGTGAAGACTTGACCAAGGAAGCTGTTCGTATAGACGATTTGGAAAAAGGCTATATGACTTTCCAGACTCGTTTAAAAATGCTAGAAACAAGAGTGGATACTGAAGTCAAGTCACTCCACCATGAGCTAACCATGCAAAAGACCAAGTACCAGAAATTGAAGACGAAGCTCAAAGCCGCTCTTTCCGGACTTTGTTTCTCCTCTGATGAGGAGTAATTCTTGATGATTTCCCATTCCCTCGTTTTTATGATAGTTTGAGTTTGTATCTCAAAACTTGATATTTTCCTCATGACATTTATATTTTCACCTTGGTAAATTTTTTTTGATGTTTTCAAAAAGGGGGAGAAGTTCCATGCATGCTTTGGCTTTGGCATCATTATCATGTTTTTACATTGTTAGCATGTTTTGTTGGTTTCATTTCATGAATTGTTTTTTTTTTACCTTAACGTGATGGAGCTTTGGATGCTTGCTAATGATATGTTGGCGTGATAGGGATTCAAATGGCTAAACTAAGAATGGTTACTTTCTGTCATTTTGTGTTGAACATGTTGGCGTGATAGGGATTCAAATGGCTAAACTAAGAAAGGTTACTGTCTGTCATTTTGGCTTAAAAAGTTGAATTGTGCATAACATGACAAAAAGTCTATTGATATGCTTTACATATTGAAATGGTGAAAACACAAAACTTGATGCAAAATTTGAGGGGGAGCATGTTGGGTAGATTGATGAGAAAGCATGAACTAAGGGGGAGTTGTAGAAAAACATCTTTTGGATTGTTGTTTTGAAATCATCAAAAAGGGGGAGAATGTTAAGTTGTAAAACGTTTTGATGATGAAAAGATGTTTTGTATAAGTTAAAACTATGTTTAATATTCGATGCAAGATAGGCAAAACATATTATGTCCAAAGATGGTTGAGATTGGAAGTCACTGGTTGACATCGATCTCTCAAACAAGGGACATCGATCGATCGATGTACTTCAGCCCCTGACATCGATCGATCGATGTCTGTCTGAGAACATCGAACCCTCAACCACAAGGACATCGATCGATCGATGTCACTTCATACCCTGACTTCGATCGATCGATGTTGAACTGAGGACTTCGAACTCTAAACCAGGTGACATCGATCGATCGATGTCACTTCAGCCCCTGACATCGATCGATCGATGTCTGACTGAGTACTTCAGTCTCTAAAACTGGTGACATAGATCGATCGATGTGCTGCAGAATTCAATTTTTTTGAACGTTAGAATAAAATCCAAGGTTGATTTTCAAGGTTTTCTCTTTCCAATCTTCTTCAAACTTCTTGTGGACTTTAACCCAACTTGTTACATGCTTCCTTGACTATTGTAAGCTTGTCTAAGATTCTCTAGGGTGGCTATCCAAGATCAAATCACTCCATAGGGTGGCTAAAGACTATTTTGGCATTGTCTTGACATTTTTGAAGATGAAGACTTGGTGGAAGGCCTCAAAAACGTGGTGAACTTCTTCTATAAATAGAGAAGGCTTGGATGAAGCAATTACACACTTTCAACATCATCTAGCTTCATTTTACATTGTTGTATATTTCTCTCATACTTGTAAATTTGTTTAAAGCTTGTCTAGCTTTCTTTGATCTTCATTGTTTGTATTTTGAGAGAAAGAGAGTCAAGCACAAGAGGAACCATAAATATTTGATCTCTAGCTTGTGCTTAGACTTGTAAGAAAGTGTGAACCTTACTATATATCTTCAACCCATTGTGAGAAGTTCTTGAGAGAACTTTTGTTGAAACTGTAAGGAAGCAAGAAGTTGTTCTTGCTAAGAGCTGTAGTTGTTGTAGTTGCACAAGTGTGTTGTGCAAAAAGTTGCTGTTGTTGTTGCTTACACTAAAGTGTTAGTGTAAGTGTTGCTGTGGTTGTTCTTATTGTTCATAATAAGAAGAGTAGTTGTTGAAAATCCACTTTGGAAACAAAGTGGTAGTGGAGTAGAATCATTTACGATTCGAACCACTCTATATCCGGTGTACTCTTTCATTGTCTCTCATCTCCAATTCTTGCTCTGATTTTGAATATCTTTCTGAGTTGAGAAAAACAAGAAAATTCCGCAAAAGAGCCAAACACTCTATTCACCCCCCCCTCTAGAGTGTATTTCGGACCTTACAGTCACAACAACCGGCCTATTGGTCACATCAGCCAGGCCGACCTATTAGTCACATCAGTCAGGCTACTGGTCACATCAGCAGACCTATAGCATCCTAGGCTTTCTGCCCCAAGCAAACGTCTTATCCAATATCAAAAGCTAAAGGCGGGAAAAGGTCTATAAAAGCAAGCCAACCAAGACAAAGAAGAGGATCCGGAATTCAAACATTCATACCCTAAAGCCAGTTCATACATTTTGCTCCTCGGCCCATACTGTGAGAAATTCTAAACTCACCATTTAAATTATAATCTCAGTGAGATATGACCCAGACTGACTTGAGCGTAGGAGGGTTTTTCCCGGGGCCAACCTCCCAGGACCTCTGACCTGTGTTTTCTTGTGCAGGATATCTTAGAGGTTATTCCAGCTACCACTTCCAGCCCAGTTAACAACTTTTCAAGTTAACTGACGGAGCTAATTTGAGGTCGTCTAGACCCTTGGTGAAGATCCGTCTTCATCATTTGGCGCTAGAAGGAGGGGCCCTTTAGACCCTTAATCCAGTAAAAAGTTCAAACTCAAAACAGCCAGCGATTACTTATGACAAAGGGAGGTCGAGAAGTTTTGGGTGAGTCATCCAACCCGCCACGACGCATGGTTACACATTCAGCTGCCCCAGAACAGGTTTCTCGGGTACCTGAATCTTCGATGCCTAATCCTGATCCTGTCCCGGAAGCTTCAAGGGAAGTAAGGGAAAAGGCGATGAAATACGTTGCTGAGAACATGGAAATGTTCGAAGCCATGGTACGACATCTCAAAGGCAAGCAGCCAGAGGTGCAGAATATGGAGGTAGATCCACCTCTTCCTCAGAGAGAAGTATCACAAAGCCACTCTTCTAGACCGCATAAAGGATTTATGGCGGATGCTAGAAGACATAGTTTCAAAGTTCCAACCATGGAGTCAGAGCATATTCCAGACCTCACTTGAGTGTGAGGTCAAAGTCTCTAAAAAGCGTCCCTAGGGACGAAGAAGTTCTTCGCATGCCGAGAGCTTATTATGAAGAGCACAGGCAAGAGTTTGTGCAAGCAGTCTAAGAAAGTCCTTTTTCTTGGGATATAGCAGAATATTTGGCACCGGACAGCTTCAAGGTGCCAAAAATAGACACTTATGATGGGACCACAGACCCAACGGACCATCTCTTCCAGTTTCAAACGGCTATGAGTCTGAAAAACATTCCAGACCCTTTGCGTTGCAAGACTTTCCCCTTATATTTAAGGGGAAAGGCCAGGAGATGGTTCCAAGAGCTTCCATCAAAATCTGTTAAGTCTTTTAAACAGCTGGCACAGAAGTTCAAGTCACAGTTTATGTCCAGCACCCAGTTTGTGAAGAACTCATCCCATCTAATGACTTTGAGACAAGGTCCATACGAATCTGTGTTACAGTACATGCAACGTTTCTCAAACGAGTCACTGCAGGTCAGTGACATAAATGAAGGCGTTAAAGCCGCGGCCTTCATTAATGGACTTCGAGCTGATCGCCTCTTCTCCCAACTGGCTGAAGAGGGACCTACAACTCTAAGAGAATGCTTAAAGAAAGCTCACCAGTTTGCCTGAGGAGAGGAGGCAAACAGGTCAAAGAGAGAAGCCGAGCATGCAGCCCTGCAAGAAAGCCGACCCAGTTTAAAAAAGAAAGATCGGCACCATGAAGGGAAAAACCGTGATCGGCGCAGCGCGTTTGATCGTATAGGCGGTAAGGACAAAGGTGGTAGGGAGGGCTTACCACTGTTGGCCTTATAAGAATATATTCTGACCGTCATGGAAAAAGATGGTCTGAGGACAGAATCAGAGCCTATGAACGGGCCTAGGGTGAAAAGGAATCCTAAATACTATTGCCGCTACCATAGAGATATCGGGCATGATACTGAGGATTGCAGGCAGCTGGCTCAGGCTATTAAACGACTTATCGAACAGGGACATTTAAAATAGTTTTATGACCCTCGATCACGCCTGAACAACTGTCTGGATTTCCACAGGGATCCCCAGAAAGACAAATGCCGCCCAGAGTCTCCACCTCGGCACAGTAGGGATGAGGATGATGGGGAACAGGGAAGGCGTGGGGCTGCAGGTCAGCCCCAAGTCAATGCTATTATATATACAATCTCTGGAGGCCCACCTCACTCAGGCCAAGGAGCACCTAGTTCCTCAGGAACCTCATCAGATCCACCAGCTAAAAGAGCCAAGATGGTAAGAGAGCTGACTTATGGGCCAGAAGATCTCATTCCTCTACACTCCAACAACACAGGCTTAGTGATAGAGCTGTGTGTGCACCTTCCTCCAGATAAAGTTGTGCAAGTCCGACACGTTTATGTGGATACCGACAGTGCTGTAAATATAATGTTTTATCGGGTATATCAGCAGCTTGGTTTACCCGATTCTTTGATGAAACCGGTTACTTCGTCCTTGTATATATTCACTGGAGCTGCAGTGTGGCCAGCAGGTCTGATCACGCTCAGCTGTAGTTTTGGCAAACCCCTGCCTATCGATGTATATGGATAGACTTTCTGGTCGTCAAGGACGTATCCCCATACAACGTCATATTGGGCCGGCAAGCCTTGGTGGCATTAGAGGCCATTGTATCACCCTTGCACGTCAGCATGAAGTTTCCCACTCCAGGGGGAGTGGCTACTATCCAAGGTGATATACAAGTGGCACAGAGTTGCTACGCTATTGCCACTAAGGGGAGTGAATCAGTTCAGCAAGTCAGTCTTGATGAAGTGATACCTTCAGACGAGAAGCACTTACAATCGGATGATGCAGTGTAGGACTTCGTCTTTGATCCGAGTAGACCTGAAAATGTTATAAAGATTGGGACCTGGATGCCATCTGAATTGCTAACTCAGCTGCAGGATCTGCTGAGAGAGTTTGTAATTATCTTTGCATGGACTGCGCAGGACATGTTTGGGATACCTCCACATTTGGCTGAACATAAACTAAATGTTGATCCTTTAGCAAAGCCAGTCAAGCAGAAGAAACGTAACTTTGCTCCAGAGAGGAATAAGGTCATTGAAGAGGAAGTCAAAAAATTGTTGGCTATAAAGTTCATTGTTGAAGTGCTTTTTCCAATCTGGTTGGCTAACCCAGTGGTGGTACCCAAACAAGACGTGTCCTGAAGAATGTGTATAGATTACACTGATCTCAACAAATCATGTCCAAAAGATTGTTATCCACTCCCAAAAATCGACAGGCTAGTGGATTCAACACTTGGGCATGAAATCTTTGATTTCTTGGATGCCTTCAAAGGCTATCATCAGATCCTCGTGGCATTAGAAGATCAGGAAAAGACTGCTTTCATAACTGAGTCAGGTACTTATTGTTATGTAACTATGTCATTCGGATTGAAGAACGCAGGGGCCACTTATCAACGTCTGGCCAATTCCTTATTCAGTGAACAAATTGGCCGGATAATGGAAGTCTACATTGACGATATGTTAATCAAGAGCAGGACTCTTGATCAATATATCAAAAATTTAAGGGAAGTTTTCACTGTGCTGAGAGACTCATGCATGAGACTAAACCCAAAAAAGTGCATGTTTGGGGTACGTACTGGAAAGTTCTTGGGATACATGGTTTCCAAAGATGGGGTACATGCCAACCATGCTAAAATTGAAGCTATACAAAACATGCATCCTCCTAGGAATGTAAAGGAAGTGCAGAGGTTAATGGGTCGGATTGCCGCACTGAGCAGATTTCGGTCCAAATCTGCTGAGAGGTCCCTTCCTTTCTTCGAAGTCTTGAAAAAGAAGACAACTTTCCAGTGGGACGAACAATGTCAAATGGCCTTCGATGAGCTGAAGTCCCATTTGGCTGAGGTGCCAATTCTTACTTCACCTCTACCCGGAGAAGAGCTATATATATACCTTTCAATGTGCAAAGAAGCAGTTAGTGCAGTTCTGCTCAGGGAGAAGGATAATGTACAAATGCCCATCTATTTCGCCAGTAAAATTTTACATGGGCCTGAAGTAAGATATCCCAATGCTGAGAAGATAGTCTTAGCACTCGTAGTGGCAGCGAGGAAGTTCAGGCCTTACTTGCTAGCTCATCCCATTATAGTAGTCACTGACCAGCCCTTGAAACAAATCTTATCAAGGCCAGAAACATCTGGCCGAGCTGCAAAATGGGCTGTGGAGCTTGCAGAGTATGATATCCAATTCAAATCAAGAACTTCCATCAAAGCCCAAGCATTAGCAGATTTCTTAGCAGAAGGGATATCCGTGGAGGAAGATATCAAGCCAGTGGCTGACTGGGTATTATATGTGGATGGGTCTTCCTCCAAAGATGGTTGTGGAGCAGGACTCCTAATTATCAACCCCAACAAAGAAGAATTTGAGTACGCCTTACGATTTGACTTCGAATCCACCAACAACGAGGCAGAATACGAGGCCCTCATAGCAGGACTAGGCCTCGCGAGAAAGTTGGGGACAGAACGAATCATCTCCCGAAGTGATTCACAGCTGATTGTTTCTCAGGTCAATGGGGATTACGAAGCCAAAGAGGAAAACATGAAAAAATATTTGGCTAAAGTGCTGCAGCTCGGGCAGGCATTCGAGCACTTCAGCATCGAACATATCCCCAGATCTACTAATAAGAGAGCTGACGCGTTATCTCGGCTAGCATCATCCACTTCAAACACTTTGAGAAAGAAGATAGTGGCGGAACTGGTAAAGCATCGTGCTTACGATGCCAATGAAGTGCTGCAAGTGGACTATCACAACACTTGGATGTATGAACTCGTTAATTTCTTGCAGCATGGAGTTCAGCCCGAGGACAAGCGTGCAGCTCGGCGCCTTCATTTGAAGGCAGTAAGGTATGCTCTTTTCAACGACCACCTTTATAAAAAATCATTTTTGCAGCCTTGGTTGAAATGCGTGACTCGAGGGGAAGGAGATTACATCCTTCGAGAGATGCACCAAGGAATCTGCGGAAACCATTTGGGTGCCCGGTCGTTGGCAAGGAAATGCTATCTTGCTGGATACTATTGGCCCACTCTGCGGCGGGATGCAGAAGAATTTGTCAAAAAGTGTCTAGCATGCCAAGTCAACGCTCCTATGACACATTTGCCAAGTTAGGAGCTCACCTCTATTTCAAGTCCCTGCCATTCGTACAATGGGGAATAGATCTTGTTGGACATCTACCCCAAGCTCCAGGATCAGTCAAATTCTTGGTTGTGGCTATTGATTATTTCACCAAATGGGTGGAAGCATAACCCTTACCTACAATAACGGGGAATCAGATCAAGAAATTCTTGTGGAAAAACATCATATGTCGTTTTGGCCTTCCACAAGTCCTTATATCTGATAACAGGAAGCAATTTGCTGACGACCCTGTTAAGAGTTGGTGCGCTGAGCTCAAAATTGAACAGCGATTCACTTCGGTAGTGCACCCTCAAGCTAACGAACAAGTTGAATTAGCCAACAGAACAATCAAGGATGGACTGCGAAAACGTCTATACCAAATTGGAGTAAATTGGGTGGAGGATCTTCCAAGTGTATTATGGGCATACCGAACTATTCCCTCTACCTATACTAAGGAAACACCATTTTCCTTAGTATATGGCACTGAGGCAGTCATCCCGGCCGAAATTGGTTCCAGTTCTACCCGAACAGATTATTACTCTGCTGGAATCAATGAGCAGGAGTTACGGTGGAATTTGGATGAACTGGAAGAGAAAAGGGAGTGGGTTCATGTCCGCATGGCTCAATACAAAAATCTAATTGCGCAATATTACAATTCCCGAGTACGGCCGAGATCCTATCAAGTGGGGGACTTGGTATTGCGCAACAATGAAGCAAGCCATGCAGCACCAACTGGAACTCTCAATCCTAAGTGGGAAGGACCTTACCGGATTGAGGAGGTGCGCTCAAATGGGGCGTATAAATTACAAACCTTGGAAGGCAAAACTTTACCAAGGACTTGGCATTCTACTCATTTAAGGCTTCTACATCAGTGAAGAATTTCACCTCAGCAGGTCTGAGTGGTTTTCCCAAAGAAGTCTTTCATGGTTTCCTTTTTCTAGCAGTGCTAGAAAAATGTAAATTATTTATTACCAGTGGTACTGAATATTGAATAAAGCAATGTTCGTGACAAAGTCAACTTGTGGTTCATTCGTTTTGCCTAAATGGATTAAGTAACAGGTCTTAATTTATCTAAAAATTATTGTCATCGGCAAGTTAAAGCATGGCTGAGCTGCACTTCAGTCAAACGGCGAAATATTTTGGCGGAGCCAAGAGCCGAAGATCAAATACTTGCATAACTATTGAAATAGAGCAAACAAAACTTCGCAGTGCAGAAGAGAGATGTTTGCAAACTATGGAAATAGAGCAAGCTGAAGACAAACACTTGCAAACTATTGAAATAGAGCAAGTTGAAGACAAATACTTACATAACTATTGAAACAGAGCAAACAAAACTTCGCAGTGCAGAAGAGAGATGTTTGCAAACTATGGAAATAGAGCAAGCTGAAGACAAACACTTGCAAACTATAGAAATAGAGCAAGTTGAAGACAAACACTTGCATAACTATTGAAATAGAGCAAACAAAACTTCGCAGTGCAGAAGAGAGATGTTTGCAAACTATGGAAATAGAGCAAGCTGAAGACAAACACTTGCAAACTATGGAAATAGAGCAAGTTGAAGACAAATACTTGCATAACTATTGAAATAGAGCAAACAAAACTTCGCAGTGCAGAAGAGAGATGTTTGCAAACTATGGAAATAGAGCAAGCTGAAGACAAACACTTGCAAACTATAGAAATAGAGCAAGTTGAAGACAAATACTTGCATAACTATTGAAATAGAGCAAACAAAACTTCGCAGTGCAGAAGAGAGATGTTTGCAAACTATTGACATAAAGCAAGTTGAAGACAAATACTTGCATAACTATTGAAATAGAGCAAACAAAACTTCGCAGTGCAGAAGAGAGATGTTTGCAAACTATTGACATAGAGCAAGTTGAAGACAGATACTTGCATAACTATTGAAATAGAGCAAACAAAACTTCGCAGTGCAGAAGAGAGATGTTTGCAAACTATGGAAATAGAGCAAGCTGAAGACAAACACTTGCAAACTATGGAAATATAGCAAGTTGAAGACAAATACTTGCATAACTATTGAAATAGAGCAAACAAAACTTCGCAGTGCAGAAGAGAGATGTTTGCAAACTATTGACATAGAGCAAGTTGAAGATAGATACTTGCATAACTATTGAAATAGAGCAAACAAAACTTCGCAGTGCAGAAGAGAGATGTTTGCAAACTATGGAAATAGAGCAAGCCGAAGACAAACACTTGCAAACTATGGAAATAGAGCAAGTTGAAGACAAATACTTGCATAACTATTGAAATAGAGCAAACAAAACTTCGCAGTGCAGAAGAGAGATGTTTGCAAACTATTGACATAGAGCAAGTTGAAGACAAATACTTGCATAACTATTGAAATAGAGCAAACAAAACTTTGCAGTGCAGAAGAGAGATGTTTGCAAACTATTGACTTAGAGCAAGTTGACGACAAATACTTGCATAACTATTGAAATAGAGCAAACAAAACTTCGCAGTGCAGAAGAGAGATGTTTGCAAACTATGGAAATAGAGCAAGCTGAAGACAAACACTTGCAAACTATGGAAATAGAGCAAGCTGAAGACAAACACTTGCAAACTATGGAAAAAGAGCAAGTAAAGCTTTGTAGAGCTGAGGACAAATATTTGCAGTAACTATTGAAATAGAGCAAATAAACTTCACATGCAGAAGACAAAGACAGTTAAAGAAACTGAAACAAGCTGAAGAGCAGGAGTTGGAAAAAATGGATTTTCATTAAGTAAATAGTCTATTACAACTACAAAAATTACAAGAAATGAAAAAATCCTAGACTATTGCCCCTCTTCCTGGTCATCTTCTCTGAGGTCAATGCTTTCCTTGAATTGTTCAAGGAGCTTGTCAAATACAGCTTCGGCCTCAAAATTATGGGGATCGGCAAGTTCAGGGTGCTCCTTATCCAGATCTGGATACACTTCTCTGCAGGCGTCAATTGCACAAGTTTGTCCCATTGCTAAAACAGCAGCTTGCATCTTCATCAAATTTTCTTCAAAGTATTGAGATTTCCTGAACTCAGCAACTGCAGACGTCTTGATCTCTTCAGCTTGAAACTCAAATTGAGAAATGAGCTCAGCTTTGCTCTTCTTCTCTGCTTCAAGCTGCTGAGCCAGGTCATCTTTGATCTTTTTCTCTGCTGCAAGCTGCTGAGCCAATTCATCTTTTATCTTCTGATCTGCTTCAGATTGGCTCTTCAGCTGGGATATTTCTTGTTCAGCACTATGGAGTCCCTTCTGAGAGGACTCCAACTCAGTCTGGGTCTTGGCAGATTCCAGCTCTAAGTCAGAGATCACTCTCTTCAGTTCATCCACTTGTGAATTGACCACCGCCAGCTGAGTGTCGGACTCCTCTTTTCCTTCTCTCAGATTGGAGTTTTCATACTTGAGGGAGTCCAACTCTGATTTCATTGAGTCCAGTTCTGACCTCAACGTTTTCAGCTCAGCATCCATCTCATCCATTCTGGAATCATCAGGCCTTGCCATCTCAGCCAACTCATCATTGGCCCTTTTCAGCTCAGCATTTTCCACGGAGAGCTTCACCGCCAAACTGCGCATCTCCTCAGTCCTCCTCAGCATGTCACACTCCTGAGCACGGTACTGCAACAACCAACATGGTCAAGTCATTATTTCAACTACCTAAGTAAAAGGATTGTAGGGTTCAAAAGAAACTCACCAAGGACATGTTTCTGAAGTATGTATCAAAGGCAGTTTCCCAGTCCTGGCATGCAAAAAGATCTCCATCCACGGGCAGCACTGGCAAGTCTGCCAACTTTCTTGCCACACCTGGATGAGCTACAGAATCAGTAATCCCGTATACCATGTTTCTCCATTCACAGCGGTTTTGATTTGAGCGCTCCCCCTCAAATGGAGCTTTCCCACAAGGATGTCTGCGGGAAGCCTCTCCTGAAGTGATCACAACCCCTCCAGTGGGGGCATCTTTTAGATCCCTGATGATTGCCCCCCTGGAGGAGAAATTGGGGCCGCCGGGGCTTGAACGGAGACTGGCACAGCAGAAATTGCATCATCAGCTGGGGTGGCCAGGACTGGATCAGAAACAGGCGCCTCAGGAGCTTGGACTTCATTGGTTGGCGCAGCTGGTGGAGTCACCTTGGCTTGTGGAGCCTTGAGGATGACCTTTGGAGGAGGGACAGTCTTCTTGACACTCCCCCTAGCCTTTGCCACGGATTTGGAAGGCAAGGCTGGGGCCCCAAAAGTTTTCTTCTTCAGGGACTGAGCTGCAGCCTGAAGAGACTTCTTGGAGGAAGAGGAAGTGCCAATAGAAGTTTTGGCTGCAATGAAAAACTCAAGTTAGAAGCGCTGAAATCAAATAAATTAAATGACAGCAACATCAACAACAAGATGTTTCTCCTTTACCTTGTTTCGTGAGAGGAGCAACTGGGGGAGCAGGCAGGGCCTTGGAAGAAGGCTGAGTAGAGGAAGAGGTTGGTTCATCCTCCCTCTTTCTCTTCTTGGGAACCATTTTCTTCAAATTTGTAAGACGTTCGGACACCATGGTTCCTGCAAAATGCAACAATAAACCAGTCAAAAGATATGCACAACATCAAGAACAGTCAATACACGTCTAAAGCATGTAAACATACCCAAGATTAAAGCCAAGGCAGAAGAGTCAGAGTTTCAAATTGGTGAGAGGGCCCCATGTGGTACAGGTCAGCCGCCTTTACAACTGACCTGTCCACCATCTTCCAGTCAATGGCCTGGGGAAGACGCAGTAACCTTGAGGCTTCATCGCAAAACCTCTCACTTGGCCTCTTGTTATCCGCAGGGCCAGATTTCCATAGGGTTCTCTCCGGTAACCCTATGGCCTTGATAAAGAAAAACCTCCCCTTCAAGTTATTGACAGAAGAGGGAATGTTTATAGCGTGGTTAATAGCTTTATTAGGATGTCTCCTACTAAAGTAATATCAGCTTTCTTTGTGCTTGCACACAAACATCCCCCTAAAGACATTTAAATCAAAATCAGCCTCAGCTGCTCTCAGGTAGAGCAAATTGCTGGCGATGAATTTTAAACCGTTGGGCATAATTTGTGGAAGCCTAAGGTGGTAAAAGTCAAGAATCTGGAGGAGAGGGCCAGGAACAGGGAGGTCGAACCCAGTCCTGAAGTATTCTTCATAAATTGCCTCATACCCAACGAGTGGATCATAGGCAGATTGATGAGGAAGAGGCAAATTGGGGAAAAAATGTCTATATCAATATTAAATTCATTACAAAAATAAGAGATATCAGTCATCTTTAAAGTGCAGGGTGAACCCTGCACTATAGGAGAAGGAGAATCCCTATCAAGAGATGGCAGGGGTACTAAGGCAGAGGATGTGGCAGCAACCGAAGAAGGTCCGCCAGCAGGGCGTAACCTTCTTAAAGGCCGGTTGTCCTCATCAGAATCAGGTTTTTCGTGAAGGGATTGAACCTCACGGTCACTCTCCAGATCATCTGGGTAAGAGGGAGTATACATATTCTAGGAATCCGAAGAAGAAGGGGTTGTAGTTACGAAAGCCATGAGTAAATTAAAGGAATGCTTACAGAAGAGTGTAAGGGTTGAACTGAAAGGAAGAGCACTGGAGTAAGATGAAGAAAGGTTTCAGAGACGGAGTAGATGAACAGAAAATGCAGAATAGAAAAAAGGCTTAGGGAAATTGTCCCTATTTATAAATGAGAGAAAAAGAAAGGTCACAACTTTTCGTTTGAAAATTCGAAGAGGCAAAAATTAAAGTTTTTCCCCCTCGGAAGCTGAAACCACCGAAAAGATAATGATGAGGTGTTGGAATTAGCGCTTACATTAAAAGCAGGAATTACTGTGCAAATAAAAGGATAACCGCACAGTTAATGAAGATCCGACACGTCACATGCTTACTAGAATAAGATTTGTCTGCCCTCGCAGTTCAGCTCAGCCACACAAAATCTGGGGGCAAATGATAAACCATAATTAAATCGTCTGTTAGTCAACAACAGTCAGCGGTTCAACCCTAGTAGCTCAGCACTCAAGTATTGCAGTTCAGCAGTACAGCACCCAAGCATGGCTGTTTAGCCTTGGCTGCACCTCAGCGGGGCATCATGACGCCTTTATAACATCGAAGAATATGCCAAAGTTTGCACCTCGGCACCAACTTCAGTTTATGACCCAGTGCCGCACTTCAGACCACTTCAGCTGGGCAAGGCCTAGTCATACACTTCGGCAATACTTGATCTTGCACTTCGGCGGAGCTCAGTTGGGGACTTCGGCAAAGGAACCAAGCACGACATTACCTCGTGGGACCCTCAGACAGAGGTGCAATTCGAATATGATAACTACAACTTGTTATTCTTTCTGAACACGCCAAGGTCACAACAGCTGGCCTATTGGTCACATCAGCCAGGCCGGCCTATTAGTCACATCAGTCAGGCTACTGGTCACATCAGCAGACCTATAGCATCCTAGGCTTTCTGCCCCAAGAAAACGCCTTATCCACTATCAAAAGCTAAAGGCGGGAAAAGGTCTATAAAAGCAAGCCAACCAAGACAAAGAAGAGGATCCGGAATTCAAACATTCATACCCTAAAGCCAGTTCATACATTTTGCTCTTCGACCCATACTGTGAGAAATTCTAAACTCACCATTTAAATTATAATCTCAGTGAGATATGACCCAAACTGACTTGAGCGTCGGAAGGTTTTTCCCGGAGCCAACCCCCCGGGACCTCTGACCTGTGCTTTCTTGTGCAGGATATTTTATAGGTTATTCCAGCTACCACTCCCAGCCCAGTTAACAACTCTTCAAGTTAACTGACGGAGCTAATTTGAGGTCGTCTAGACCCTTGGTGAAGATCCGACTTCATCAGGAGGTCGAGAAGGTTTGGGTGAGTCATCCAACCCGCCACGATGCATGGTTACGCGTTCAGCTACCCCAGAACAGGTTTCTCGGGTACCTGCCGATGCCTAATCCTGATCCTTTCCCGGAAGGTTCAAGGGAAGTAAGGGAAAAGGCGATGAAATACGTTGCTGAGAACATGGAAATGTTCGAAGCCATGGTACAACATCTCAAAGGCAAGCAGCCAGAGGTGCAGAATATGGAGATAGATCACCTCCTCCTCAGAGAGAAGTATCACAAAGCCACTCTTCTAGACCGCATAAAGGATTTATGGCGGATGCTAGAAGACATAGTTTCAAAGCTCCAACCGTGGAGTCAGAGCATATGTCCAGACCTCACTTGAATGTGAGGGCAAAGTCTCTAAAAAGCGTCCCCAGGGACGAAGAAGTTCTTCGCAGGCCGAGAGATTATTATGAAGACAACAGGCAAGAGTTTGTGCAAGCAGTCCAGGAAAGTCCTTTTTCTTGAGATATAGCAGAATATTTGGTACCGGACAGCTTCAAGGTGCCAAAGATGGACACTTATGATGGGACCACAGACCCAACGGACCATCTCTTCCAGTTTCAAACGGCTATGAGTCTGAAAAACATCCCAGACCCTTTGCGTTGCAAGACTTTCCCCTTATATTTAAGGAGAAAGGCCAGGAGATGGTTCCAAGAGTTTCCATCAAAATCTGTGAAGTTTTTTAAACAGCTGGCACAGAAGTTCAAGTCACAGTTTGTGTCCAGCACCCCGTTTGTGAAGAACTCATCCCATCTAATGACCTTGAGACAAGGTCCAGACGAATCTGTGTTACAGTACATGCAACGTTTCTCAGACGAGTCACTGCAGGTCAGTGACATAAATGAAGGCGTTAAAGCCGCGGCCTTCATTAATGGACTTCGAGCTGGTCGCCTCTTCTCCCAACTGGCTGAAGAGGGACCTACAACTCTAAGAGAATGCTTAGAGAAAGCTCATCAGTTTGCCCGAGGAGAGAAGGCAAACAGGTCAAAGAGAGAAGCCGAGCATGCAGCCCTGCAAGAAACCCGACCCAGTTCAAAAAAGGAAGATCGGCGCCATGAGGGGAAAAACCATGATCGGCGCAGTGCGTTTGATCGTATAGGCGGTAAGGACAAAGGTGGTAGGGAGGGCTTACCACTGTTGGCCTCACAAGAATATATTCTGACCGTCATGGAAAAAGATGGTCTGAGGACAGAACCAGAGCCTCTGAATGGGCCTAGGGTGAAAAGGAATCCTAAATACTATTATCGCTACCATAGAGATATCGGGCATGATACTAAGGATTGCAGGCAGCTGGCTCAGGCTATTAAATGACTTATCGAACAGGGACATTTAAAACAGTTTTATGACCCTTGATCACGCCTGAAAAACTGTCTGGATTTCCATAGGGATCCCCAGAAAGACAAATGCCGCCCAGAGTCTCCACCTCGGCACCGCAGGGATGAGGATGATGGGGAACAGGGAAGGCGTGGGGCTACAGGTCAGCCCCAAGTCAATGCTATTATATATACAATCTCTAGAGGCCCACCTCACTCAGGCCAAGGAGCACCTAGTTCCTCAGGAACCTCATCAGATCCACCAGCTAAAAGAGCCAAGATGGCAAGAGAGCTGACTTATGGGCCAGAAGATCCCATTCCTCTAGACTCCAACAACACAGGCTTAGTGATAGAGCTGTGTGTGCACCTTCCTCCAGATAAGTTTGCAAGTCTGACGCGTTTATGTGGATACCGACAGTGTTGTAAATATAATGTTTTATCGGGTATATCAGCAGCTTGGTTTACCCGATTCCTTGATAAAACCGGTTACCTCGTCCTTGTATATATTCACTGGAGCTGCAGTGTGGCCAGCAGGTCTGATCACGCTCAGCTGCAGTTTTGGCAAACCCCCTGCCTACCGATGCATATGGATAGACTTTCTGGTCGTCAAGGACGTATCCCCATACAACGTCATATTAGGCCGGCCAACCTTGGTGGCATTGGAGGCCATTGTATCACCTTTGCACGTCAGCATGAAGTTTCCCACTCCAGGGGGAGTGGCTACTATCCAAGGTGATACACAAGTGGCACAGAGTTGCTACGCTATTGCCACTAAGGGGAATGAATCAGTTCAGCAAGTTAGTCTTGATGAACTGATACCTTCAGACGAGGAGCACTTACAATCGGATGATACAGTGCAAGACTTCGTCCTTGATCCGAGTAGACCTGAAAATGTTATAAAGATCGGGACCTGGATGCCATCTGAATTGCTAACTCAGCTGCAGGATCTGCTGAGAGAGTTTGCGATTATCTTCGCATGGACTGCGGAGGACATGCCTGGGATACCTCCACATTTGGCTGAACATAAACTAAATGTTGATCCTTTAGCAAAGCCAGTCAAGCAGAAGAAATGAAACTTTGCTCCAGAGAGGAATAAGGTCATTGAAGAGGAAGTCAAGAAATTGTTGGCTATAAAGTTCATTATTGAAGTGCTTTTTCCAATCTGGTTGGCTAACCAGTGGTGGTACCCAAACAAGACGAGTCCTGGAGAATGTGTATAGATTACACTGATCTCAACAAAGCATGTCCAAAAGATTGTTACCCACTCCTAAAAATCGACAGGCTAGTGGATTCAACACTTGGGCATGAAATCTTTGATTTCTTGGATGCCTTCAAAGGCTATCATCAGATCCTCGTGGCATTAGAAGATCAGGAAAAGACTGCTTTCATAACTGAGTCAGGTACTTATTGTTATGTAACTATGCCATTCGGATTGAAGAACGCAGGGGCCACTTATCAACGTCTGGTCAATTCCTTGTTCAGTGAACAAATTAGCCGGATAATGGAAGTCTACATTGACGATATGTTAATCAAGAGTCCTATCAAAAATTTAAGGGAAGTTTTCACTGTGCTGAGAGACTCATGCATGAGACTAAACCCAAAAAAGTGCACGTTCGGGGTACGTACTGGAAAGTTCTTGGGATACATGGTTTCTAAAGATGGGGTACAGGCCAACCCTGCTAAAATTGAAGCTATACAAAACATGCATCCTCCTAGGAATGTAAAGGAAGTGCAGAGGTTAACGGGTCGGATTGTCGCACTGAGCAGATTTCTGTCCAAATCTGCTGAGAGGTCCCTTCCTTTCTTCCAAGTCTTCAAAAAGAAGACAGCTTTCCAGTGGGACGAACAATGTCAAATGGCCTTCGATGAGCTGAAGTCCCATTTGGCTGAGGTGCCAATGCTTACTTCACCTCTACCCGGAGAAGAGCTATATATATACCTTTCAACGTGCAAAGAAGCAGTTACTGCAGTTCTGCTCACGGAGCAGGATAATGTACAAAGGCCCATTTATTTCGCAAGTAAAATTTTACATGGGCCTGAAGTAAGATATCCCAATGCTGAGAAGATAGTCTTAGCACTCGTAGTGGCAGCGAGGAAGTTCAGGCCTTACTTGCAAGCTCATCCCATTATAGTAGTCACTGACCAGCCCTTGAAACAAACCTTATCATGGGCAGACACATCTGGTCGAGCTGCAAAATGGGCTGTGGAGCTTGCAGAGTATGATATCCAATACAAATCAAGAACTTCCATCAAAGCCCAATCATTAGCAGATTTCTTAGCAGAATGGATATACGTGGAGGAAGATATCAAGCCAGTGGCTGACTGGGTATTATATGTGGATGGGTCTTCCTCCAAAGATGGTTGTGGAGCAGGACTCCTAATTATCAATCCCAACAAATAAGAATTTGAGTACGCCTTGCGATTTGACTTTGAATCCACCAACAACGAGGCAGAATATGAGCCCCTCATAGCAGGACTAGGCCTCGCAAGAAAGTTGGGGGCAGAACGAATCATCTCCCGAAGTGATTCACAGCTGATTGTTTCTCAAGTCAATGGGGATTACGAAGCCAAAGAGGAAAACATGAAAAAATATTTCGGGTGCCCGGTCGTTGGCAAGGAAATGCTATCTTGCTGGATACTATTGGCCCACTCTGCGGCGGGATGCAGAAGAACTGGTCAAAAAGTGTCCAGCATGCCAAGTCAACGCTCCTATGGCACATTTGCCAAGTCAGGAGCTCACCTCTATTTCAAGTCCCTGGCCATTCGTACAATGGGGAATAGATCTTGTTGGACCTATACCCCAAGCTCCAAGATCAGTCAAATTCTTGGTTGTGGCTATTGAGTAATTTACCAAATGGGTGGAAGCAGAACCCTTAGCTACAATGACGGGGAATCAGATCAAGAAATTCTTGTGGAAAAACATCATATGTCATTTTGGCCTTCCACAAGTCCTTATATCAGATAACGGGAAGCAATTTGCTGACGAACCTGTTAAGAGTTGGTGCGCCGAGCTCAAAATTGAACAGCGATTCACTTCGGTAGCGCACCCTCAAGCTAACGGACAAGTTGAATTAGCCAACAGAACAATCAAGGATGGACTGCGAAAACGTCTATACCTTATTGGAGTAAATTGGGTAGAAGATCTTCCAAGTGTATTATGGACGTACTGAACTACTCCCTCTACCTCTACTAAGGAAACACCATTTTCCTTAGTATATGGCACTGAGGCAGTCATCCTGGCCGAAATTGGTTCCAGTTCTACCCGAACAGATTATTACTCTGCTGGAATCAATGAGCAGGAGTTACGGTTGAATTTGGATGAACTGGAAGAGAAAAGGGAGCGGGCTCATGTCCGCATGGCTCAATGCAAAAATCTAATTGCGCAATATTACAATTCCCGAGTATGTCCGAGATCCTATCAAGTGGGGGACTTGGTATTGCGCAACAATGAAGCAAGCCATGCAGCACCAATTGGAACTCTCAATCCTAAGTGGGAAGGACCTTACCGGATTGAGGAGCTGCGCTCAAATGGGGCGTATAAATTACAAACCTTGGAAGGCAAAACTTTACCAAGGACTTGGCATTCTACTCATTTAAGGCTTCTACATCAGTGAAGAATTTCACCTCAGCAGGTCTGTGTGGTTTTCCCAAAGAAGTCTTTCATGGTTTCCTTTTTCTAGCCGTGCTAGAAAAATGTAAATTATTTATTACCAGTGGTACTGAATATTGAATAAAGCAATGTTCGTGACAAAGTCAACTTGTGGTTCATTCGTTTTGCCTAAATGGATTAAGTAACAGGTTTTACTTTATCTAAAAATTATTGTCATCGGCAAGTTAAAGCATAGCTGAGCTGCACTTCAGTCAAACGACGAAATATTTTGGCGGAGCCAAGAGCCGAAGATCAAATACTTGCATACCTATTGAAATAGAGCAAACAAAACTTCGCAGTGCAGAAGAGAGATGTTTGCAAACTATGGAAATAGAGCAAGCTGAAGACAAACACTTGCAAACTATGGAAATAGAGCAAGTTGAAGACAAATATTTGCATAACTATTGAAATAGAGCAAACAAAACTTCGCAATGCAGAAGAGAGATGTTTGCAAACTATGGAAATAGAGCAAGCTGAAGACAAACACTTGCAAACTATGGAAATAGAGCAAGTTGAAGACAAATACTTGCATAACTATTGAAATAGAGCAAACAAAACTTCGCAGTGCAGAAGAGAGATGTTTGCAAACTATGGAAATAGAGCAAGCTGAAAACAAACACTTGCAAACTATGGAAATAGAGCAAGTTGAAGACAAATACTTGCATAACTATTGAAATAGAGCAAACAAAACTTCGCAGTGCAGAAGAGAGATGTTTGCAAACTATTGACATAGAGCAAGTTGAAGACAAATACTTGCATAACTATTGAAATAGAGCAAACAAAACTTCGCAGTGCAGAAGAGAGATGTTTGCAAACTATGGAAATAGGGCAAGCTGAAGACAAACACTTGCAAACTATGGAAATATTGAAATAGAGCAAACAAAACTTCGCAGTGCAGAAGAGAGATGTTTACAAACTATTGACATAGAGCAAGTTGAAGACAAATACTTGCATAACTATTGAAATAGAGCAAACAAAACTTCGCAGTGCAGAAGAGAGATGTTTGCAAACTATGGAAATAGAGCAAGCTGAAGACAAACACTTGCAAACTATGGAAATAGAGCAAGTTGAAGACAAATACTTGCATAACTATTGAAATAGAGCAAACAAAACTTCGCAGTGCAGAAGAGAGATGTTTGCAAACTATGGAAATAGAGCAAGCTGAAGACAAACACTTGCAAACTATGGAAATAGAGCAAGTTGAAGACAAATACTTGCATAACTATTGAAATAGAGCAAACAAAACTTCGCAGTGCAGAAGAGAGATGTTTGCAAACTATTGACATAGAGCAAGTTGAAGACAAATACTTGCATAACTATTGAAATAGAGCAAACAAAACTTCACAGTGCAGAAGAGAGATGTTTGCAAACTATGGAAATACAGAAAGCTGAAGACAAACACTTGCAAACTATGGAAATATTGAAATAGAGCAAACAAAACTTCGCAGTGCAGAAGAGAGATGTTTGCAAACTATTGACATAGAGCAAGTTGAAGTCAAATACTTGCATAATTATTGAAATAGAGCAAACAAAACTTCGCAGTGCAGAAGAGAGATGTTTGCAAACTATGGAAATAGAGCAAGCTGAAGACAAACACTTGCAAACTATGGAAATAGAGCAAGTTGAAGACAAACACTTGCAAACTATGGAAAAAGAGCAAGTAAAGCTTTGTAGAGCTGAGGACAAATATTTGCATTAACTATTGAAATAGAGCAAATAAAACTTCACATGCAGAAGACAAAGACAATTAAAGAAACTGAAACAAGCTGAAGAGCAGGAGTTGGAAAAATGTATTTTCATTAAGTAAATAGTCTATTACAACTACAAAAATTACAAGAAAAGAAAAAATCCTAGACTATTGCCCCTCCTCCTTGTCAGCTTCTCTGAGGTCAATGCCTTCCTTGAATTGTTCAAGGAGCTTGTCAAATACAGCTTTGGCCTGAGAGTTATGGAGATCGGCAAGTTCAGGGTGCTCCTTATCCAGATCTGGATAGACTTCTCGGCAGGCGTCAATTGCACAAGTTTGTCCCATTGCTAAAACAGCAGCTTGCATCTTCATCAAATTTTCTTCAAAGTATTGAGATTTCCTGAACTCAGCAACTGCAGACGTCTTGATCTCTTCAGCTTGAAACTCAAATTGAGAAATGAGCTCAGCTTTGCTCTTCTTCTCTGCTTCAAGCTGCTGAGCCAGGTCATCTTTGATCTTTTTCTCTGCTGCAAGCTGCTGAGCCAATTCATCTTTTATCTTCTGATCTGCTTCAGATTGGCTCTTCAGCTGGGATATTTCTTGTTCAGCACTATGGAGTCCCTTCTGAGAGGACTCCAACTCAGCCTGGGTCTTGGCAGATTCCAGCTCTAAGTCAGAGATCACTCTCTTCAGTTCATCCACTTGTGAATTGACCACCGCCAGCTGAGTGTCGGACTCCTCTTTTCCTTCTCTCAGATTGGAGTTTTCATACTTGAGGGAGTCCAACTCTGATTTCATTGAGTCCAGTTCTGACCTCAACGTTTTCAGCTCAGCATCCATCTCATCCATTCTGGAATCATCAGGCCTTGCCATCTCAGCCAACTCATCATTGGCCCTTTTCAGCTCAGCATTTTCCACGGAGAGCTTCACCGCCAAACTGCGCATCTCCTCAGTTCTCCTCAGCATGTCACACTCCTGAGCACGGTATTGCAACAACCAACATGGTCAAGTCATCATTTCAAAAATCTAAGTAAAAGGATTGTAGGGTTCAAAAGAAACTCACCTAGGACATGTTTCTGAAGTATGTATCAAAGGCAGTTTCCGAGTCCTGGCGTGCAAAAAGATCTCCATCCACGGGCAGCACTGGCAAGTCTGCCAACTTTCTTGCCACACCTGGATGAGCTACAAAATCAGTAATCCCGTATACCATGTTTCTCCATTCACGGCGGTTTTGATTTGAGCGCTCCCCCTCAAATGGAGCTTTCCCACAAGGATGTCTGGGGGAAGCCTCTCCTGAAGTGATCACAACCCCTCCAGTGGGGGCATCTTTTAGATCCCTGATGATTGTCCCCCCTGGAGGAGAAATTAGGGCCGCCGGGGCTTGAACGGAGACTGGCACAGCAGAAATTGCATCATCAGCTGGGGTGGCCAGGACTGAATCAGAAACAGGCACCTCAGGAGCTTGGACATCATTGGTTGGCGCAGCTGGTGAAGTCAACTTGGCTTGTGGAGCCTTGAGGATGACCTTTGGAGGAGGGACAGTCTTCTTGACACTTCCCCCAGCCTTTGCCACGGATTTGGAAGGCAAGGCTGGGGCCCCAGAAGTTTTCTTCTTCAGGGACTGAGCTGCAGCCTGAAGAGACTTCTTGGAGGAAGAGGAAGTGAAAATAGAAGTTTTGGCTGCAATGAAAAACTCAAGTTAGAAGCGCTGAAATCAAATAAATTAAATGACAGCAATATCAACAACAAGATGTTTCTCCTTTACCTTGTTTCGTGGGAGGAGCAACTGGGGGAGCAGGCAGGGCCTTGGAAGAAGGCTGAGTAGAGGAAGAGGTTGGTTCATCCTCTCTCTTTCTCTTCTTGGGAACCATTTTCTTCAAATTTGTAAGACGTTCAGACACCATGGTTCCTGC
Source organism: Eustoma russellianum (assembly GCA_036186865.1). NCBI lineage: Eukaryota > Viridiplantae > Streptophyta > Magnoliopsida > Gentianales > Gentianaceae > Eustoma > Eustoma russellianum. The sequence continues at coordinate 3,569,732 of AP025073.1, forward strand.
AAAATGCAACAATAAACCAGTCAAAAGATATGCACAACATCAAGAACAGTCAATACACGTCTAAAGCATGTAAACATACCCAAGAATAAAGCCAAGGCAGAATAGTCAGAGTTTCAAATTGGTGAGAGGGCCCCATGTGGTACAGGTCAGCCGCCTTTACAACTGACCTATCCACCATCTTCCAGTCAATGGCCTGGGAAAGACGCAGTAACCTTGAGGCTTCATCGCAAAGCCTCTCGCTTGGCCTCTTGTTATCTGCAGGGCCAGATTTCCATCGGGTTCTCCCCAGTAACCCTATGGCCTTGATAAAGAAAAACCTCCTGTAGCGCCCCAGCCCGATACTGTCATCGGAACCAGTGCACCCGCCGTAGTCTACTATGAGAACTACGAAGCGTCAAAGCGGATCAAGCATACATCATCTATGACGTAAGATAAATCAGCGGAAACGTCATAAAATCTAAAACTTCATCGTCATTAATACAACCAGAAAATGCAGCGGAATCAAAAGGTGTTTGTTCATCTAGCTAACATAAGTGTCAGAACAACATAATAACATTGAGTTTCCAATCTTAAAGAAAATAATCCAGCATCTATCTATTCCCATGTCCGTCATCCCATTGAGCCCACTAGCCATCGTCCTCGATAAATATCAACTCATATTCAGACTCACCTGAAAAGGAATAGAGTAACTGTTCTTAGCGAAATTATCGCCAGCAAGTAACCTGTCTATACACCTTACGGAATCACACACGACGAGTCACCAGTGTATAAATCATTGCCCAAAATAAGGTGCTCGGGTTAACAAATAGCATCTTCATAAGAATTCCTCAAAACAGATAAAGCACATATGTGGTACACGGGTACGAGTACAAACACGTATTAAAACAACGTATCACATAAGCAAGTCATAAATTAACCACGTTTCATGCATATCAAGTCTTATGCTTCGTGTATCATGATGCATGTACTTTAAAATCACACACAACACCCATGCATATGTCTTCTTTCATAAACATGTCATGCATGTCATTTCACAAAACATTTCGTCACTTTACATAACATATTCTTCGCGTAGCAGAACTTTATACCCTGTGGGTGATCAGTCCACAGCAAACAGAACTTTATACCCCGTGCTGAAAGGTCCACGGCCCCATAACATATAACTTTATACCCCGTGCTGAAAGGTCCACGGCCCCATAAAATAACTTTATTTTTCCGTGCTGATAGGTCCACGGCCCCATAAAATAACTTTATTTTCCGTGCTGATAGGTCCACGGCCCCATAAAATACTTTATACCCTGCTGTTGATTCACAGATCACGCTTTTATACCCTGCTTTCGCAGGCGTGACTTTTATACCCTGCGATCAACCAGCAGCCATCTTGTCTTTCGAAAACTTCAAACTTTTCTTGTAAACACATGTTCTTTCGCAAAGCAATTCTCAAATCAAATGCAAGTGCCCATGTCATGATGCAGAATGCTCATGTAACATCATATCAAACGTGTAAACATGCACACACACTTTACATATCAAGTACAAAGTCCTGAACCTCTATCACATCATGCTCGTATCATTTCATGTCCTTCGTATTACGAAATCATCTCGAGTTCACACTTAACCTTGCTCGTTCATGCTTCCTCAAACACACCCTTTTCGTACCATTTTGTGCTCTTTCACATTGCTAACTCACTTTGGATTCATACCTAACTTTACTCATTCACACTTAACGTTTACAACTCAAATACACCTCATTCATACCACTTCATGCCCTTTCGTATCACGAATCCACTTCGAATTCATACTTAACCCTACTCATTCACACTTGATGTTTACAACTCTAGCACACTTTCAAAACACTTTGTAATTTATGAGCAATGGAAGATGATAAAAGGTATCTCACACACACATCTTACATATCAAGTATACGGTCTTGCACCTCAAACACTCCCTGTTTGTATCTTTCCAAGTCCGTTCGTCTCACTAATTCACTTGGGATTCAATCTTATTCTTACTTAGTCAATCTTACCACCTATTCCTCAACTACACCTCAAATACCCTTGCATTTTGTGTTCAAAGGAAGTGTATAAAGTTGCTACACTCACATAGGGTGCCTAAAGGGTCAAAAAGACTTCCAGTATACTTGGAACGCCACATGAGGCGCCTAAAGTGACATAGAGCGCCTATACTAGGCGTTCGAAGTGTTCGGAGATGTGTCGTAGACATTGAACGCCTACATGAAGCGCCTAATGTGACATTGAACGCTACATTAGGCGCCTAATGTGACATAGAGCGCCTAATGTAGGTGTTCGAAGTGTTCGGGGATGATTCAGGACACATTGAACGCTACATTAGGCGCCTAATGTGACATAGAGCGCCTAATGTAGGTGTTCGAAGTGTTCTGACGGTTCTAAACTGCAGTTTTTCTGTACGGGAAAGCTTCAAGACACATTGAACGCTACATTAGGCGCCTAATGTGACTTGAAGCGCCTAATGTAGGCGTTCGAAGTGTTCTGACGATGCTAAACTGCAGTTTCTCTGCAGTAACTTCCTCCCATCATCTTCCTCCTTCAACCCTTTCATGTTAAACCTCTCAAGATCCATCTTACCATCTAGATTCATCATTCTTAACTCACATCTAATCATGAATTGATGCTTAGTTATGTCTAACAATATCCACTCTTAACCTTCAATCATTCACAACCTTCAAAAGTTATCATCAACACTCCCAACACAACAAGTCTACAACAATGCCATCACTCATCCTTCAATTCCCTGCACTTACTCTCAAACGTCTAAGTGTAGACAATCAACATAAGAGTAGAACAAGACAATAAGCACATCAAAATGTACACTTTCATGGGCATGCTTGACAAACAACAAAGCACCACACAACTATTTTCAGAAATATGGCCCAAAGAACAAGACTTTACGCAACTAACAACAAAACTTACATATAATAAAGCATTTAACATAGACAAGACAAGATTACTAATGTGTGATTCAAGTTTTCTCTTTGTAAGAACATAGGGCCTAAAGTATCAAAATTTACGTAAAGCGTATAGAAAGATTACTTGCCTTTGCTTCTAAGTAATCTTACGAATGTTTGGTAGAATCGCAGGAAGGGTTGAACCTAGATCGGCCACTGTTTCTTCTTCTTCTTCTTCATTTCTTCTTTCTCTCTCTCTTTTCTCTTCCTTTTCTTCTCTCCTTGCTCTCTAGACGTTTCCCCCTCTTCCCTTTTGCCTTTAACCGTTGCCTCCCTCTCTTTTGGGGAGTTATACTAATGTGTAACTCCCCCATCATTTAAGTGGGGAGGGCGTTTTGGGTATTTTAGCCTAATTTTCCTTAATTCAGCTTTTTGATTATTTTCCACCTATATTTTATTCAATTATGCCTCATAATTCTATACAATTAATCAATTATACTTTAAGTTGCTTCCTAATTATTTAATGTCGGACCCACAAGTTGCGGGGTATGACATTCCACCCCCCTTGCAAAAAGTTTCGTCCTCGAAACTTACGTAATGTAGTTACGAAGTTGAGGATACCTCCCTCGCATCTGTTCTTCGAGTTCCTAAGTGGCCTCACGTTCCGTGTGTTTGCTCCACCCGACATTCATATAAGGGATCTCCTGCTTCCTCAACACATGTTCCTTCCGGTCTACTATCCTCACCGGTGCCTTTTTATAAATAACATCACTTTTGAGTTTCAAAGGTTGCGCTTCGAGCACGTGGCTTGGATCTGTCATGTGCTTCCTTAACTGTGATACGTGAAAGTCGTTATGAACTTGCACTTATACCGGAGTTAATGCCAACCTATATGTCAAAGCTCCCAGCTTCTCAAATATCTCGTAACGACCCATAAAGCGGGGCTTAGTTTACCTCTGATTCCGAATCTCATAGAACTCTTTGTAGGCGATACTCTTAAATAGACCTTTTTCACCTACATTAACTCCAAAGGCCGTCGCCTGGCATCCGTCCAACGTCTGCTGCGGTCCTGAGCCGTCTTAAGTCTATCTTGAATGATTTTCACATTTTCTAACGTCTTCTCAAGTAACTCAGATCCTGTGAGGGTCCTCACACCAACTTCATCTAATAAACGAGGGACCTACACTTCCCTCTATACAACGCTTCGAAAAGAGCCACGTCACTTGCATGGTGGTGACTTCTATTATACGAGAACTCCATTAATTTAATCATTCCATCCCAACTTCCTTTGAAGTATAGGACACAAGTCCCTAACATGTCTTCTAGGGTCTGAATAGTCCGCTCAGATTGTCTATTGGTTCGGAGATGATACACTGTACTTAACCTTAATTCCATCCCCATGGCTCTCTAAAATATTGTCCAGAGCTTGGCAGTAAACCGTTGGTCTCGGTTAGACGTTATGCTCATGGGAACACCATGCAGGCTGACAAATGTTGACCATACCCAAATTTACCAACTTATCGAGAGATGCTTCCCTCGAGACAGGTAGAATATGTGTAGACTTGGTCAACCGATCCACAATCACCAAAATCATGTTATATCCACTTATTGTTCTCGGTAAACCAGTCACAAAGTCCATTGTGACACATTCACATTTCTACTCTGGAATCTCCGATAGCATCGATAATCCACCAGGTCGTTGGTGTTTATCTCCACTTACTGACGCACCAGACATCCCTCAAATCTCCACAATATGCCTCTTCATCTTACACCACCAATAGTATTGTCATAGATCCCTATACATTTTGGTGCTACTAGAATATATCGATAACCTTGAGCTGTGAGCCCCTTGCAATATTTATTTCCTTAGCTCATCTAAATCAGGCATACACACATTTTTTTTCTAAACATAAGCGCCCGTCCTCATTGGTCTGAAATCCATCACCCTGACTATGCTTCAGTTTCCAAGCAATATCACCCACAGTCTTATTCTTCTTTTGAGCTTCTTTCACCTAATTCATCAATCTTGAGATGACGGTCTATAATGCGAAAACATTAACCATAGAGTCAACCAAATTCAAGCCAAATTCTTCTATTTCTCTCTCACGTGATGAGTGTCGCGCATGGTTAGATTCTCTACTTAATACATCTACCACTTTATTAACTTTTCCGGGATGGTAATTAATGGTCATGTCGTAGTCCTTTAGTTGTTCCCACAATCTTCGCTGCCTCATGTTTAGCTATCTCGAAGCATGCGTGATAACTCATTCGTGTTGTACCAAAACACAACCTACAAGTGAAGTATCAAACTAAACCTGATTTGGATGAAAAATCATAACCTATGTTACAGTTTACGTACCTAAGCCCCTTTTTTTTTGGCGCATCACTATAGGTCACAAACCCTTCAGTTCCAGAGGGTTGAGCCAATACTGGAGATGTGGTTAATCTCTTATTAAACTCCGTGAAGCTTTTCTCACATTCCGCCGTCCACTCAAGCTTGAACTTCTTTTGAGTACAACGACTGAGAGACATTGCTACTATCGAAAATCCCTCGACAAACCTCATGTAATTACTAGCTAGACCTAAGAAACTCCGCACATTGATGACATCCATGATCTATACCAATCGGTGGTAACTTCAACTTTCTTTGATTCAACGGCAACGCCAAACCCCTTCAAAGATTACATCTTCCATCTCATGATTCTTTCCTGACACTTGCTTCAATCGATAGTAAGTGTTGTGTAAAATCATAATTTGTTCTTGGGTGCTTGGACATGGTACTGAGTTTCTAACTATTCCGGGTGAACCATAAAGGCGCTTAACCCATCCGTTTGCCATGAAAGAGTGGTTCACTCCGCTATTGCAAAGTACATTGGCCAATATCTTATTCACTAAAATTGTACCTCATACTCGTCGATAGCTTCTTAGTTATCCGCATCAATCATAACATGGACGCGGTATTCGTTTCTCGGCTGCTGAGTCGCCTCTTCCCGAGCATTCTTCTTCATCTCTGGAAATCTCTATTGAGACAACCACCGGTCTGTGTTGGTAACATACTCTTGCCAACTTCCCACATTCCATCATGACTCTTATTGCAATGCAGCAACTCTTTCAACCTGCTGTACAACTAAATTCTGTTGTGGGGGTCTATGAAATTTTCTCAACCGAGCCTCTCTTCAGAACCTTGATCCAGCGTCCTGGCCTGCCACCAACTCAAATCTCTTCTCTTAATCTCCTACCTTTGTCGGAGTATCCTGCATCGGCCTTTCTTGCCGCCACTCTGCTGAAATCACTCTCGACGTGAAAACATGCATCCATCATGTCCTCGTATGTTCTCCTCCCAGCACTTACAATTGCGGACTAGATTCTTGAGAACAAATCTCGCTCGAACTTCATCATCTCTAAGCGTATTTCAGCCTGTCGGACGCCCTTATCTTGTCTAAGCTTGCTATCTCGGGCACGTAATACTGCAGAGAGGCATATCGCATAATTGTGTCCCAGAGATCAATGGGGTCTGAAATTTAAATTATTATAGAAATTTAAATAATATACGCGCTCGCACACACCCAACCCAGATCATACTTATACTCTAGGAAATCATCACTTATACCTAAGGATCAAACTTAAGGGAAAATCACATCTTAATTTGCTATAAGATCATGAACCTAAGTTTCCGAGATAGATCTGAAGCCTAGTCTCTGATACCACCTGTAGCGCCCCAGCCCGATACTGTCATCGGAACCAGTGCACCCGCCGTAGTCTACTATGAGAACTACGAAGCGTCAAAGCGGATCAAGCATACATCATCTATGACGTAAGATAAATCAGCGGAAACGTCATAAAATCTAAAACTTCATCGTCATTAATACAACCAGAAAATGCAGCGGAATCAAAAGGTGTTTGTTCATCTAGCTAACATAAGTGTCAGAACAACATAATAACATTGAGTTTCCAATCTTAAAGAAAATAATCCAGCATCTATCTATTCCCATGTCCGTCATCCCATTGAGCCCACTAGCCATCGTCCTCGATAAATATCAACTCATATTCAGACTCACCTGAAAAGGAATAGAGTAACTGTTCTTAGCGAAATTATCGCCAGCAAGTAACCTGTCTATACACCTTACGGAATCACACACGACGAGTCACCAGTGTATAAATCATTGCCCAAAATAAGGTGCTCGGGTTAACAAATAGCATCTTCATAAGAATTCCTCAAAACAGATAAAGCACATATGTGGTACACGGGTACGAGTACAAACACGTATTAAAACAACACATCACATAAGCAAGTCATAAATTAACCACGTTTCATGCATATCAAGTCTTATGCTTCGTGTATCATGATGCATGTACTTTAAAATCACACACAACACCCATGCATATGTCTTCTTTCATAAACATGTCATGCATGTCATTTCACAAAACATTTCGTCACTTTACATAACATATTCTTCGCGTAGCAGAACTTTATACCCTGTGGGTGATCAGTCCACAGCAAACAGAACTTTATACCCCGTGCTGAAAGGTCCACGGCCCCATAACATATAACTTTATACCCCGTGCTGAAAGGTCCACGGCCCCATTACATATATCATATATCCGTGCTGAAAGGTCCACGGCCCCATAAAATAACTTTATTTTTCCGTGCTGATAGGTCCACGGCCCCATAAAATAACTTTCCGTGCTGATAGGTCCACGGCCCCATAAAATACTTTATACCCTGCTGTTGATTCACAGATCACGCTTTTATACCCTGCTTTCGCAGGCGTGACTTTTATACCCTGCGATCAACCAGCAGCCATCTTGTCTTTCGAAAACTTCAAACTTTTCTTGTAAACACATGTTCTTTCGCAAAGCAATTCTCAAATCAAATGCAAGTGCCCATGTCATGATGCAGAATGCTCATGTAACATCATATCAAACGTGTAAACATGCACACACACTTTACATATCAAGTACAAAGTCCTGAACCTCTATCACATCATGCTCGTATCATTTCATGTCCTTCGTATTACGAAATCATCTCGAGTTCACACTTAACCTTGCTCGTTCATGCTTCCTCAAACACACCCTTTTCATACCATTTTGTGCTCTTTCACATTGCTAACTCACTTTGGATTCATACCTAACTTTACTCATTCACACTTAACGTTTACAACTCAAATACACCTCATTCATACCACTTCATGCCCTTTCGTATCACGAATCCACTTCGAATTCATACTTAACCCTACTCATTCACACTTGATGTTTACAACTCTAGCACACTTTCAAAACACTTTGTAATTTATGAGCAATGGAAGATGATAAAGGTATCTCACACACACATCTTACATATCAAGTATACGGTCTTGCACCTCAAACACTCCCTGTTTGTATCTTTCCAAGTCCGTTCGTCTCACTAATTCACTTGGGATTCAATCTTATTCTTACTTAGTCAATCTTACCACCTATTCCTCAACTACACCTCAAATACCCTTGCATTTTGTGTTCAAAGGAAGTGTATAAAGTTGCTACACTCACATAGGGTGCCTAAAGGGTCAAAAGACTTCCAGTATACTTGGAACGCCACATGAGGCGCCTAAAGTGACATAGAGCGCCTATACTAGGCGTTCGAAGTGTTCGGAGATGTGTCGTAGACATTGAACGCCTACATGAAGCGCCTAATGTGACATTGAACGCTACATTAGGCGCCTAATGTGACATAGAGCGCCTAATGTAGGTGTTCGAAGTGTTCGGGGATGATTCAGGACACATTGAACGCTACATTAGGCGCCTAATGTGACATAGAGCGCCTAATGTAGGTGTTCGAAGTGTTCTGACGGTTCTAAACTGCAGTTTTTCTGTACGGGAAAGCTTCAAGACACATTGAACGCTACATTAGGCGCCTAATGTGACTTGAAGCGCCTAATGTAGGCGTTCGAAGTGTTCTGACGATGCTAAACTGCAGTTTCTCTGCAGTAACTTCCTCCCATCATCTTCCTCCTTCAACCCTTTCATGTTAAACCTCTCAAGATCCATCTTACCATCTAGATTCATCATTCTTAACTCACATCTAATCATGAATTGATGCTTAGTTATGTCTAACAATATCCACTCTTAACCTTCAATCATTCACAACCTTCAAAAGTTATCATCAACACTCCCAACACAACAAGTCTACAACAATGCCATCACTCATCCTTCAATTCCCTGCACTTACTCTCAAACGTCTAAGTGTAGACAATCAACATAAGAGTAGAACAAGACAATAAGCACATCAAAATGTACACTTTCATGGGCATGCTTGACAAACAACAAAGCACCACACAACTATTTTCAGAAATATGGCCCAAAGAACAAGACTTTACGCAACTAACAACAAAACTTACATATAATAAAGCATTTAACATAGACAAGACAAGATTACTAATGTGTGATTCAAGTTTTCTCTTTGTAAGAACATAGGGCCTAAAGTATCAAAATTTACGTAAAGCGTATAGAAAGATTACTTGCCTTTGCTTCTAAGTAATCTTACGAATGTTTGGTAGAATCGCAGGAAGGGTTGAACCTAGATCGGCCACTGTTTCTTCTTCTTCTTCTTCATTTCTTCTTTCTCTCTCTCTTTTCTCTTCCTTTTCTTCTCTCCTTGCTCTCTAGACGTTTCCCCCCTCTTCCCTTTTGCCTTTAACCGTTGCCTCCCTCTCTTTTGGGGAGTTATACTAATGTGTAACTCCCCCATCATTTAAGTGGGGAGGGCGTTTTGGGTATTTTAGCCTAATTTTCCTTAATTCAGCTTTTTGATTATTTTCCACCTATATTTTATTCAATTATGCCTCATAATTCTATACAATTAATCAATTATACTTTAAGTTGCTTCCTAATTATTTAATGTCGGACCCACAAGTTGCGGGGTATGACATTCCACCCCCCCTTACAAAAAGTTTCATCCTCGAAACTTACGTAATGTAGTTACGAAGTTGAGGATACCTCCCTCGCATCTGTTCTTCGAGTTCCTAAGTGACCTCACGTTCCGTGTGTTTGCTCCACCCGACATTCATATAAGGGATCTCCTGCTTCCTCAACACATGTTCCTTCCGGTCTACTATCCTCACCGGTGCCTTTTTATAAATAACATCACTTTTGAGTTTCAAAGGTTGCGCTTCGAGCACGTGGCTTGGATCTGTCATGTGCTTCCTTAACTGTGATACGTGAAAGTCGTTATGAACTTGCACTTATACCGGAGTTAATGCCAACCTATATGTCAAAGCTCCCAGCTTCTCAAATATCTCGTAACGACCCATAAAGCGGGGCTTAGTTTACCTCTGATTCCGAATCTCATAGAACTCTTTGTAGGCGATACTCTTAAATAGACCTTTTTCACCTACATTAACTCCAAAGGCCGTCGCCTGGCATCCGTCCAACGTCTGCTGCGGTCCTGAGCCGTCTTAAGTCTATCTTGAATGATTTTCACATTTTCTAACGTCTTCTCAAGTAACTCAGATCCTGTGAGGGTCCTCACACCAACTTCATATAATAAACGAGGGACCTACACTTCCCTCTATACAACGCTTCGAAAAGAGCCACGTCACTTGCATGGTGGTGACTTCTATTATACGAGAACTCCATTAATTAATCATTCCATCCCAACTTCCTTTGAAGTATAGGACACAAGTCCCTAACATGTCTTCTAGGGTCTGAATAGTCCGCTCAGATTGTCTATTGGTTCGGAGATGATACACTGTACTTAACCTTAATTCCATCCCCATGGCTCTCTAAAATATTGTCCAGAGCTTGGCAGTAAACCGTTGGTCTCGGTTAGACGTTATGCTCATGGGAACACCATGCAGGCTGACAAATGTTGACCATACCCAAATTTACCAACTTATCGAGAGATGCTTCCCTCGAGACAGGTAGAATATGTGTAGACTTGGTCAACCGATCCACAATCACCAAAATCATGTTATATCCACTTATTGTTCTCGGTAAACCAGTCACAAAGTCCATTGTGACACATTCACATTTCTACTCTGGAATCTCCGATAGCATCGATAATCCACCAGGTCGTTGGTGTTTATCTCCACTTACTGACGCACCAGACATCCCTCAAATCTCCACAATATGCCTCTTCATCTTACACCACCAATAGTATTGTCATAGATCCCTATACATTTTGGTGCTACTAGAATATATCGATAACCTTGAGCTGTGAGCCCCTTGCAATATTTATTTCCTTAGCTCATCTAAATCAGGCATACACACATTTTTTTTCTAAACATAAGCGCCCGTCCTCATTGGTCTGAAATCCATCACCCTGACTATGCTTCAGTTTCCAAGCAATATCACCCACAGTCTTATTCTTCTTTTGAGCTTCTTTCACCTAATTCATCAATCTTGAGATGACGGTCTATAATGCGAAAACATTAACCATAGAGTCAACCAAATTCAAGCCAAATTCTTCTATTTCTCTCTCACGTGATGAGTGTCGCGCATGGTTAGATTCTCTACTTAATACATCTACCACTTTATTAACTTTTCCGGGATGGTAATTAATGGTCATGTCGTAGTCCTTTAGTTGTTCCCACAATCTTCGCTGCCTCATGTTTAGCTATCTCGAAGCATGCGTGATAACTCATTCGTGTTGTACCAAAACACAACCTACAAGTGAAGTATCAAACTAAACCTGATTTGGATGAAAAATCATAACCTATGTTACAGTTTACGTACCTAAGCCCCTTTTTTTTGGCGCATCACTATAGGTCACAAACCCTTCAGTTCCAGAGGGTTGAGCCAATACTGGAGATGTGGTTAATCTCTTATTAAACTCCGTGAAGCTTTTCTCACATTCCGCCGTCCACTCAAGCTTGAACTTCTTTTGAGTACAACGACTGAGAGACATTGCTACTATCGAAAATCCCTCGACAAACCTCATGTAATTACTAGCTAGACCTAAGAAACTCCGCACATTGATGACATCCATGATCTATACCAATCGGTGGTAACTTCAACTTTCTTTGATTCAACGGCAACGCCAAACCCCTTCAAAGATTACATCTTCCATCTCATGATTCTTTCCTGACACTTGCTTCAATCGATAGTAAGTGTTGTGTAAAATCATAATTTGTTCTTGGGTGTTTGGACATGGTACTGAGTTTCTAACTATTCCGGTGAACCATAAAGGCGCTTAACCCATCCGTTTGCCATGAAAGAGTGGTTCACTCCGCTATTGCAAAGTACATTGGCCAATATCTTATTCACTAAAATTGTACCTCATACTCGTCGATAGCTTCTTAGTTATCCGCATCAATCATAACATGGACGCGGTATTCGTTCTCGGCTGCTGAGTCGCCTCTTCCCGAGCATTCTTCTTCATCTCTGGAAATCTCTATTGAGACAACCCACCGGTATGTGTTGGTAACATACTCTTGCCAACTTCCCACATTCCATCATGACTCTTATTGCAATGCAGCAACTCTTTCAACCTGCTGTACAACTAAATTCTGTTGTGGGGGTCTATGAAATTTTCTCAACCGAGCCTCTCTTCAGAACCTTGATCCAGCGTCCTGGCCTGCCACCAACTCAAATCTCTTCTCTTAATCTCCTACCTTTGTCGGAGTATCCTGCATCGGCCTTTCTTGCCGCCACTCTGCTGAAATCACTCTCGACGTGAAAACATGCATCCATCATGTCCTCGTATGTTCTCCTCCCAGCACTTACAATTGCGGACTAGATTCTTGAGAACAAATCTCGCTCGAACTTCATCATCTCTAAGCGTATTTCAGCCTGTCGGACGCCCTTATCTTGTCTAAGCTTGCTATCTCGGGCACGTAATACTGCAGAGAGGCATATCGCAGAATTGTGTCCCAGAGATCAATGGGGTCTGAAATTTAAATTATTATAGAAATTTAAATAATATACGCGCTCGCACACACCCAACCCAGATCATACTTATACTCTAGGAAATCATCACTTATACCTAAGGATCAAACTTAAGGGAAAATCACATCTTAATTTGCTATAAGATCATGAACCTAAGTTTCCGAGATAGATCTGAAGCCTAGTCTCTGATACCACCTGTAGCGCCCCAGCCCGATACTGTCATCGGAACCAGTGCACCCGCCGTAGTCTACTATGAGAACTACGAAGCGTCAAAGCGGATCAAGCATACATCATCTATGACGTAAGATAAATCAGCGGAAACGTCATAAAATCTAAAACTTCATCGTCATTAATACAACCAGAAAATGCAGCGGAATCAAAAGGTGTTTGTTCATCTAGCTAACATAAGTGTCAGAACAACATAATAACATTGAGTTTCCAATCTTAAAGAAAATAATCCAGCATCTATCTATTCCCATGTCCGTCATCCCATTGAGCCCACTAGCCATCGTCCTCGATAAATATCAACTCATATTTAGACTCACCTGAAAAGGAATAGAGTAACTGTTCTTAGCGAAATTATCGCCAGCAAGTAACCTGTCTATACACCTTACGGAATCACACACGACGAGTCACCAGTGTATAAATCATTGCCCAAAATAAGGTGCCCGGGTTAACAAATAGCATCTTCATAAGAATTCCTCAAAACAGATAAAGCACATATGTGGTACACGGGTACGAGTACAAACACGTATTAAAACAACACATCACATAAGCAAGTCATAAATTAACCACGTTTCATGCATATCAAGTCTTATGCTTCGTGTATCATGATGCATGTACTTTAAAATCACACACAACACCCATGCATATGTCTTCTTTCATAAACATGTCATGCATGTCATTTCACAAAACATTTCGTCACTTTACATAACATATTCTTCGCGTAGCAGAACTTTATACCCTGTGGGTGATCAGTCCACAGCAAACAGAACTTTATACCCCGTGCTGAAAGGTCCACGGCCCCATAACATATAACTTTATACCCCGTGCTGAAAGGTCCACGGCCCCCATTACATATATCATATATCCGTGCTGAAAGGTCCACGGCCCCATAAAATAACTTTATTTTTCCGTGCTGATAGGTCCACGGCCCCATAAAATAACTTTATTTTCCGTGCTGATAGGTCCACGGCCCCATAAAATACTTTATACCCTGCTGTTGATTCACAGATCACGCTTTTATACCCTGCTTTCGCAGGCGTGACTTTTATACCCTGCGATCAACCAGTAGCCATCTTGTCTTTCGAAAACTTTAAACTTTTCTTGTAAACACATGTTCTTTCGCAAAGCAATTCTCAAATCAAATGCAAGTGCCCATGTCATGATGCAGAATGCTCATGTAACATCATATCAAACGTGTAAACATGCACACACACTTTACATATCAAGTACAAAGTCCTGAACCTCTATCACATCATGCTCGTATCATTTCATGTCCTTCGTATTACGAAATCATCTCGAGTTCACACTTAACCTTGCTCGTTCATGCTTCCTCAAACACACCCTTTTCGTACCATTTTGTGCTCTTTCACATTGCTAACTCACTTTGGATTCATACCTAACTTTACTCATTCACACTTAACGTTTACAACTCAAATACACCTCATTCATACCACATCATGACCTTTCGTATCACGAATCCACTTCGAATTCATACTTAACCCTACTCATTCACACTTGATGTTTACAACTCTAGCACACTTTCAAAACACTTTGTAATTTATGAGCAATGGAAGATGATAAAGGTATCTCACACACACATCTTACATATCAAGTATACGGTCTTGCACCTCAAACACTCCCTGTTTGTATCTTTCCAAGTCCGTTCGTCTCACTAATTCACTTGGGATTCAATCTTATTCTTACTTAGTCAATCTTACCACCTATTCCTTAATTACACCTCAAATACCCTTGCATTTTGTGTTCAAAGGAAGTGTATAAAGTTGCTACACTCACATAGGGTGCCTAAAGGGTCAAAAAGACTTCCAGTATACTTGGAACGCCACATGAGGCGCCTAAAGTGACATAGAGCGCCTATACTAGGCGTTCGAAGTGTTCGGAGATGTGCCGTAGATATTGAACGCCTACATGAAGCGCCTAATGTGACATTGAACGCTACATTAGGCGTCTAATGTGACATAGAGCGCCTAATGTAGGTGTTCGAAGTGTTCGGGGATGATTCAGGACACATTGAACGCTACATTAGGCGCCTAATGTGACATAGAGCGCCTAATGTAGGTGTTCGAAGTGTTCTGACGGTTCTAAACTGCAGTTTTTCTGTACGTGAAAGCTTCAAGACACATTGAACACTACATTAGGCGCCTAATGTGACTTGAAGCGCCTAATGTAGGCGTTCGAAGTGTTCTGACGATGCTAAACTGCAGTTTCTCTGCAGTAACTTCCTCCCATCATCTTCCTCCTTCAACCCTTTCATGTTAAACCTCTCAAGATCCATCTTACCATCTAGATTCATCATTCTTAACTCACATCTAATCATGAATTGATGCTTAGTTATGTCTAACAATATCCACTCTTAACCTTCAATCATTCACAACCTTCAAAAGTTATCATCAACACTCCCAACACAACAAGTCTACAACAATGACATCACTCATCCTTCAATTCCCTGCACTTACTCTCAAACGTCTAAGTGTAGACAATCAACATAAGAGTAGAACAAGACAATAAGCACATCAAAATGTACACTTTCATGGGCATGCTTGACAAACAACAAAGCACCACACAACTATTTTCAGAAATATGGCCCAAAGAACAAGACTTTACGCAACTAACAACAAAACTTACATATAATAAAGCATTTAACATAGACAAGACAAGATTACTAATGTGTGATTCAAGTTTTCTCTTTGTAAGAACATAGGGCCTAAAGTATCAAAATTTACGTAAAGCGTATAGAAAGATTACTTGCCTTTGCTTCTAAGTAATCTTACGAATGTTTGGTAGAATCGCAGGAAGGGTTGAACCTAGATCGGCCACTGTTTCTTCTTCTTCTTCTTCATTTCTTCTTTCTCTCTCTCTTTTCTCTTCCTTTTCTTCTCTCCTTGCTCTCTAGACGTTTCCCCCTCTTCCCTTTTGCCTTTAACCGTTGCCTCCCTCTCTTTTGGGGAGTTATACTAATGTGTAACTCCCCCATCATTTAAGTGGGGAGGGCGTTTTGGGTATTTTAGCCTAATTTTCCTTAATTCAGCTTTTTGATTATTTTCCACCTATATTTTATTCAATTATGCCTCATAATTCTATACAATTAATCAATTATACTTTAAGTTGCTTCCTAATTATTTAATGTCGGACCCAAAAGTTGCGGGGTATGACACCTCCCCTTCCAGTTCTTGACAGAAGAGGGGATGTTTATAGCGTGGTTAATAGCTTTATTAGGATGTCTCCTACTAAAGTAATACCAGATTTCTTTGTGCTTGCACACAAACATCCCCCTGAAGACATTTAAATCAAATCAGCCTCAACTGCTCTCAGGTGGAGCAGATAGCTGGCGATGAATTTTAAACCGTTGGGCATAATTTGTGGAAGCCTAAGGTGGTAAAAGTCAAGAATCTGGAGGAGAGGGCCAGGAACAGGGAGGTCGAACCCAGTCCTGAAGTATTCTTCATAAATTGCCTCATACACAACGGGTGGATCATAGGCAGATTGATGAGGAAGAGGCAAAATTGGGGAAAAATGTCTATATCAATATTAAATTCATTACAAAAATAAGAGATATCAGTCATCTTTAAAGTGCAGGGTGAACCCTGCACTATAGGAGAAGGAGAACCCCTGTCAAGAGATGGCAGAGGTACTAAGGCAGAGGATGTGGCAGCAACCGAAGAAGTTCCGCCAGCAGGGCGTAACCTTCTTAAAGGCCGGTTGTCCTCATCAGAATCAGGTTTTTCGTGAAGGGATTGAACCTCACGGTCACTCTCCAGATCATCTGGGTTAAAAGGAGTATATATATTCTAGGAATCCGAAGAAGAAGGGGTTGTAATAACGAAAGCCATGAGTAAATTGAAGGAATGCTTACAGAAGAGTGAAGGGTTGAACTAAAAGGAAGAGCACCGGAGTAAGATGAAGAAAGGCTTCAGAGACGGAGTAGATGAATAGAAAATGCAGAATAGAAGAAGAAGAAAAGAAAGGCTTAGGGAAATTGTCCCTATTTATAAATGAGAGAAAACGAAAGGTCACAACTTTTCGTTTGAAAATTCGAAGAGGCAGAAATTAAAGTTTTTCCCCCTCGGGAGCTGAAACCGCCGAAAAGATAATGATGAGGTGTTGGAATTAGCGCTTACATTAAAAGCGGGAATTACTGCACAAATAAAAGGATAACTGCACAGTTAATAAAGATCCGACACGTCACGGGCTTATTAGAATAAGATTTGTCTGCCCTCGCAGTTCAGCTCAGCCACACAAAATCTGGGGGCAAATGATAAACCATAATTAAATCGTCTGTTAGTCAACAACAGTCAGCGGTTCAACCATTGTAGCTCAGCACTCAAGTACTGCAGTTCAGCAGTACAGCTCCCAAGCATGGCTGTTCAGCCTTGGCTGCACCTCAGCGGGGCATCATGACGCCTTTATAACATCGAAGAATATGCTAAGGTTTGCACCTCGGCACCAACTTCAGTTTATGACCCAGTGCCGCATTTCAGACCACTTCAGCTGGGTAAGGCCTAGTCATACACTTCGGCAATACTTGATCTTGCACTTCGGCGGAGCTCAGTTGGGGACTTCGGCAAAGGAACCAAGCACGACATTACCTCGTGGGATCCTCAGACAGAGGTGCAATTCGAATATGATAACTACAGCTTGTTACTCTTTCTGAACACGTCAAGGTCACAACAGCCGGCCTATTGGTCACATCAGCCAGGCCGGCCTATTAGTCACATCAGTCAGGCTACTGGTCACATCAGCAGACCTATAACATTCTATGCTTTCTTCCCCAAGCAAACGTCTTATCCACTATCAAGAGCTAAAGGCGGGAAAAGGTCTATAAAAACAAGCCAACCAAGACAAAGAAGAGGATCCGGAATTCAAACATTCATACCCTAAAGCCAGTTCATACATTTTGCTCTTCGGCCCATACTGTGAGAAATTCTAAACTCACCATTTAAATTATAATCTCAGTGAGATATGGCCCAAACTGACTTGATCGTCGGAGGGTTTTTCTTGGGGCCAACCCCCGGGACCTCTGACCTGTGCTTTCTTGTGCATGATATTTTAGAGGTTATTCCAGCTACCACTCTCAGCCCAGATAACAACTCTTCAAGTTAACTGACGGAGCTAATTTGAGGTCGTCTATACCCTTGGTGAAGATCCGGCTTCATCAATAAGCATGGAGTTGATTATTTGTATGATTAATTTGAGTCCACTTGATATATTTTCTTGTTTTGATAAATCAAAATTGTTAAGACTAAGTTTTCAAGTACTCACTTATTAGAGTATGAAGATGAATTTGATACTTTCATCCATGTTGTTGAAGAATATTGCTCAGGTTTCAATGAAGCTAGTTGAGACAAAAAAAAATCATGAAATATATAAATTAGTTTATTAACTTCTAAAGTTGGTGCTGATTCTTCATGTGGCTATCGCGAGTATGGAAAGAAATTTATCTACAAAGAATTATATCAAAAATAATTGGTGAATAGTATAGGTGACCAATTTTTAAATGATTGTTTGGTTACTTATATCGAAAAATATATCTTTTCAAAAGATAATGACACATTTGAAATGATTTAAAAATGAAGCCAAGATGATGACTGTAGAGCCCCGACACGGACAGCGGATCCGAACCGGTGCACCCGTCATAGCTTACTGAGAAGACTACAAGACGTCTCATCTCTCGAAAACACATCATCAATGACGTAAGAGAATAAGCGCGAAAACATGTATATAATAATTCTAAACCATCAAATCTGTACATCGAAAGATAATGTAACCATCAAGGATTGTTTATGGACGCAGCCATCTAAGTCCTCAAATAAATAAAAAGAAAAACTGGAATATTAAAAGACAGTCTAGAACAATTCCCAACATGAGCTCTAAGCATCCCATTCAGCCCACTCGCCGTCATCCTCTATGAAAATCATATCATATTCAGGCTCACCTGCAACACAATGGTAGTACCCTTAGCGAAAAACGCTAGCAAGTAACCCGCTTATAAGACATACGGGATCTACGCATGGCAAGACATGAGTAATATTTAAATCAAGGGGTTGATGGGGCACATGTCTTGTATAACTTCCAGAATATAGATTTATAGCATAACAGAATAAGAACAAGAATTAATAAGCATTCAACAATTCAATAGCAATCCAGTTTCAATTCAATCGTATTGTAACGACTCTCGTGATGCATGGCAGTTCAAAGCATGCACTAAACTACAAAAACCCCAAATGCTTATGCTTCACTTTTCAAATCAGTGCAATGCATGTCACAATGTCCAGTCACATAACTTTATACCCTGTGGTGGCCACAGCTTATCTTTATACCCTGTGACGCACCACAGCTCAATTTTATACCTGGTAATGTGCCACAGCTTGTCTTTATGCCCTATGACACATTACAGCTCACTTTATACCCTGTGATGGTTACAACTTGTCTTTATACCCTGTAACGCATCACAGCTCATTTCGCAAACTTTATACCCTGTGCCGAGACACAGCTCTTGTCAAAACATAATGCAAATGCAAGTGCCATGATGCAAAAATGCACGACTTCTCATCATTCAATCACATACAAATGTCAATCAATCATTCGCAACTCACCTCATTCTTACACTCGAGCGTATTCTTTCCGACAAGTCAACATCACCTAAACATTCATTCTAGAACCCAAAGGACGATGTAGGAACCCTCACATTCCCCTTTTTTGAACTCTCTGTAGAGCCTCATACGTTCATTCCTAACCCTTTAGGTCATTCACTTTGAAGTCTGATTCAAATACCCTACGAAGTCTCCACCATTGATTCACCATCTTAACTCGTGTTCCCAACACTTAAACTAACCTCAATCATGTCCTAAGAAGTCCCTAAGGTCACCCAAAGGATCCCCTAGCATCCCTCTTTCTTCCCTTATTTTCCCACAAAACTGGTTGACATCATCCCCTATATCGATCGATCGATGTCACTTCATACCCTCACATCGATCGATCGATGTCCATCAGAATACTTACTGTCTAATATCATATCCTACATCGATCGATTGAAGTACTTCATACCCTCACATCGATCGATCGATGTCCATCAGAATACTTTCTGTCTAACATCATACCCTACATCGATCGATCGAAGTACTTCATACCCTCACATAGATCGATCGATGTCCGTCAGAATACCTTCTGTCCCACATCATACCCTACATCGATCGATCGAAGTACTTCATCCCCTCACATCGATCGATCGATGTCTACGATTCCAGAAAAGAAATTCTGTGATTTCTGCAGAAACTGCAGAACCATAACTCCAAATGATCCCAAACTTCATCCCAATCAATCCAGGCCTAATCCCTGCTATAATCTCATGCATAAACTACAGATTGAACGCTATACACATCCCAAACAAAGATTCAAGCCTAGAACTCAGAGATTTCAACCCACGAATTCAAAGATCCCAATTTTCACCCTCAACCACTCTCATAGCAGTTCAATCACAGCAAAGGGGGATTCAAGGGTGGGGATTTGTAGGAATCCACATATCTACCAACATCAAATTAAATTTGCAATATACAATGGCCAAAACAATGAAACTAAAACACAGAAATTGCACAGAATTCACAAAGGATAAACAAAGGCATAATACTGCATGGTGATCCAATTTTGATACAAAAATAGGGCCTTTTCTCTTTCACAATTCGTAGGAACTTATAAAATGATTACTTTCCTTTGATTACTCAAAGATGGATTGAAGAACGGACGGAGAACGGATTGAAAATCTTGAAGGATTCTTCACCTAGGGTTGGAGAAGAGGGAATCGCCTATGGGAGAGGAATAGAGGGAGCGTCGGTTTTCTTTTCTGAAACTGAAGAGAAACTGACGTTCTATCAGTTTTGATATGGGAAAGGATGGAATTTGAGTTTCTAAATTTTATCCTCTTATCTTATTTATCTTAAATAATAAAATTCTAATATTCAATTCTAGATTAAATATTACTTAATTCTATCATTTATTCCCTTAATAAGTACTAATAAATCTAGTATTCAATTCTTAATTTATTTCTATTGATTGTCATTAATCGCATTTAATATTCTTTTTATCCTCTAATTATTTTACAGAGGGTGTGGGGCATAATATTCCACCTCCCTTACAAAAAGTTTCGTCCTCGAAACTGACGTACCTTATTGGAAAAGGTGTGGATATAACTCCTTCATTTGCTCCTCAAGCTCCCACGTGGCTTCACGTTCCGTATGATTATTCCATTGAACTTTGACATACAGAATCACACGCTTGCATAGAACTTGGTCTTTCTTATCCACAATCTTCACTGGATGTTCTTCATATGTGACATCTTCTCTAACATCCAATGGTTGAGCCTCAAGAACGTGGCTCGGGTCCGACACGTATTTCCTTAGTTGCGACACATGAAATACATTATGGACTTGCGACAAACTCGGAGGCAGGGCTAGTCGGTATGCTCTTTCACCAATTCGGCCAAGCACTTCTTATGGACCAATATATCTCGGGCTTAACTTGCCCTTCATTCCGAACCTCGCAACTCCCTTGGTGGGTGAAACTCTTAGATAAACCTTTTCACCTTCCTCAAACTCCAAGGGTCGTCTCTTAGTATCGGCCCAACTCTTACTGCGATCCTGCGCCACCCTTAGCCTCTCTCTTATGATTTTCACTTTTCCAATTGTCTGTTCGACCAACTCTGGCGCAGTGATCGTCCTTTCTCCAACCTCATCCCAAAAAACCGGAGACCTGCACTTGCGCCCGTATAAAGCTTCAAACGGTGCCATGCCAATTGCACTTTGATGGCTATTATTGTATGAGAACTCCATCAACTTCAGCATGCTATCCCAGTTTCCTTTAAAATCCAAAACGCAAGCTCTCAGCATGTCCTCTAAAGTCTGGATTGTCCTCTCCGACTGTCCATCTGTCTGAGGATGATAGGCGGTACTCATTCTTAGCTCGGTACCCATCGCTTTCTGAAATGCCCTCCAGAACTTAGAAGTAAACTTGGGATCACGGTCCGATACAATACTGACGGGGACTCCATGCAAGCTCACAATGTTATCCACATATATGTTGGACAATTTCTCATAAGAGGTACCATGTGGCATAGCTATGAAATGAGCTGTCTTTGTCAAGCGGTCTACAATTACCCAAATCATCTCATTCTTATTTCTGGTTTTGGGTAACCCCATCACGAAGTCCATAGTCATGTGCTCCCACTTCCATTCTGGAATCTTTAGTGGCATCATCAAACCACCAGGTCGTTGATGTTCAGCTTTGACTTGTTGACATATTAGACGCCTTTCAACATACTTCGCGATAGTTTTTTTCATTCCTATCCACCAATAATTCCTTTTGAGGTCTTTGTACATTTTTGTGCTCCCGGGGTGGATAGACATTCTCGAGTTATGCACTTTACGTAGCAATTCTCTTCAAAGTTCTTCATTATCTGGTACGCACAACAGATTCTGAAACCATAGACTTCCATCTCCTCGCAATCGGAAATCTTTTACTGGTCCCGTAGACAATTTGTCGCGGATTTCTCTCAGTGCTGTGTCATCATACTGCGTTCTTTTAATTCTATCTACCAAGTCTGGGGTTATAGATAAGGCTGTAAGGACATTTGCCACTGAGTCTATAACATCCAGTCCAAACTCTTCGATCTCTCGCTCTAAAGGAGACTGTCTTGCGTGGCTAGATTTTTGGCTCAACACGTCTGCCACTCTATTTGATTTACCCAGATGGTAGTTGATGGTTAGGTCGTAATCTTTAAGTAATTCCAACCATCTCCTTTGTCTCATGTTAAGCTCTTTCTGTGAGAATAAATATTTCAAACTCTTGTGATCCGTGAACACTGCACATTTCTCTCCATACAAATAGTGTCTCCAGATCTTAAGAGCGAACACTACTGCCGCGAGTTCTAGGTCATGCGTCGGATAATTCTGCTCATATAGTTTCGACTGCCTCGACGCATACGAAATAACTCGTCCATTTTGCATCAAGACACAACCTATAAACAGAAAGTTAGTCTAAGACTGGCACATGTATATACAATGCATTAATTGTAAGGATATACATACCTAGCCCTTTCTTGGACGCATCACTATAGATCACAAAACCGTCGGTGCCGGAGGGTTGTGCCAACACCGGGGCTGTGGTCAATCTCTTCTTGAGCTCAGAAAAGCTCTGCTCGCATTCAGTAGTCCATTCAAACTTAGTCTTCTTCTGAGTAAGTCGACTCAATGGAACTGCTATTGTTGAGAATCCCTCAACGAACTTCCTATAGTAGCCTGCCAAGCCTAGGAAGCTTCTGACTTTGGTCACGTTTGTAGGTCTTGGTCATTCAGTAATGGCTTCTATCTTCTTAGGATCCACAGAGATTCCGTCCTCCGAAATCACATGACCGAGAAAGACTACACTTCTTAGCCAAAATTCACATTTGCTGAATTTGGCATAAAGCTTCGGTTGCCTCAAAATTTCCAACACCACTCTTAGGTGTTCTGCATGGGATTGTTCATCCGGCGAGTAGACCAAGATATCATCGATGAAAACCACTACAAATTGGTCCAACTGTGCTCGAAACACGGTGTTCATCAAGTCCATAAAAGCTGCTGGGGCATTAGTCAACCCGAAAGGCATCACCAAAAACTCATAATGCCCATATCGAGTCCGGAAAGCTGTTTTAGGGACGTCACCTGCTTTCACGAGCAACTGATGATACCCCTGGCGAAGGTCAATCTTTGAGAACAATCGGGCACCTTTCAATTGGTCAAATAAGTCCTCAATCCTTGGCAGAGGATATTTGTTCTTAATGGTGATTTTGTTCAACTCGCGGTAATCAATGCACAACCGCATGCTGCCATCTTTCTTCTTCACAAACAGTACTGGAGCTCCCCAGGGTGATACACTGGGACGAATCAACTTCTTATCTAGCAACTCTTGGAGTTGTCCCTTTAGCTCCTTGAGTTTAGCTGGAGCCATTCTGTTGGGTGCCTTAGATATAGGCTCGGCTCCGGGGATCAAGTTGATCTCGAACTCCACTTTTCTTGATGGCGGAACTCCCGGCAAATCATCCGGAAATACGTCTTTAAATTCATTAATCACCGGAATCTGATCTATGGAGAGAACTTCTTGCTTCGCGTCTAACGCATATACCATAAGTCCCTCTGCTCCCTTCTTCAAAGCCTTGAAAGCCTTAATCGCCGTCAAGTATATCTTCTTTGGGGCTTTGGTTAACTTGACGTTCCCTTGAACGGTCACTTCATTCGTTTCAGGATCTTTAACTGTCACTTGTTTACATCTACAATCGATGTTGGCATGATGCTTAGTCAACCAATCCATGCCCAAAATCACATCGAAATCCCTCATCGCAATTGGGACCAATGTCACGGGAAACACCTTCCCATCCAACTCCAATTCACAGTCTTTGTACTGGTGGTGTGAAACAAGTACTTGTTCACCAGCTGCCTGCATCCTAAAGGGGGTTTCAAGCCACTCGGGTAGGCAGTCAAGTCCTTTGACGAATCGCTTAGAGATGAACGAGTGACTCGCTCCACTATCAAACAATAAGTTCGCAGGCACTTTATTAACTAGAATCGCACCTATACACAAAGAGTGTAACACATAAAATTTTCATGTATAGCACATTCAATTTCAACTTAAACGACTAAAATTCAACTTAAACAACTAATATTTAACTTAAATCGTACCTGTCACAACGTCAGTGCTTTCTTGCACCTCAGCGTCGGTCATGACATGTACTCTCGCGTTGGGCTTGGGCCTACCCCTTTGCTGCTGTGACGGCCCTGCTTCTCCCTATGGCTTTTGCTTCTACTCGGGACAATCTTTGATTCTATGACCCGTCTTGCCACACTTAAAACAAGCTCCCATTTGCTTCCAACACACTCCTACATGATTCTTCTGGCAGTGGAGGCACACTCCGGGCGCCTGTCGATCAGGCTGATTCTGCTGTGGTGCCCTCTGGAACGGTCCAGCCTGCCTTTTTTGGGGAATTTTGACCCAACGTCTGGGTCTACCTCCACTTCTATCATCCCTCGGTCTCTTGCTTGTTTCGTCACGAGCCTCTCTAGGCTGCGACCTGCGTATGTCACTCTCCACACGGTAACAAGCATCCAGCATCTCCTCAAATGTTTTCAGACTAGACCCCGCTATAGCCATCCGAATGCGGGGGTTCAAACCCTGCTCAAAGTTGAGCATCTTTATTCTGTTTTTTTCCAGCACCATGGGCGTGAACTTCCCCAAGGCGTGGAATCTGTCAACATAATCTGAAATGGACATTCTTTCTTGCTCCAACTTGTCAAACTGGCTCATCTTCTCCAAAATGGCAGTCTCTGGTACATAATAGTCCTTATACGCCTCAACAAAGTGTCTCCACAAGATAGGAGGAGTCATCTTGGGTAGCATACCATTCCACCAAGCGTTAGCCCGGCCACTCAGCAAGGGCGTGGCCACATCCACCTTGTGCTCTTCAGGCACTTGTACCAGCCTGAAGCATTTCTCAACCTCATCCAGCCAAAATTCTGCCACCTCTGAGTCAGTGGTCCCCTCGAAGGTTGGGGCATGCATCTTTCGCATCTCCCCAATGTAATACCTTATGCCATGCTGAGGTGGTGGTGGAGGAGGAGGTTGTTGCTGTTGCTGAGCAACACTCTGTGCAATCACTGTGATCGCATCCATCAGCGCTTGGGGCATTACCATTTGTGGTGGTGGAGGATTGTCATTTCAGTTACCACCATTTTCCTGGTTTTCTCTTCTGGGAGGCATTGTCTGCAAAATCAACGCTTATTAGCATTCAGTCATTCCAATGATAATACTGAAACCCCTTATGCGTTGTACAGAACGGAACTCGTAAACTAAAAGAAAAATAACGTTTATTGATTAAATTTTATCGTGCTCGCACACACCCAACCCAAGTCATCTTATATCTAAAATCTGATGCTTAGACCTATGGATCAACTTATGGTCAAAATCATAGCTTAAGACTCTATATGACATAACCTAGGTCTCTGAGGTAGATCTGAAGCCTAGTCTCTGATACCACCTGTAGCGCCCCGACCCGGACAGCAGATCTGAACCGGTGCACCCGTCATAGCTTACTGATAAGACTACAAGACGTCTCATCTCTCGAAAACACATTATCAATGACGTAAGAGAATAAGCGCGGAAACATGTATAAAATAATTCTAAACCATCAAATCTGTACATCGAAAGATAATGTAACCATCAAGAATTGTTTATGGACGCAGCCATCTAAGTCCTCAAATAAATAAAAAGAAAAACTAGAATATTAAAAGATAGTCTAGAACAATTCCCAACATGAGCTCTAAGCATCCCATTCAGCCCACTCGCCGTCATCCTCTATGAAAATCATATCATATTCAGGCTCACCTGCAACACAATGGTAGTACCCTTAGCAAAAAAACGCTAGCAAGTAACCCGCTTATAAGACATACGGGATCAACGCATGGCAAGACATGAGTAATATTTAAATCAAGGGGTTGATGGGGCACATGTCTTGTATAACTTCCAGAATATAGATTTATAGCATAACAGAATAAGAACAAGAATTAATAAGCATTCAACAATTCAATAGCAATCCAGTTTCAATTCAATCGTATTGTAACGACTCTCGTGATGCATGGCAGTTCAAAGCATGCACTAAACTACACAAACCCCAAATGCTTATGCTTCACTTTTCAAATCAGTGCAATGCATGTCGCAATGTCCGGTCACATAGCTTTATACCCTGTGGTGGCCACAGCTTGTCTTTATACCCTGTGACACACCACAGCTCAATTTTATACCCGGTAATGTGCCACGGCTTGTCTTTATGCCCTATGACACATTACAGCTCACTTTATACCCTGTGATGGTTACAACTTGTCTTTATACCCTGTAACGCATCACAGCTCATTTCGCAAACTTTATACCCTGTGCCGAGACACAGCTCTTGTCAAAACATAATGCAAATGCAAGTGCCATGATGCAAAAATGCACGACTTCTCATCATTCAATCACATACAAATGTCAATCAATCATTCGCAACTCACCTCATTCTCACACTCGAGCGTATTCTTTCCGACAAGTCAACATCACCTAAACATTCATTCTAGAACCCAAAGGACGATGTAGGAACCCTCACATTCCCCTTTTTTGAACTCTCTGTAGAGCCTCATACGTTCATTCCTAACCCTTTAGGTCATTCACTTTGAAGTCTGATTCAAATACCCTACGAAGTCTCCACCATTGATTCACCATCTTAAGTCATGTTCCCAACACTTAAACTAACCTCAATCATGTCCTAAGAAGTCCCTAAGGTCACCCAAAGGATCCCCTAGCATCCCTCTTTCTTCCCTTATTTTCCCACAAAACTGGTTGACATCATCCCCTACATCGATCGATCGATGTCACTTCATATCCTCACATCGATTGATCGATGTCCATCAGAATACTTACTGTCTAACATCATACCCTACATCGATCGATCGAAGTACTTCATACCCTCACATCGATCGATCAATGTCCATCAGAATACTTTCTGTCCCACATCATAACCTACATCGATCGATCGAAGTACTTCATCCCGTCACATCGATCGACCGATGTCTACGATTCCAGAAAAGAAATTCTGCGATTTCTGCAGAAACTGCAGAACCATAACTCCAAATGATCCCAAACTTCATCCCAATCAATCCAGGCCTAATCCCTGCTATAATCTCATGCATAAATTACAGATTGAACGCTACACACATCCCAAACAAAGATTCAAGCCTAGAACTCAGAGATTTCAACCCACAAATTCAAAGATCCCACTTTTCACCCTCAACCACTCTCATAGTAGTTCAATCACAGCAAAAGGGGATTCAAGGGTGGGGATTTGCAGGAATCCACATATCTACCAACATCAAATTAGATTTGCAATATACAATGGCCAAAACAACGAAACTAAAACACAGAAATTGCACAGAATTCACAAAGGATAAACAAAGGCATAATACTGCATGGTGATCCAATTTTGATACAAAAATAGGGCCTTTTCTCTTTCACAATTCGTAGGAACTTATAAGATGATTACTTGCTTTTGATTACTCGAAGGCGGATTGAAGAACGGACGGAGAACGGATTGAAAATCTTGAAGGATTCTTCACCTAGGGTTGGAGAAGAGGGAATCGCCTATGGGAGAGGAATAGAGGGAGCGTCGGTTTTCTTTTCTGAAACTGAAGAGAAACTGACGTTCTGTCAGTTTTGATATGGGAAAGGATGGAATTTGAGTTTCTAAATTATATCCTCTTATCTTATTTATCTTAAATAATAAAATTCTAATATTCAATTCTAGATTAAATATTACTTAATTCTATCATTTATTCCCTTAATAAGTACTAATAAATCTAGTATTCAATTCTTAATTTATTTCTATTGATTGTCATTAATCGCATTTAATATTCTTTTTATCCTCTAATTATTTTACGGAGGATGCGGGGCATAACAATGACATTTGTAATTTTAGTTGAATTGATAATAGTTTGAATGTATTTTAAAGTTTGTGCATGTTTTAGATATTATGGATGTATGGTTATAATGGATTGTTTTTAACAAATATACTTTATGCCCTTTTGAAAAAAAGTTTGTTGTCTTTAAGAATTGTGCATAACCTTTTTAACATTTCTAGATCTGCCACTAACTCTGCTCATAGCATGAATATCATGAAAAGCCATATACAACAACAACATTATCTCATTGCCTTAGAGACTCCCGCCTATGACGGAATATAGAGGGTCGGATGTACACAACTATACCCATGTGTTAGAAACACACAGAGGTTGTTTCTCGATGACCCATAATGAAAATTGCGTGTCGATCAACTGCTACTTCACAATATAAGAAGCGCAACTAATTTAGTGAATCATTTTGTTATATTCCATTATATTCCAAAATCAAGAAAGAGTGTGTCTTTGACTCCCTTGGAAATGGAAAGGATCATGAAAAGCCATATGTCACTCAAAAAGCGTATGTAATTTTGACCTTGTACCAATATGAATTCTCACAAATACTCATCATACGCAGAACTTTGAAGTGGTTTAGTAGTTAAAAGCTATTGTATTTTTTCTTTGTGAAAACCAGAATTTGAATCATATCTCGTCTTTTGTGTATTTATGGTAAAATTGGAATGAATAAAACATGCTCACTGATCTAGAACGCATCCCAGATTTAAGTAGGAATGACATAGAGCAACATTAATACAACACCACGTACACAGTATATCCTAATGATATATAACATCATTAATAGGGGAATGAATTAGGAAATATGAACAGGTGGACTATTAAATTGATAACAGGTAGAGCAGAAAATCGTGTTCTACGACCATCTCTTCTCTCCATATAGTTCATTTTATCCATGTTTTCAAATTTATGTTATAAAATATTATTGATTAAATAGTAAACACGAATCATTTAAGCTTTGACAGTATTAAAATGAAAGATAGAACTCCTAATGCCGAGATTTAATGAGCATTATGCAGAGTCGATTAGATCGCTCCTGATGCTCATAATTAAACATCTCAAATGGCGTGCTTGATTCTATGGAATTTGGTGATTTCTCCTCATAGAATGTCATGTCTAAGTCCATGCGTCTAATGTAAAAAAGCATGATGACTTTCCATTTAGTATAATTGTCATAAGTCAACATTGGAGTATTAGCATAATTAGAGAAAGCATTAGTGAAAATAACTGAATAACCAACAAAATGCAGGTCATGCTATGAACATAATGATGAATTAATCAAGTTAATTCACATAGTATATCCTAACCTTCATATAGGTAGAGGTTGCACTCATACATATAATGCACTTATAACAACATAAAAATTAAACAAATAAATTTATTTCTATACCTGTGGGCATTGTAAATGTTCACGTTTAATTTTATCGATTAATAAAACAATCACTTTCCTATAAAACATAGTATCTTATTAATCAAAATCATATGATTGATGATATTTTATTTTCTTTATACCATATAATTTTCATAAGCTAGCTAATCTTAAAATTAAAAAAATAAAGTGTCATCAATAAAAAATCTTAAATAAATAAAATCATATAGATCAGAATATAGACAATTACAAATTCTTTTTGGTCAATGCTAATGAAAGTCAACCAATCAAGCGGATCGGGTCTTTGGGCCTGATTTCGGGTCACATCAAAATCTGAATTGTGCCAGGTTCAGTCCAATATGGATAGAGCCCATAACAGACTAATATCAACTGGGTCACGGCCCGAAATAAGCAAGGCCCAATCCGCCTGTCATTTTCTACTGGCGTGTGAACTACACGCTCCTCACCTGACAACCTGTTGCCTTTCTTGGTGCATGAATTGCACGCACCCGTCTTGACTTAGTTTTCACTGCCAATGTTTCATCTTCTCCATTATTTGCTGGCAACAAGAGGGATGATTTCCGGCAGAATAGAGTTTACAGAAGTCTTAACAATTTAATCTGATGATGTCAGATTTATCACCAAGTATAAAGTGTGATGTGGTGGGTTATGCCGTTAGATCTCCGTCAGTTGTCTGTAATAGGCGGTTGGCCGACCTGCACAAAGGAAAGAGGTCAGAGGACCCGGGATCTATGGCCCCGGGTAATACCCTCCAATGGTCAAGTCAGTTGAAGCCATTTTTTGGAGAGGTTTATATACTGTTGAAAGTTTTTAAATAAAGGTTTTCTGGTAAACCTGTGATTTCACCGTGAAGAAGATGATTCACTGTAGTAAGTTGTGAAATGTTCATTTTCTTTCTCTCTCCTGCTTCTCTGCCTTTTATATGGCGGCTCAGGCCAATGCATGGGCAGAGCCCGGAAATCGTGACAGGCAAAGAGGTCATAAGGATGACTCCTGCTCTTGCATTCTCGCCACGTGGCTCGGTACTGAGCTGAGTAAGCTAGTTTGGGACACCTGGCTGGGAGTTTCACCTGGTAGACTTACCTAAGGTAAACTCCTAGAACCGAGGTCAAGTCCTCTAGAAGTACTCAGAAGTGCCCGAGATGAATTTAGATGTGGGGTCGGCCTGTCGAGATGTAGGTGGCCGACTTCAAAGAGCATAGGTGGGCCTTTCATAATGTTCGCTGCTGAAGTCATAAATGTGGTCCGAGATCATCGAGTAAAACGGAACTGCGGCCGAATACAGCCCTATGGCCGAGCTACTTTTTGGCCGAGATGAAGATGGAGGCCGAGATGTGGCCTTTAGGCCGAGATGAGGCCTTTAGGCCGAGATGAGGCCTTTAGGCCGAGATGGCATCGTAGCCGCTTGGCCGAGATGAATTGTTTGTCCACATATGAGCTGGTCAAACTGTGGGCCGACCCGCGAGACTTAGCATTTTTTACGCCTATATCCAATCGTTGACCGTTATTGACTAACGGGGGGTATTTTTGGCTCATCACTTGCCCCCCAGATTAGTCTGGTCGAGCTGACCTGAGAGGGCGGGCTAATCTGTCCAGATTTTTCCCATGTCGTCCTTCATTTGATGACGTGTCAACTTCTGATTAGGCCGCTCAGCGTACTTATTAGGTGCACAGAGTACGAAGCGTTTATGGCGGTTTTGGCTGAACTGATTAAACGAATCTGACCAGATTCATAAGTACATCGTCTTTTCTGGCACGCGTTCATTTTTGATTGGTTTGTTCTGCGCATTTACTGTTTGCGCGGAGCGCGGAGCGCCAGTTGCGCAGCTTTTGGGATTTGGCCGTTTCAGGAATCGAGGGCAATTAATTTCGAGATGACCTTTGGGCTGCCGAGATGGAGCCTTATAAATAGGTCTTCAGCTGGTCATTTTTTTCTCTTTATTTACTTTTGCTTCTTTACTCCAGCCTTCTACTTTCTTCTCCGGCGATTCCTCCTGATTCCGGCAGTTTCAGCCTTGCTCCGTCTTCGCCCAGCTTCCTTCCTTTCCTTTAAGTTTTCTGTAAGTCTTCTTCCTCTATCTTTCATTATGTCTTCTCCTTCCCGCGATTCTCAAAACCTTACGGAGGGTGGTTCTTACACCGCCGGCGGTGGAGTGACCATCAGTTCTTCATCTCCATCAGGAAGATCTGCCTATGCCGATGATCTTCCCATCGGCAGTTTGCGTCAAACCACCGGTGACTCTGCACAATCCAGCAGAGCCCTCACTGTAATCATCTCTTCGCCGGAGCAGGCAGGGACTGCTCCTGCTCCGGCGTCTGTAAATCCTCCGGCCCCATTGAGGGGCCCCTCCCACTTTTCGGGAGTCATTGAAAGAGGTCGGCCATCCCCCCTTGTCCAGGAAACTTCTTCTACTCTGACTGAGGTCGACCTGAACAGAATATGTAAATCTTATAAAATTGACAAAAACCGCTTTGGCCCAATCCTTCCTTTGTCAGGTCAGACTGCTTATGATCCCCCTAGGGATTATGAAGCAGTCTACGAAGACTATTTTAAATCTGGCTTCAATCTTCCTGTGCCTGAGCCAGTTGTCCGTATCATGCGGGCTTACGGGCTCAGGCTTCCTCAAATTCAACCAAATGGCCTTAAGCTTATTCTTTGCTATATTCTTCTTCTTAGAATAATTGAGTTTCCTTTCAATGCCACCATTTTTCGAGCCCTTTTTGCATGTCAGACCTTGCATAGCTGGTATTATTTCAGCAAGCGAGCGTCTAGCATAGATTTTCCTTTTACTGTTAATATTCCCTCTTCCAACAAAAGATGGAAGGAAAAATTCTTTTACGTCAAAAAATCTGAGCTGCCGAGCGAGAACATCTGGAAGTCTGGCAGAGCTGACAATATGAGGCCGAGCCAAGACTTCTGCGATGAAGCAGACAGAATTCGGTCAGCTCTCGTGGTCATAGACTGGCAAAAAGTTGATTCTGAGATCTGGATAGCTGCTGACATAGCTCATTCGGCTCAGGGTGACAACTATTTACCTCTTTCTCCGGACCAGTTAACCATTATCCGAGGTGGATATTGCTATTTTTTCTTCTCAGTCATTTTTCCTTCTTCAGTGTCTAACTATTTGACTCTTGATGTAGGTGCAATGGCTGGTCCTTCCACTCGAGCTGACTTAATGGCTGAGGCCCAAGCCAGGAAGAGGCTTCGGAGGGAAAGGAGGTTGGCCACCCTTGGTTCTGGGGGAGCTTCCACTTTTGCTCTGCCCCCAGTTTCAAGTGCTGCTCCTGCTGAGCCCGAGCCAGCGGAGCCTGAATCAGGTATGCTTTTCCTTCAAATGTAAAAATTCTCCAGGTGTTAACACTTGTTTGAATTCTGATCTGTTTTACTTCTTTGCAGCTCTGCCCATTGTAGTGATGGATGATGAGCCTGAGGCTGAGGCCCAGCCTCAGACTCCTGCTGATTCAGAAGTTCCGGCGGAGGCTGGTGAAGGTTCCCGCCCTCGCCCCAGGAAAAGCCAAACGGGTGAGGGTTCCAGTAGTCGTGATCCGGGGCCATCTCAGCCCCCGGAGATGATCGCTGCTGAACCGGCTGAGGAGAACCTGCCTTTGGACCATCAGAAGTTCAGAAGGAGATTCAGCTTTTGAGCCCGCCATAGCAGAGAAGCTGAATAAGGTGGCAGTCCTGCCTTTGGACCATTAGAAGTTCAGGGCAACTGCTTGGGGCGAGCTGACAAACGCCTTCCAGTCCAACATTGCTTTGGTAAGTAAGATTTTCTTTGAGTGCCTTGTTCATTTTTTATCACTCAACTTTTTCTAACTCTGCTTCCTTTGCAGGTCCGAGCTCAAGAATTGAAGATCCTGACTCGCAGTAAAGAGTTTTTTGGGGAACTCGAAAACAAGAATAAGCAACTGAAAGAAGCTGAGCAAAAGAGAGCTGAGCTGACCCAAGAAATCACCGACCTGCGAGCTGGGAACACTCAATTCCAGCAAAGGGCCGAAGAAGCTGAGATGAGGCTGGCCACCTCCAACTCTAAGGTGGATGAGTTGGAGAACAAAGTGGCTGATCTGGAGTTGGCCTCCACTCAATCTCTGAATGAGATTGAGTACTTGAAGAAACAAATGGCAGAGATGACGCAGAAGAGCCAGGCTGATGGAGAGATGATTAGCTTACTGCGGCATTAGTTGACCGAGGCTGAAATCAAGACAATCGTGGACTTCAGGAAGTCCAAGTTTTTTGAAGAAAATATGATTCTTCTGCAAGGCTCAGCTATGGAGGTCGGCCAGAGAAGAGCCATTGATGTCTGCTCAACTGTGTATCCGGATCTGAACAAAGAGGATCCCCGCCTAGTTGAGCTATACAACCCTCTTGCTGCTCAAGATTTCGAAGAACAATTCCAGAAATTTGTGGATGGAGCAGACTTGAGGGATGAAGATCGAGATGACTAGGCTTAGGATCCTTTTTTGTTTATCTTTAGTTTGAGCAGACATCAATTTGTACTCCAATTCTCCATTAATGAAAATTTCTTTTCTGGCTCAATTGTCTCTTATATCTTTAGCACTTTTATCAAGTTTATTTTTCAATATTATTGCTGCTAATTTTTCATGTCAGTCTTAGCAAACTTGATCAACTCCATTGAAAATAAACTAAGTCTTCAAGTCATAGAATAAACCTGTTGCTTGGGCTGAGCTAACTCATGAATAAACTTGAGGTGAACTCTGCCTTGTTTAGATCAGGCTCTGACTTGGACTATAATTGTGCTTCCGATTCTTGAATGTGTAATATTGCTTTTTAACGCAATTTTATCTAGTCGGGCTAGATCCGATAAGGCATGTGCACCTTGTTTGATTTTACTTCGGCCTCTTTATATTAAGAGGATTTTTGAGGCTTGTTTGTACAAGTCTTCCCTTTAGTGAATTTTCACCTCAGGCTTGCTGAGGTTTTGCAAGTCATTCTTTGGACTTTTACCTCGGTCCTGCCGAGGTTTTGTTTTTCCCTTTAGTAGGCCAGTGCCTCGGACTTGTGGAGGTCTTATTCTCCCTTTGGCGGGTTTTCGCCCCGGACCTGCCGAGGTCTTGATGTACCCTTTAGCGGGCATTTGCCTCGGACCTACCGAGGTCTTGATGTACCCTTTAGCGGGCATTTGTCTCGGACCTGCCGAGGTCTTGATTTACCCTTTAGCGGGTATTTGCCTCGGACCTGCCGAGGTCTTGATGTACCCTTTAGCGGACATTTGCATCGGACCTGCCGAGGTCTTGTGTGAGCCTTCCATGGTGCTCGAGGTTTGCTTGGACACTTGACTCAGTACTTGACTCTGAATAGATGCTCCAGAAAAGTTGGATTGATATACAAAGTAGTTACAATTTACATCATTGATGTAGAAGTCTGAGATTAGAAGTGTGCCAAGTTCGAGAAAGAGTCTGTCCCTCTAAAGTCTGTAACTTGTAAGCTCCCGCTGGGAATACTTCAACTATTCGGTAAGGACCCTCCCACTTAGGATTAAAAGTTCCCGCCGAGACCGCATGGCTGACTTCATTGTTGCGCATCACCAGGTCTCCCACTCGAAAAGATCTCGGACGTACCCGAGAGTTGTAATACTGGGAAATCAAGTTTTTATATTGAGCCATGCGGATATGAGCTCGGTCTCTTTTCTGCTCGAGTTCATCCAAATTTAATCGTAGTTCTTGGTCATTATCAGAAACAGAGTAATAATCCACCCGAGTTGAGGTAGAGCCGATCTCCGCAGGAATAATGGCTTCTGTGCCATACAGTAATGAAAAAGGAGTTTCCTTTGTTGAAGTAGACGGAGTAGTCCGGTAGGCCCATAAGACGCTGGGTAATTCTTCCACCCAACTAGTGTCAGCTTTGTCCAGGCTCTTTTTAAGACCATCCTTGATGATCCTATTGGCAAGCTCTACTTGGCCATTTGACTGAGGATGAGCTACCGAGGTAAAGCGTTGCTTGATTTGCAAATCAAGACACCAACTCTTTACCGGATCCTCGGCGAATTGCCTGCCATTGTCTGAGATCAGGACTTGGGGTAGGCCAAATCGAAAGATGATATTCTTCCATAAGAACTTCTTGACTTGGGCCCCAGTTATGGTGGTTAGTGGCTCAGCCTCTATCCATTTAGTGAAGTAGTCAACCGCTACTAGCAGAAATCTAACTGAGCCGGGAGCTCGAGGAAGAGGCCCCACTAAGTCCATACCCCATTGTACAAACGGCCAAGGACTAGAAATAATGGTCAACTCATGGCTCGGCAAATGAGAGGTCGGAGCATGAGCTTGACATGATGGGCACTTTTTAACCAACTCTTCTGCGTCTTTGCGGATGGTGGGCCAATAATAACCAGCTAGATAGCACTTGCGGGCTAGAGAGCGTGCACCAGAATGGCCTCCACATATCCCCAAGTGCAGTTCACGAAGAATTTAGTCTCCTTCATCTTCAGGTATGCAACGCAACCACGGCTGTGAAAAAGACTTTCTGTACAGGTGATCCTTAAAGAGTGCGTACCTGGAAGCCTTCAAGCGGAGACGCCGAGCTTGAGACTTGTCCTCAGGCGGAGTTTGATGTTGCAGGTAGGTGACTATCTCATCCATCCACGTATTGTGGTAGTCTTGTTGCAAGACTTCATTTCCATCAAAGGCACGATGTTTCACCAGCTCTACAACAATCTTTTTCCCTATAGTGGCCGAGGTGGACGAGGCCAGCCGAGATAGTGCGTCGGCCCGTTTGTTGGCCGGCCTGGGGATATGTTCTATCATAAAGCGTTCAAACATTCCCTTTAAATGCTGAACCTTAGCCAAATATCGCTTCATATTGTCCTCCTTTGCCTCATAATCTCCATTAATTTGAGAAACTACGAGTTGTGAGTCACTTCGGGCGATTATTTGATGTGCCCCCAATTTTCGAGCTAAACTCAACCCTGCTATCAAGGCCTCGTACTCGACCTCATTGTTAGTGGCCTCAAAATCAAAACGCAAGGCGTATTCCATCTCTTCCTCATTCGGATTAATTATCAGGAGTCCTGCTCCGCTTCCCTCCTTTGAAGAAGATCCATCTACGTATAAAACCCAACCTTGTGCTGGAGGAAGATCTTCTTCAACAGATATCCCTTCGGCCAAGAAGTCGGCCAAAGCCTGAGCCTTAATAGAGGTGCGTGACTTATAGTTGATATCATACTCAGCAAGCTCTATGGCCCACTTAGCAGCTCAGCCTGAAGTGTCTGGCCGGGATAAAATTTGTTTCAAGGGCTGATCCGTCACCACTATTATGGGATGAGCCTGAAGATAAGGTCGGAATTTTCGTGCCGCCACTATCAATGCTAAGATGATTTTTTCAGCATTAGGATAACGCACTTCGGCTCCATGCAAAACTTTGCTAGCAAAATAAATAGGTTTCTGCATAGCATCCTGCTGCCTGAGCAGAACTGCACTTACTGCCTCATGGCAGGTTGACAAATATATGTACAAAGTCTCCCCAGGCAGAGGAGATGTCAGCATAGGCACCTCAGCCAAATGTGCTTTTAAATCATCGAAGGCCTTCTGGCACTAGTCATCCCAGAGAAAAGCAGTTTGTTTCTTCAAGATTTGGAAGAATGGTAGTGATCTCTCAGCTGACTTAGAAAGAAATCTGCTCAAGGCAGCAATTCGGCCTGTCAACTTCTGAACCTCTTTGATGTTCCGAGGTGGGTGCATACCTTCTAAGGCTTCAATCTTGGCTGGGTTGGCCTGCACTCCTTCCTTGGAAACCATGTATCCGAGAAACTTTCCCATACGTACTCCAAAGGTGCATTTTTTTGGGTTCAACCTCATACGGAAATCTCTTAGGATGACAAACACTTCTCGAAGATTTGAGATATACTGATCAAGAGACCTGCTCTTGATCAACATATCGTCAATGTAGACTTCCATAACTCGGCCAATCTGATCTCGGAATAGCGAGTTAACCAAGCGTTGGTAAGTAGCCCCTGCGTGTTTGAGACCAAAAGGCATGCTGACATAACAATAGGTGCCCGACTCTGTTATAAAGAAAGTCTTCTACTGATCCTCCTTTGCCATCATGATCTGATGATAGCCTTTGAAAGCATCAAGAAAATCGAAGACCTCGTACCCCAAGGTAGAGTCCGCCAACCTGTCAATCTTGGGTAAGGGGTAACAGTCTTTTGGGCACTCCTTCTTCAAGTCAGTGTAATCAACGCATATTCTCCAGGTCTTGTCGGGTTTGGGAACCACAACAGGGTTGGCTAACCATGTCGGATACAAGACCTCTGCAATGAACTTTGCGGCAAGGAGCTTTTTGACCTCTTCGGCTATCACTTTATTCCTTTCCGGGGCAAAGTTCCTTTTCTTCTGCTTAATGGGTCTAACCTGAGAATCCACATTAAGCCGATGTTCTGCTAAGGAAGTCGGGATCCCAGGCATATCCTCTGCCGTCCATGCAAAAATTTCAGCGAACTCCCTCAGCAGACTCTGAAGCTGAGCTAACGTCTCAGCTGGCATCCATGTCCCAATCTTGATTGTGTTACCGGGACGACTTGGATCTAGGATGAATTCCTGAATTGCGTCATCGGAGTGCAAACGCTCCTGAGTTGAGGGAATGAGATCATCCAAAACAACCTGTTGGACGGCCCCACCCCCTTGGGTAGCAACTGTGTAGCAATTTTGAGCTATAGGAATATCCCCTTGCAAGGTAACTACTCCACCTGGCGTAGGAAACTTCATACTGACATGAAAGGGGGATATTACGGCTTCCAGTGCCACCAAAGCTGGTCGGCCTAAGAGAATATTGTAAGCCGACCTTTCCTTGACTACCACGAAATCCATCCACAAACAGCGGTAAGCGGGAGGTTTGCCGAAGCTAACGCTGAGTGTAATCAGGCCAGCTGGCCGAACTGGCATACCAGTAAATCCGAACAAAGGGGAAGTCACTGGGGTCATTTGAGAATCTGCTAAGCCCAATTGCTTATATACATGATAATACATGATATTTACAGCACTTCCAGTATCTACATAGACCCTTCGCACTTCTACAATTTTATCTGGCGCCAAATGTATACATAAACCTATTACCAGACTCGTATTATTGGAGTCTAGTGGAACAATGTCTTCTGGTCCATAAACCAGTTCTCGGGCTAACCTTCTCTTTTTAGGGGGAGGTCCAGATGACGTCCCTGACGAACTGGGACCCCCTTGGCTTTTCTGAGATGGCCCTCCAGAGATGGTGTATATTACAGAGTTGATTTGAGGATGCACCGCAGGCTCATGTCAGCCTCTATCATCATCATCGTCTGACCTGGGACGTGCAGGTGGAGTCTCAGGTCGGCATTCATCTTTCTGAGGACCTTTTCGGAAGTCCAAACGATTGTGAAGTCGGGAGCATGGATCATAAAACTGCTTCAAGTGCCCCAGCTCGATCAACTTCCGAATCGCTTGAGCCAATTGCCGGCAATCTTCTGTATCATGGCCGACATCACGATGATAACGACAGTACAGCTTAGGATCCCTTTTATCTCTGGGACCTGCCAGAGGTTTAGGGTCCGTCCTCAAACCATCTCTCTCCATTACAGCCAAAATTCTGTCCTTAGAGGATAAAAGAGGCATTCCTTCTCTACCCCGTTTGCCTCGGCCACCAAGACGATCAAACGCACTGCGTCGATCGTGCTTGTCATCATGTCGGTCCCCCTTGGAACTGGGCCGAGCTTCATGCCGAGTACTTTGCTCAGCCTCCTTCTTCAACCGGTTTGCCTCTTCACCTCAGGCAAACTGGTGTGCTTTCTCCAAGCACTCCCTCAATGTGGTGGGCCCCCCTTCAGCTAGCTGAGAAAAGAGACGACCCGCTCTGAGACCATTAATGAATGCAGCAGCTTTCACTCCCTCGTTTCGATCACTGACCTGCAGTGATTCATCCGAGAAACGCTGCATGTATTTCAGCACTGACTCTTCAGGACCCTGTTTCAAGGTCATCAGGTGTGAAGAGTTTTTGATAAACGGCGCACTAGAAACGAATCGAGACTTGAACTTCTGCACCAATTGCCTGAAGGAGTCCATTGACTGAGGTGGAAGCTCCTGAAACCATCTTCTTGCCTTCCCCCGCAGATACATGGGGTAGGTTTTGCATCGGAGTGGATCAGGGATATTTTTCAAGCTCATGGCCGTTTGAAATTGAAAGAGATGATCGGTAGGATCAGACGTTTCATCATAAGTATCCATCTTTGGCACCTTAAAGTTATCCGGTGCCAAATACTCTGCAATATCCCAAGAAAATGGGCTTTCTTGAATCACCCTCATGTATTCCGGCTTAGGCTCCTCAGGACGGCTCCTCGGCCTGCGAGGGTCAGCCTCCTGACGAACACTTTTGAACGAACACTTTTGAAGGATCGAGACCATATGCCGAGGCGATGCCTGGGCAAAGGCACCGACTCCACCGTTGGAGCTGCAACACTGCCCCTTCTGGCATCTGCCATGAAGCCTTGAGGGCCGTGAGAAGATTGTTGTTGAGTCTTCTCCTTTGTATGGAGGGGGATGGAATCGTCCTCCATGTACTCTATCTCGGGACATTTTCCTTTGAGCCGTTCTACAACGGCCTCAAACACATCCAAGTTCTCAGCCACATATTTCATGGCCTTTTCTCGCTCATCTGCGGTCACCGCTGGTGCTTTCTTCGCTTCCATCTCTGGCCTCCTGGAATCCTGTCCAGGATGAACAGAGCGGGTATCTCTATGACGGTGAGGATTTTGAAGACTCCCCTAGTCCCTCGCGTGGTTCTTTTCCCATCAGACTGACTTAAAGCCTTAAATATTGCAGTAAAGAAAACTTATTTGACGGAGGTTCAGGCCCTTCCTCTAACGCCAATTTGATGATGTCAGATTTATCACCAAGTATAAAGTGTGATGTGGTGGGTTATGCCGTTAGATCTCCGTCAGTTGTCTGTAATAGGCGGTTGGTTGGCCTGCACAAAGGAAAGAGGTCAGAGGACCCGAGATCTATGGCCTCGGGTAATACCCTCCGACGGTCAAGTCAGTTGAAGCCATTTTTTGGAGAGGTTTATATACTGTTGAAAGTTTTTAAATAAAGGTTTTCTGGTAAACCTGTGATTTCACCGTGAAGAAGATGATTCACTGTAGTAACTTGTGAAATGTTCCTTTTCTTTCTCTCTCCTGCTTCTCTGCCTTTTATATGGCGGCTCAGGCCAATGCATGGGCAGAGCCCAGAAATCGTGACAGGCAAGGAGGTCATAAGGATGACTCTTGCTCTTGCATTCTTGCCACGTGGCTCGGTACTGAGCTGAGTAAGCTAGTTTGGGACACCTGACTGGGAGTTTCACCTGGCAGACTTACCTAAGGTAAACTCCTAGAACCAAGGTCAATTCCTCTAGAAGTACTCAGAAGTGCCTGAGATGAATTTAGATGTGAGGTCGGCCTGCCGAGATGTAGGTGGCCGACTTCAAAGAGCATAGGTGGGTCTTTCATAATGTTCGTTGCTGACGTCATAAATGTGGTCCGAGATCATCGAGTAAAACGGAACTGTGGCCGAATACAGCCCTATGGCTGAGCTACTTTTTGGCCGAGATGAAGATGGAGGCCGAGATGTGGCCTTTAGGCCGAGATGAGGCCTTTAGGCCGAGATGGCATCGTAGCCGCTTGGCCGAGATGAATTGTTTGTCCACATATGAGCTGGTCAAACTATGGGCCGACCCGCGGGACTTAGCATTTTTTACGCCTATATCCAATCGTTGATCGTTATTGACTAACGGGGGGTATTTTTGGCTCATCATAATCCAAAATGTTCTAATATAATCTATATTTGAGCATATGAAACAGACTTATGTTCCAGAACATGAAGTAACTCCCTATTGCTATGGAATTTATTCAAAGTGGCGGCCGAACGGCAGTAGCCAAACCAAAAATTCAGAACCCTTTTACCCAGATTCCATATCCAATGTTCATGCTTCCAAAACAAAATTCCGATTTCGTATGAAAAATTTTGCATAATCTGTTTATGATATCCAAGAATACTGCTTCCTAATTTCTATCATACATCAAACTATGCATTTGCAAGCTCTGGTCATAAATTTTTGTAGAGAAGCATGGTGCCCCCAACAAAGGGTAGTCAATATCAGACACGACATGAAAATACGACCCGAGTCTGACACGTTTTTCGCGGCTATGAGTATGGCCTTGACGGGTTTCGTGCATAAATTGGATAAGACCCGAAAGTTACCCGTTAAGATCGGGTTGTGTCTGGGTATACTAGTGGTTTACCCATTTATACCCGTCATACCTGATTTTTAAAAAAAATATTTTAAATATAAATTATAAATTAGTAAAGTAAAGAAAAAAAACTCCTACCTAAAAAGTAAAAACCTAACTTAATCCCTCTCATTCCATTCCCTATTTCCCTCCCTTGCCGCCTGTCCCTTTTCCTTCTTAGTTCTTCCATTCTCCTATCCAGGCCCCCTCACCAAAATGCAAATGTAGCAATTGCCGTGAATTTTGCTGTCGCTACTGTTGGAAAAAGTACTTAAAAGTACTTTAAATCTTGTGATCCAACCTTGTATAATGTTATGTAACTTTTTGATAGGAGATTGGATGAAGTTTGGAGTGTTTTATGAACAATGGAAGGAAATGGGGGTGTTCTAAACAC
The DNA here is from genome assembly GCA_036186865.1 of Eustoma russellianum. Taxonomy (NCBI): domain Eukaryota; kingdom Viridiplantae; phylum Streptophyta; class Magnoliopsida; order Gentianales; family Gentianaceae; genus Eustoma; species Eustoma russellianum. The sequence continues at coordinate 3,612,312 of AP025073.1, forward strand.
TTTAAGCGCCTAATGTAGGCGTTCGAAGTGTTCTGGAACACTTCCAGAACACTTGAAGTGCCTCATGTGGCGTTCGAAGTGTTCGGGGACACTTCCAGAACACTTCGAACGCCTTGTAGGCGTTCAATGTCACATGAAGCGCCTAACGTGATTTTGTACAGTCGTTCAATGTCACATGAAGCGCCTAATGTCATTTTGTACAGTCGTTCGAAGTGACATTAGGCGCCTAATGGGTCGTTCGATGTCACATGAAGCTCCTATGTCATTTTGTACAGTCGTTCGATGTCATTTTGTATAGTCGTTCGAAGTGACATTAGGCGCCTAATGTGACCCGACTGTTCACAAAAGATGCATCTTCTCCTCCAAATGACATCTCCTTTCATATTGAACGTCCATAACCGATCCATGGAGAAAAAATCTGCAGAAAAATGGTCTTTTGAACTTGTAATTTGTGAACTTAAAGCCTATAAATAGCAGACTTTGCTATCTTCAAAATATACATGAAAAATACTTGAAAACTTGTGAAATTTTCTGCAGTAGTTTCTTCTCACATTCTCTCTACTATCAATCTCTTCTACTATCAAGTTCAAACTCTCTCTAGTAGAGCAAACTAAAGAGAGTAAGCCGTTATATCTTGGGAAGCATTAGCCATTGCAGTCTACCTTGCTCACCGGTAGAGGCTAAATTGCTTTAAGGACAGAGTTATCCCGAAACTCGTCTCGGCTTTCATTGTCTTTCTTGTTTGGTTTTCTTGTGCCATATACATATTTTCGAACATTCTTAAAGCAATTTACTATGGCAACCAAACAAGCTCTTCCAGATATGACAAAGTTGAAGCCATTTGATGGCAAGTTCTACAAGAGATGGGCAGCCAAGGTGCTGTTTTTCCTCGAGATGCTCTCTGTTTCATACGTGCTCAAGATGGACAAACCTACAGATGAAGCAGAGGCACGCAAGTATGATTCTGACAATACAACTTGCAGAGGTCATATTCTGCACTTTTTGTCAAACTCATTGTTTGATATCTATGTCAAGTTTACTTCGGCTAAGGAGATATGGTCAGCACTTGAAAGCAAATATGGTGCTGAGGATGTCGGTAAGCGCAAATACGTGGTGAGTGAATTTTTGAAGTTCCAGATGGTGGATCATGTTTCAATCAATGATCAAATCCATCATTTCCAACAACTGGTGGATAATCTGGAACAAGAAGGAATCAAGATCGATGAGACCTTCCAGGCTGCAGCGTTACTTGAGAAACTTCCTCCTTCTTGGAGCAAATACAAGAAGAGAGGAAAGCATGATGATGCCAAGTTGTCTCTAGATGCTGTAATCAAACACATACGCATCGAAGAGAATAACAGGATGGAAGATGAGTCTTACCGTGAAGAGGGCGTCAAAGCCAATGTTGTGGAGCATGTTGCGAAGAAGCCCAAGTTTCACAACAACAGCGGCGGCTACAACGGTGGAGGTAAAGGTAAGAAAGTTGTTGTACAGGGCCACAACAAGATGAAAGGAGTATGCTGGGTGTGCGGAAAACCAGGACACCGAGCTGTCAACTGCAGGAAACGGAAGGGTCAACCAAGCAACCAGGCGAATTTGATAGAGGCCAATGGAGCACCAGACGACATCATCGCAGCGGTCGTCTTAACAGAGGTAAACCTTGTTGGTGGCACTACGGAATGGGTGGTAGACACGGGTGCTACCAGGCATATTGCTACCAGTAAAGACCTATTCTCTGAATATAAAGAAATAGGCAGTGATGAACAGGTCTTCTTGGGAGATGCACATAGTACCCAAGTCCTCGGAAAGGGTAAGGTGCTTCTCAAGGTGACTTCTGGGAAGAGACTGGAGCTAAGCAATGTGTTGCATGTTCCTGCCATGCGTAGGAACCTGATCTCCGGAGTGCTGCTGAACAAGGCCAACATTAAACTTGTTCTTGAGTCTGATAAACTTGTCTTATCTAGAAATGGAGAGTTTGTTTGTAAGGGATTTTGTAATGGGGGGTTGCTTGTTCTTGACGCTATTTGTTTGTCTAACAATAAAGAAGCATCTAGTTCTGTTTACTTTACTGAGTCTCTTGATATGTGGCATGCTAGATTAGGACATGCAAACATAGGAATCATTAAGAAACTCAAAAACATGAATATGATTTCATATGATGGTGAGAATTTTGATAAATGTGAACATTGTGTTGAGGCTAAACATCATAAGAGACCATTTAAGAAAGTGGATAGAGTTTCTCAAAAACTTGGTTTGATCCATAGTGACTTAGGTGATTTTAAGAATCATATGAGTAAAGGCGGTAAAAGATATTATGTTACTTTTATTGATGATTACTCTAGATATGCTAAGGTATATCTGTTAAGTCATAAGGATGAGACTGAGTCTATGTTCATAAGTTACAAAAATGAAGTTGAAAATCAGTTAGATTTAAAGATCAAAAGGCTTAGGACTGATAGAGGTGGTGAATATAGTACAGATTCTTTACAAAGGTTTTGTAAAGAAAATGGCATTATTCATGAGGTCACACCTCCATATACACCTCAATCCAACGGACTAGCTGAAAGAAAGAATAGAACACTCAAAAATATGATGAATGCCATGTTGGTTAGTTCAGGATTGCCGGACAACTTGTGGGGGAGGCAATCTTGACTGCTTGTCATATTTTGAACAGGTTACCTCATAAGAAGTTAGATAAAACTCCTTATGAGTTGTGGAAAGGCTATGCTCCTAACTTAAATTACTTGAAAGTGTGGGGGTGTCTAGCCAAAGTTGGCATTCCTGATTTTAAGAAAAGTAAAATCGGGTCTAAGACAAGAGATTGTGTGTTCATCGGGTATGCTCAAAATAGTGCAGCATATAGATTCATGACTATAGATAATAGTTCAATATTGGAATCTAAAGATGCTGAGTTTTTTGAGCATATATTTCCTATGAGCAAACAATCTATTGGTGTGTCTAAATTTGAGACAGGTGAGTCAAGTAAATCTGTAGTTGAACAAGAGGTTGATGAACCTAGACGAAGTAAGAGACAAAGAACAGAGAAGTCATTTGGAATTGACTTCATAACAGCCTTCATTTTAGAGGATGATCCCAAAACTTACGGAGAAGCGATTAGATCGATAGATTCTAAACTTTGGAAGGAAGCCATAGATAGTGAACTTGAATCTATACTAAGTAACAATACTTGGAAGTTAGTGGATTTGCCTAGAGGGTGTAAACCTATCAGTTGTAAGTGGGTCTTTAGGAAGAAACTAAAGGCGGATGGAACAATTGATAAGTTTAAGGCTAGGCTTGTCGCAAAAGGGTTCACACAACAAGAAGGTATAGACTTCTTTGACACTTACTCACCGGTTGCTAGGATCACTACGATTAGAGTCCTAGTAGCACTTGCCTCTATTCACAAGCTTGTTATTCACCAAATGGATGTGAAAACAGCATTCTTGAATGGAGACTTAGAAGAAGAGATCTATATGAAGCAACCGGAGGGTATGATAGTTAAAGGTCAAGAACACAAAGTGTGTAGGCTTAAGAAATCTTTGTATGGTCTTAAGCAAGCACCTAAACAATGGCACGAGAAGTTTGATAACGCATTAGTGTCTAATGGTTATATAGTAAATGAAAGTGACCGTTGTGTGTATAGTAAGTTTAATGATTGTGATGGTGTCATTATTTGCCTCTATGTTGATGATATGTTGATATTTGAAACCAACATAAATGTTGTTAATGATACAAAATCATTGTTGTCTACTTTGTTTGACATGAAAGATATGGGAAAGGCAGATTTGATTCTTGGACTTAAGTTAGTAGAGAAATGTGGGGGTTACCTACTTTCTCAAGAACACTATGTTGAGAAAATATTGAAAAAGTTTAATCATTATGATGTGAAACCAGTTAGTTCTCCTTATGATTCACATGTGACATTGACGAAGAATAAATTTGAAAGTGTGTCTCAATGTGAATATGCTAGAATAATTGGTAGTGTAATGTACTTGATGAATTGTACTAGACCCGACATTGCATACGCCGTAAATAGACTTGCAAGATATACTCATAATCCTAATGAGAAACATTGGTGTGCATTAAGACGGTTATTGAGATATCTTAAAGGTACAATGAATTTAGGACTCATGTTTAGTGGTTCACCCTCTGTTTTAGAAGGCTATTGTGATGCTAATTGGGTGACAGATAATGATGAGATAAACTCCACTAGTGGTTATGTGTTTACATTGGATGGTGGAGCTATCTCTTGGAAATCATGTAAACAAACTTGTAGTGCTAAATCTACAATGGAGTCTGAATTTATTGCGTTAGAACTTGCTAGTACAGATGCTGAGTGGTTAAGGAATTTACTTGTTGATATTCCTTTGTGGTCTAAACCTATGCCTTCTGTATCTATTCATTGTGATTCTCAGGCTGCGATCGCACGTGCAAAGAACAAGATTTATAATGGGAAGAGCCGGCATATCCGTCTAAGACACAATATTGTGCGTGAGTTGATAAGTTCAGGGGTGGTAAACTTAAAGTTTGTAAGAACCAAGTTTAACCTTGCTGACCCCTTAACTAAAGGACTAAATAAGAAGTTAGTCTATGAGACATCGAGGGGGATGGGACTTATTCCATCTGTAGAGAATTCTTCATGACGGGAACCCAATCCACTATTAGTAGAGATCCTACAAACGGGGTTCAATGTGGTAAAAACAAGTCATGAAAGAGTTCTATGTTGCACTATCAAAGTGTTCCTCCCTAAGGTGTTGTTGTGGATAGTGCTCGCTATAAAAATTTGAGGGTGAGATTTTGAGAATCTCTTAATGAAAATTCATAGCCATGTTGTATGGTGGTGTGAACAGTGCACACTTGATGAATTTCACCTATATAAGCTTGGAAGTGGTGCCGCTTCCTGTGAGAGCTTGGAAAACTCTCTAGAGAGCTTATGAATCCCGAGATAGGTGCATGGCCGATATCGCACCAAAACCGCGAACTTGAAGAAGTAGATAATGATATGTCTTCTTGTTGTTCATATGAACAATAGTGGAGTAAGATTCAAGACGAAGTTCATCTTACTTCCGTTTATATAACTCAAGTTGTACTACCGGCGATTCAAGACCACAAGTCATCGTATCCGTTATGTATCATTATCTTTGATTGATAGAAGAAAGGTTGGTTTATGGTCGTTCGTTTGTGACTATACAAGATTGGATCATGTGGGGGATTGTTGGAAAAAGTACTTAAAAGTACTTTAAATCATGTGATCCAACCTTGTATAATGTTATGTAACCTTTTGATAGGAGATTGGATGAAGTTTGGAGTGTTTTATGAACAATGGAAGGAAATGGGGGTGTTCCAAACACTTTAAGCGCCTAATGTAGGCGTTCGAAATGTTCTGGAACACTTCCAGAACACTTGAAGCGCCTCATGTGGCGTTCGAAGTGTTCGGGGACACTTCCAGAATACTTCGAACGCCTTGTAGGCGTTCAATGTCACATGAAGGGCCTAATGTGATTTTGTACAGTCGTTCAATGTCACATGAAGCGCCTAATGTCATTTTGTACAGTCGTTCGAAGTGACATTAGGCGCCTAATGGGTCGTTCGATGTCACATGAAGCTCCTATGTCATTTTGTACAGTCGTTCGATGTCATTTTGTACAGTCGTTCTAAGTGACATTAGGCGCCTAATGTGACCCGACTGTTCACAAAAGATGCATCTTCTCCTCCAAATGACATCTCCTTTCATATTGAACGTCCATAACCGATCCATGGAGAAAAAATCTGCAGAAAAATGGTCTTTTGAACTTGTAATTTGTGAACTTAAAGCCTATAAATAGCAGATTTTGCTATCTTCAAAATATACATGAAAAATACTTGAAAACTTGTGAAATTTTCTGCAGTACTTTCTTCTCACATTCTCTCTACTATCAATCTCTTCTACTATCAAGTTCAAACTCTCTCTAGTAGAGCAAACTAAAGAGAGTAAGTCGTTATATCTTGGGAAGCATTAGCCATTGCAGTCTACCTCGCTCACCGGTAGAGGCTAAATTGCTTTAAGGACAGAGTTATCCCGAAACTCGTCTCAGCTTTCATTGTCTTTCTTGTTTGGTTTTCTTGTGCCATATACATATTTTCGAACAGCTACCCCCATAAGCCATAAGTAATCATCATGTTGACTTGCTACTATTACCTGGTGAGTACTCTTGTTATAACAATAGTGTCAACCACTCCTAGTTGTTTAAATAAATAAACCTGAAAGATACATGAAACCTGAAAATACCTGAAAGATACATGAAATGACCCGTACACAACGTAAAATATTTGACTTGTCAAGTTCGTGGGTATACCCGATACACGACACGAAACCTGACATGTACAGGTTTGGATATCTACTTCCATATACGCAAAGCAAACGGGTAAGGTATGTGTATATACTTTGATACTCGAAACCCGAAAAACACAAAACACGAAACACAAAACACGATCTGTTTGACACTTCTAGCCCCAACTAATATGGAAACTAATACCGAGACAGCCTCACCTACGTGGAAGGAGATATCAACTAATATCATTCACATATACACTTTTGAAGAAAACTTTGTTACTGGTTGAGGTGATTTAACTTCATTTCATGATTAACAAACAATATATAAGAGTGTGCTGTAAAATGATACGCTCAAAAGAAGAATTTCGCAGGAGAAAAAAAAAAGAACTTGCTTTTGAGGTTAGAAAATCTCCTCTGCGTAACTGATGTGTGTCACAACGTCCTTTAGATCTTTTTTACTTTTTTTTTTTCAAGTTTCTTTATGTTGCTTAGTTTCTTATTTTATGAGTGGTTTGATTATTTGTAACTTTCTACGGTTTTGTTTTAACGTTTACTATGAGATGCAATGGTATTTTTCTACTATATTTAGGTCAAAAAAGAAGGTATTATTCTGTATTAAAAAATCAATAAAATATATATAAATAAGAGAGATTAACATATTAAAAACGACAAATATGCTTAAAATATTGTTCTACGCCTACCTCCATTGTCATATCTGTTAAATAAGGTCAATACGATGAATAATATTTAAGAGAAAACTTAATACGCAACTGTTATAATTAAGTAATGCCAATACATGAATAATTAAGACAAACAGCATCTACATCATACAAAAAAATACAGTTTTAGATGAAGATCCGCAGGGCCTGAAAATCAATTATCCTGTTTAGTTTATAATGCAGCACCACCAACATTACATATACATTTCTTACACCATTGTTACCGCCGGTTTTTACAAGCGGACATGCTTGCAGCTGGCCGGCAATCTTTGCTTCATCTGCTGAACACGTAGCGCTTCTACAATATGCTGACAATTACTTCCCAAATTCCAGAAGGTTGACAATTCATTTTCCCTTGTTTTCACCAATGATGTATCTATGTGCGTATATATACACACACATGTTTATGTATGTATCTAAACATACATATGTATATATATATATATATATATATAAATATAGAGGCACACACACATGTACATACATACATACATACTTGCAACAACATCAACATAACATTGCCTTAGAGGCTCCCGCCTATGACAGGGTATGAGGGGGTCGGATGTATGTAACCATACTCATGTGTTAGAAACACACAAAGGTTGTTTCTCGATGACCCATAATGAAAATTGCATCACGCTGTGTCGATCACCTGCTACTTCACAATATAAGAAGTGCAGCCAATTTAATGAGTCATTTTGTTTTATTCCATCATATTCCAAAAAAAGAAGAGCGTGTCCTTGACTCAATTGGAAATGAGAACAACATACATACATACATACATACATATATATATATATACATGCGTACGTGTGTGTCTATATACACACGTATATGTCGGAGACAATCAATCATGTACCAAGACGCAGTCGTTCAATGTGTGCATATGAAACAGTAAAATAACAAAATAAACCAAACCCGGAGCGAGTCGAGGACTCTGTCCTTAAGACGTATTGCTCCGGTATATTGTGCCCAACCGGCATTAGCAACCGTCTCCCAGGATACAACGGGTACCTGTTCAGTTGAGCGGCACTGCTGAACTTGAACTACTTCGAACCTTCGAATGTCCTGACTTCTCCCGGACGTGATGCAAACCTCGAATGCTATGAATGCAGTATGCTATGAATGCCAAAAATTAATTGTGTCTAGAATGCATCCCTAGCACTGTTTATATAGGGGAGTCAGTTGGAGAACAGGTTACCGTGTCCGTTGGATCAAAACCGTAGTTTAATTTAGGCCGTTAGATGAAAACCTCCTATCTAGATTAGGAAGGTTTAATCTCAGCCTTTAGATCAAAACTGATTCACAGGTTTAAACCTGGAGCGTTAGATGGAAACCACATTCGGTTGGGCGGTTAAGACAGTTTAAATCTTGGCCGTTAGATTAAAGATGCCTCTTCCACCACCGTTAGATCATACTAGATTGATCTTATCTTTTGTAGGAGGATAATGTTTGTTTCAAGTTTGAAACACAACTGCACAAACAGAAGGATTCTGCACGCTGTCCAACATCGATCGATCACATCGATCGATCGATGTCACATCGATCGATCGATGTGATCGATTGATGTACGTCAGAATCATTCCTCACCTTTCTGTCCAACTTCGATCGATCACATCGATCGATCGAAGTGACATCGATCGATTGAAGTGATCGATCGATGTAAGACAGAAACATCGAAGCTCTCTGATCAACTTCGATCGATGACATCGATCGATCGAAGTGACATCGATCGATCGATGTCATCGATCGATGTCCGTCAGAAGCTCTTTACGCCACATGGACACATCCAATGTGGTATTCCTCCATAAGGGTAACACGTCACCCATCCACAACGTTTTCCATCCATTTTGAGTATTAATTTCACATTCAACCGATATCGTAATTGAGTGATTCCACATCCTAAAATTAACTACTCGTTACGTAGATAATTAAGGACTCTTTAGTTTTCGATTTTCATTATCAGAAACTCATTAAGCTCAAAGTATGTTGCTCAACCAAGTTTTGCAACATTCATTAATGGGCCAAAGCCCAAACTTTAAATCTCCAACCTTTAATTCTCCAACAATCCCCCACATGAATGGAAATTAATGCAAATGCATATGCAGACTCTAAGGAGAAGTCAGACAAGAAAATATTGCATCAAAAGAGGTAGCTTCTGGCTTTGAACCTTTCATAGTGATGTACCATCGGATTCACTCGGCTAATTAGTGACTTGATGTCTTGAACTAGTCAGCCTTTGTTGTGAACCAAGACAGCGATACTCACACAATATTTCCTTTAACACCCTTTTGGTTCTCATGGTTGTGTTCGTTTTGGCCATGAACAACCTGGTTTCAGAAAGTGTTTTAGAGAAATCTTGCCTCCTAGACTTTCTCATAGAAGCGGCCCCACTTCACACTTACATAGGTGATTCCTATCAAGAGTATTCTGCCATACTCCACTTGACGTATCAAGATATAAGACATCATTAAAAGCTTTAGCTTACCCTAAACATTCTCTGCAGACAACACTTTTATGTGACGGAATGAGTAAGTGCTTACTGAATCTTCATAACTTAGTTGTCCCATTGAACCAAGATTCTGGGATCTCCAGTCAACAAGGTTGGGTTACCGTTACAAGGATTCTTGCATTATAGGCTTTAGTCCCATTCCGTTTGTCAATCTTGACATCTGATCTCTAGGCAAGCCTTTTGTAAGCGGATCCGCAAGATTCTCCATTGATTTTACATAATCAATGGAAATCACGCCATTAGAGATTAACTGTTTAATGGTGTTATGTCTCCGACGTATATGTCGTGACTTACCATTGTAGATGCTGCTTTGAGCACGTCCTATAGCTGACTGACTATCACAGTGTATGCTAATAGGAACGATCGGCTTAGGCCAGCAAGGAATATCTTCTAGGAAATTCCGAAGCCACTCAGCCTCTTCCCCAGCTTTATCCAGTGCTATGAACTCAGCTTCCATAGTAGACCGAGCTATGCATGTTTGTTTCATGGATTTCCACGACACAGCAGCACCACCAACAGTGAACACGTATCCACTGGTGGACTTAGAGTCCTTACTGTCTGATATCCAATTTGCATCGCAATATCCTTCTAATACAGATGGATATCTCGTGTAATGTAATCCAAGATTCATTGTGTATTTCAGATACCTCATCACTCTGTTAAGAGCTTTCCAATGATCATCACTTGGATTACTGGTAAACCTGCTCAACTTGTTTCCTGAACAAGCTAAGTCTAGTCTTGTACAATTCGTTATGTACATCAGACTCCCGATTACCTGAGAGTATTTTAACTGCGCTACAGGTTCGCCTCGATTCTTCCTTAAGTGCACACTTAAGTCGAGTGGGGTCTTTACCGGTTTCACATCATCCATATTGAACCGTTTTAGAACAGACTCAATATAGTGAGTTTGTAACAGTACGAGTCCCTCGGTCATCCTAGAAATTTTAATTCCTAGAATAACATTGGCAACTCCCATATCCTTCATATCGAAGTTTCTCGTCAACATCTTCTTCGTATTTGAGATTATGTCCCGAGTACTCCCCATGATTAGCATGTCATCTACATAGAGACACACTATCACATATGCATTCTTTGTGCTCTTAATATAGACACACTTGTCACACTCATTGATCTTGAAACCATTAGCTAGGATAGCTTGATCAAACTTCAAGTGTCACTGTTTAGGCGCTTGCTTAAGTCCGTACAAAGATTTAACGAGTCTACAAATCTTAGACTCTTGTCCTGGAACCACAAACCCTTCGGGTTGTTCCATATAGATTTCTTCATCCAACTCACCATTCAGAAAAGCAGTCTTCACATCCATCTGATGGATTTCCAAGTTATAGACTGCAGTAATTGCAACTAGCATCCTTATAGAAGTGATCCTAGTCACTGGTGAGTAAGTGTCAAAAAAGTCAAAGCCTTCCTTTTGTCGATAGCCTTTAGCTACCAACCTGGCTTTATACTTTTCAATAGACCCATCCTCTTTCAGTTTCTTCTTGAAAACCCACTTGCAACCAAGTGATTTACTTCCAGGTGGAAGGTCAACCAATTCCCAAGTGTGATTTTGAAGAATTGAGTCAATCTCACTGTCGACTGCCTCTTTCCAGAATGGAGCTTCTGGAGTCGACATAGCCTCGGAAAAGTTCCTCGGCTCATTTTCTACCATATAGGTTAGAAAGTCCGGTCCAAACGAAGTTGGCATTCTGGCACGCTTGCTTTGACAAAGCTCCTCATCTCCTTGAGGAGTCGCCTCACGCATTCACTTACCGAATCTTGTTTCTTCTTGATTTTTGTCTTTCCTTGGAAAGACATCTTCAAAGAACATTGCATTCCTTGACTCTATGACAACGTTTTCATGTATGTCAGGAATATCCGACTTGTGCACCAAGAACCGATATGCACTACTGTTAGTTGCATAACCAATGAATATGCAATCAACCGTTTTAGGCCCAATTTTAACTTGTCTTGGTTTAGGTACAGCAACCTTCGCCAGACACCCCCACACTTTCAAGTACTTGTAGCTAGGCTAGTGGTCTTTCCAAAGCTCGAATGGGGTTACATCCATCTTCTTAGATGGAATTCTATTTAAAATGACGTTGGCTGAGAGAATTGCTTCCCCCACAAGTTCTGAGGTAAACCCGAACTTATCAACATAGCATTCATCATCTCCTTTAGAGTACGGTTCTTGCGTTCAGCAATACCATTCGATTGAGGTGAATATGGTGCAGTCGTTTGATGAACAATGCCATGTTCTGAACAGAATTCATTAACGGTGTATCATATTCGCCACCTCTATCACTACGAATTGTTTTAATTCGTTTGCTAAGTTGATTCTCAACTTCATTTTTATAATCCTTGAAAGCATCAAGGGCCTCATCTTTGCTACTTAGCAAGTATATATAACAGTATCGTGTGCAATCGTCGATAAAAGTTACAAAATACTTTTTACCACCTCTTGTTTGCACAAATTTTAAATCACACACATTGGTATGAATTAAATCCAAAGGTTCAGTGTTCCTTTCTATTGAAGGAAATGGCGCCTTTGCCATCTTCGCTTCAACACATATTTGACATTTTCCTTTATTACTAAAGTCTAGTTTGGGCAATAAGTCAAGATTACTCATTCGTTGTATTGACTTGTAATTAACATGTCCCAAACGAAAATGCCATAAACAAGAAGACTCAAGCATGTAAGCAGAAGAGGAAGCAATTTTATTAGCCTCTGCGGGCAAATCTCTTTTGGGTACAATAGTGATGACATTTAATTTAAACATCCTATTCGACAAGTACCCATTCCCCAAATGCATGCCGTTTTTCGAAAGAATAACTTTATTGGACTCTAACACTAGTCTAAAACCATGCATGACTAGAAGAGATCCAGATACTAAATTCTTCCGAATGTCAGGGACGTGCAGCACATTCTGCAGAGTCAGATGCTTCCCTGAGGTGAGCTTCAGAACAACTTTGCCCTCGCCTTCGATCTTCGAAGAGGCCGAGTTTCCTATGTAAAGTTGTTCGTTGTTCCCGGGCTAGTACTCCGTGAACATCTCTCTGCTGGAGCAAACATGTCTAGTGGCGCCAGTATCAAGCCACCATTCGCGTATGTTCCCCACAGCGTTGCACTCTGAGACCACCGCACAGAGATTCATATCATCCAATGCATCGACTATGTTGGCCTTTGCCTTGGACTGCTTCTTCTTGGGCTTTCTGCATTCATTGCTGACATGCCCCTGAATGCCACAGTTGTAGCATTTCCCAGTGAACTTCTTGGCGATCTGCTTGCCTTTCTTGTTCACCCCGAGTTGGCCTTTCTTTTTCTTGGCCTCCGCAACATGGGCCTTAGCCTGACCAGAGCTTGATTGTGGCGTTTTCTCAGATCTACGATTGTCCTCCTCAATGCGGAGTCGAACAATCAGATCTTCCAATGTCATCTCCTTTCTCTTGTGTTTGAGATAGCTTCTGAATTCCCTCCACGAAAGAGGTAGCTTGTCAATCACTGCAGCCACGACGAAAGATTCACTGAGCAACATTCCCTCCTCTTCCATCTCGGCAACCAACGTCTGAAGTTCCTCAACTTGAGAAACAACAGTGCGAGAATCAGACATTTTGAAATCCAGGAATTTGCCGATAATAAATTTCTTAGTGCCGACATCTTCCGTACGGTATTTCTTTTCCAAAGCCTGCCACAAAGACTTTGCGGTTTTATACGTGCAGTACAAACCATACAAGGAGTTGTCCAAACAACTCAGAATATGGCTCAAACAAACATAATTGTTGAAGTTCCACGCTTCAACAAAATGTTGGTTCTGCATATTCTGGGTTTGGTCCTCCAGCGGATCCACCATAGGCGGGTCCTCAGTCAGAAAGGTAGCCAACCCCGCGGCAGTCAAGAAGAACAGCATCTTCTGCTGCCAACGCTTGAAGAAGCTTCCATTGAACTTCTCCGATTTCTCCACTTGGGCCACTGCAGGACCCTGTGCAGGAGGAGCATGTCTTGGCACCCCAGCAGTTGGTGCCATTGGAGCAGAACTCTGTATGTCTGCGCCTTGAACCGAGCCTGAGCTTACGTTCTCCATCAGATGTCTGTTCAGTTGATCAAAACGTATAGATCAGAACAGAATCAGATTTAAGAAAGGAGTAGAAGTAGACTGCAAATCAGTATGAACACTGCTTTTGCGTAAACAAAAAAAACGGTACAGAAATAACTGAATAGAATACGTCTTAAGATTGTTGGATACAATCAATCCTGTACCAAGACGCAGTCGTTCAATGTGTGCATATGAAACAGTAAAATAACAAAATAAACCAAACCCGGGACGAGTCGAGGACTCTGTCCTTAAGACGTATTGCTCCGGTATACTGTGCCCAACTGGCATTAGCAACCGTCTCCCAGGATACAACGGGTACCTGTTCAATTGAGCGGCACTGCTGAACTTGAACTACTTCGAACCTTCGAATGTCCTGACTTCTCCTGGACGTGATGCAAACCTCGAATGCTATGAATGCAGTATGCTATGAATGCCAAAAATTAATTGTGTCTAGAATGCATCCCTAGCCCTGTTTATATAGGGGAGTCGGTTGGAGAACAGGTTACCGTGTCCGTTGGATCAAAACCGTAGTTTAATTTAGACCGTTAGATGAAAACCTCCTATCTAGATTAGGAAGGTTTAATCTCAACCTTTAGATCAAAACTGATTCACAGGTTTAAACCTGGAGCGTTAGATGGAAACCACATTTGGTTGGACGGTTAAGACAGTTTAAATCTCGGCCGTTAGATTAAAGCTGCCTCTTTCACCACCGTTAGATCATACTAGATTGATCTTATCTTTTGTAGGAGGATAATGTTTGTTTCAAGTTTGAAACACAACTGCACAAACAGAAGGATTCTGCACGCTGTCCAACATCGATCGATCACATCGATCGATCGATGTCACATCGATCGATTGATGTGATCGATTGATGTACGTCAGAATCATTCCTCACCTTTCTGTCCAACTTCGATCGATCACATCGATCGATCGAAGTGACATCGATCGATCGAAGTGATCGATCGATGTAAGACAGAAACATCGAAGCTCTCTGATCAACTTCGATCGATGACATCGATCGATCGAAGTGACATCGATCGATCGATGTCATCGATCGATGTCCGTCAGAAGCTCTTTGCGCCACATGGACACATCCAATGTGGTATTCCTCCATAAGGGTATCCACAACGTTTTCCATCCACTTTGAGCATTAATTTCACATTCACCTGATATCGTAATTGAGTGATTCCACATCCTAAAATTAACTACTCGTTACGTAGATAATTAAGGACTCTGTAGTTTTCGATTTTCATTATCGGAAACTCATTAAGCTCAAAGTACGTTGCTCAACCAAGTTTTGCAACATTCATTAATGGGCCAAAGCCCAAACTTTAAATCTCCAACCTTTAATTCTCCAACAGTATACACATAAACGTACACATATACATACATATACACACACGTGTGTGTATATATGTATATATGTATGTATGCATGTATCTGTATGTTTGTATGTATGTACGCGTGTATGTATGTTTATGTATGTAGCTCTATCCTGGAATGCTAACAATTTCACTTTCCAAATGCCAGAGTGGTTAAGGTTGTCAATTCATTTTCCCTTGTTTTCATCAGTGATATACATAGATATCAATATCGATATAGATATATTATATATTCATACTTTTGTATATATCTATACATGTGTGTTCGCTGTTGAACGAGTCCAATGCCGCTGAACTTTTCGTTTCCTTTTCTGGAGAAGTAAAGGTAGCAGAAGAAGAAATGGCAAAGCCTATATTGCATTTCTTGGCCATGTTTTCAGTTCAATTGGGGTTCTCAGGAATGAATATTATTTCAACACTTGCCATGCATTATGGGATGAGCCCTTTTGTTCATGTTGCTTACCGACAATGTTTTGCAACTGTATTCTTTGCTCCTATCGCTTACCTTCAAGAAAGGTAATAATACTCATTCTGCACTAGGTTCCTGCATTTGTGCAGGGCCCGGAAATAGGACAGATCCTTTTACAATCTGATATATGCAGCTTTGCCCTACACTTTTTGCAAGAAGCTATTTCTGCAGCTCGAACCCGTGACTCAAGGTCACAAAGCAGCAACTTTACCAGTTGTTCCAAGACTCGTCTTATCAAATTTTATATAGTTATGAATGCGAAATTCAGCTCTCTTTTTCTTGGGTGCAGAAAAACAAGGCCACCGCTAACCTTCTCTATCATCTTCCAAATTTTCTTGTGTTCTATTTTTGGGTGAGTACTAATTGGCTCATGCATAACATTTTGGCATTTGTTCCCTTAAATGTTTACAAATGAATTCCATAAACATTGTTTACCCTCTTTTGTTGCCGTTGAGATATACTGGATATGTTTATTCTCGTTGTTGTTAAACATTGCTTACACTGCAGGGTGACAGCCTACCAAATTACCTTCTTTGTGGGGCTCAACCATTCCACTCCAACAATTGCTGGTGCCTTGACAAATATAATCCCTGCCGTTACTTTTCTTATAGCTGCTCCTTTGGGGTAATAAAATGTTCTTTATTTTCTTTGTTGTCACCATGATTTTAAAATATTTTTCGCAAGTTATATCTCCTAATACCCTATACCCTAGCGATAGCTTGTGCTGTCATTGGAATATACGGGGTATTTGTTGTTGTTTCTTAAGTTATATCTCCTTCACACAGGTTAGAAACAGCAGATTTGAGAACTAAGGCAGGAATGAGCAAGATCTTGGGAACTAGTGTATGTGTAGGTGGGGCCTCACTGTTATCATCATACCATGGACCAGTTATAAATATTGGCGAATCAAGTATTCATTGGAAGCTTGCTGACAAAACAAGAACAGAAATATCAAGGAATCATGTCAATTTCATACTAGGGCCTTTTCTTTTAATAGCCAGCTCAATTTCTTGGGCAGTATGGTTAATTATCCAAGTAAGATCTCACAATCCTATACCGTTGCGCTTTCTTTAACATAATGTTGTATATAAAATAATTATTTTATATGTGTGACGCGTGTAAGATAAGGCTGCGTGCATCATGTCATGAAGCGATCAAGTTCTTTCACAAAAACCCTAATGCACTAAAAATGCTTTTTATACGTGTGAAGTACAAAGCTGCATTATAGAGAGCATCTTCTTTCACAAGGCATGATGACAAAAGCTGATTCTATTTATGAGTCAATCATGGCATTCCATGCCTATTCTTAAGGATCACCTGCCTAGTCTTCTATAATGATCAACTGTGGTATTTGTGCTACTTTATTCCAACAGAATCAATGACACATTCTTTTTTGACTTTTGAATATGATGGAATAAAACAAAATGACTCACTAAATTGGTTGCGCTTCTTATATTGTGAAGTAGTAGTTGAGCAACTGTGGTATGGTTGCGTACATCCGACCCACTATACTCCATCATAGGCGGAAGCCTCTAAGACAATGGGTTAATGTTGTTGTGATATTTGTCCTGCTTGGGCCTAGATGGCGGAAGCCTCTAAGACAATGGGTTAATGTTGTTGTGATATTTGTTCTGCTTGGGCCTAGATTAAAATGTATGGAGTCAATGGGTATGGTTGCGTACATCCGACCCACTATACTCCATCATAGGCGGAAGCCTCTAAGACAATGGGTTAATGTTGTTGTGGTATTTGTCCTGCTTGGGCCTAGATGGCGGAATCCTCTAAGACAATGGGTTAATGTTGTTGTGATATTTGTTCTGCTTGGGCCTAGATTAAAATGTATGGAGTCAATTCCAAGGATAAAGGATTCGAAACATTTCCTTAAAGGTTGAATCCCAACCAGTAAGGGTTCCTGCCACACTCAGTCCTAAAGTTAATGTAGGGATGTAAATCAGGTACCTAATGGCCCGCTAGCTACTCCATCATAGGCGGAAGCCTCTAAGACAATGGGTTAATGTTGTTGTGGTATTTGTCCTGCTTGGGCCTAGATGGCAGAAGCCTCTAAGACAATGGGTTAATGTTGTTGTGATATTTGTTCTGCTTGGGCCTAGATTAAAATGTATGGAGTCAATTCCAAGGATAAAGGATTCGAAACATTTCCTTAAAGGTTGAACCCCAACCAGTAAGGGTTACTGCCACACCCAGTCTTAAAGGTAGTGTAGGGATGTAAATCAGGTACACAATGGCCCGCTAGCAGTAGCTTGATGATATACACAGTAGTCTGCATAAGGAGCCTCCAACACTGCAGGCAAGCCTACAGTGCCAAGGAGCTTCCACACTATGTACTTGCTGGAAAGGGACTCTCTTACCTTTGGCAAGAATTGTACCCCTGACCTCTTTTTCGAGAACTCCTGACCGGAACCAGTTGGGCTATGTCGTGTGACATTCGAAACATTTCCTTAGTGGAATGATAGGTCGTCTTGCTTGCCCATGCTCGTTTATTCTGTATTAGATCATACGTCACAGTTCTAGTAATTTTACCAAATCATTAGACTATAGCCTTGTTCTAGATATTTTTTTTAATTTTTATGGATCGGTATTTCAAGCGTGACTCCGTTGGACCTTTTACGTCCAACAGAAATGAAATAATACTTTAATCCTTTTTCATGATATATGATTTATTTTTTCGTTGTTCTCCATCAGGCAAAGGTGAGCAAAGTGTATCCTGCTCACTACTCCAGCACAGCTCTGATGTGCTTGATGGCAAGCATTGAATGTGTAGCAATTGCAATGTGTACTGATCACAATATCTCTGCATGGTCATTGAGCCCTTCTATCAAGGCTATTTCGAGTCTTTACGCGGTATGTGTGTGAATCACCAGTTTATAGATCCTCTTCGTCTCATAAATATTTTTATATTCGACTTTGTTTTAGTTTATTTTAAACTACAGAAGAAAAAAAGCAGTTAGACAGAACGAATAATTAGTACTAATTGTATACGTGTCTTGTATTATTTAATAATAAGATTATAAAGCAGACTAACTTCTTATTTAATGGCAGGGAATTGTATGTAGTGCACTAGGATTTTTCCTAACTTCATGGTGTATGGAAAGTACCGGCCCTTTATATGTCTCAGTTTTCAATCCCTTGCAGCTTGTGATCACTGCCATTCTCAGTTGGGCTTTACTTCAAGAGAAATTATTTTGTGGAACGTAAGCTTTTATTTCTTTGAAATTACATGTTCCCTTTATTACAGTAACAGTTAATCAATAGTTTTATTGTATTCTAGAAACAGTAGTGGCTTGTCTCTATCCACTGGCATACACGCAAGTAAAAAACTCATGTCACAAGACATAGCTCGTTTGGTATTTGAGTAGAAGAGAATGTTGTCATAAAAAAGAATGTTAGTCCACTATTTGTGTTTTCCGAATAAGTAAATAAAAACTAACTACTAAAGTGCCTAAGAGTTAGGCATGGACCTATAAACTTTGGGATGGGTAATACATTGATGCCCTAAAGCTTTTACTATATCACATGGAATTGGAGTAAAAAGCCATATTCTGGTCCTGAGGATTCCTACCGCCCCAACCTCAAGTAGTATTGTGGAAGATGTAAATCAGAAGATCATCAGTCCTCTAGGTTATGTGATGACTTACGCATTGACCCACACAGGGTGTCCCCTTGCAAACTAGGCCTTTAGCCTAGCAGTAGTGGAACACTCATACTGTGCGTGTCCCTAGAATCGAACTCTTGATCTCTTGAAACAAATCTCAACTCGAGTACCAACTGAGCTATTTCTTGATGGCTATATCACATGGACTTAGTCTTACACAGTGTGAGCAAATATTACCTCTATCTCGATTTGGCTGGTCGAATGGTAAATATGGATTGTATTTTGATGATGAGGTTCTTGATTTATTTTATTTATATTTATTTATTGATGAGTTTCTTGAAATTGATCAGACTTATGGGGTCCATCTTGGTTGTTATGGGGCTCTTCTGTGTTCTATGGGGAAAGAGTCGGGAGAATCAGACCAGAAAGAGCGTCCAAGAGAAAGATGTTGAGAAGCAGTATAGCAAAGAAGATGTTCCACCAGAATCAGTTAATCAGCTTCCTTACATTAATAATTGTTAGAATGTGATTTAGTTTTGATGATTTGCACAAGGTTGGCACTTGAAAATAATGTTTAAGCGCTTCAAGTTGATGGTTTGAAGTCAGTGCACTTCGAACGCTCACTTCAGGCGCTTCATGTGTCTTGGTGATGATCAGAACACTTCGAACGCCTTGATCAGGCGCTTCATGTGTTGTATTGAAAGTCAGGACACTTCGAACGCTTACATCAAGCGCTTCATGTGTCCTGAAGAAATATACGTACACTTCGAACGCTACTTTAAGCGCTTCAAGTGTCTCACCAAGTCAAAAGTACTTTTCTCTGAACAAGCACGCTTTCCCAAGGCCTGGTTCTGAGAAAATGTCAGTTTTAGTTCGAACAAGCATGAAGTGCTACATGAGGCGCTTCATGTCACTTCGAACGCACTCAGTTGCCAACATTAGGCGCTTAATGTGACTTCGAACGCATGTTCTCTTTCACATTAAGCGCTTCATCCCACTTTGAACGCTTATTCTTTGGACAGATTAAGCGCTTCATGTGCTCAACGGTACAAATGCCTTTTTGCTTCATTTCATAACCAGTTGACTCTTTGTACCCTCCTCTTTTAGTGTTGTTTCAGCAGGTTCTCTCTTACACTCAGAGATCCCAGGTTTCTATTCTTGGCCAAAGTTTTTGAATCCTCTTCTAAATGGTTGCTACATGCCAAGAACTGTTTTTGAAGACTGCTGCAGTCCTTCACAAGCTGCCAAATCCCATTATTGGCTGGGCAGAAGATTTCAAACGGGAAGTTTTCTTGAAGATTGATAAAAGAAGGGTTTGGTTCATTCTTCTTCTCCAACTTTCTACTTCTCAAGCTCTCAAGTGCTCTCAAGCTCAAGCTCTCAAAATAGTTGTAAATCTTTGTATACTTTTACTTTATTGTTGAGAGTGATCATTGTAAGAAGAAGAGTCTTCTTCTTGGTGAGATTTTCTGTGAGAGATTTTTGGTAGATTGTTGGTCAAGGAGCAAGGGTGCTCTTTGTTTAAGATTTCTAAACTTTGAAGGGTTTGTTGATAGTGTGTGGTGCACTATTCTCCCTACAAGATTTCTTTGAGGGCAAAGAAGATCTTTGGAGGCAAGACTTCAAAGTGTTAGATCTCTTGGTTGTTGTCTAGGCAAGGTGCCTAGTTTGTATTTTCTTGATTTCGTTTTTGATTGTTGTTTCCCCCAAAAAGAAATAACAATCCCCATTTCAAAATCCTTCTTGTGAAACACCAAGAAGGTAGAGGAGTAGAGTCTCTTGACTTGAACCTCTATACATACTCGTGTTCTTTCTTGTCTTTCAAGTTTTATCTTTCTAAAGAACACATCCAAGTATTGGTTGCACTCAAAAACGAAAAATAGCCACAAAATATCCATACTTGGTGAACACACTATTCAACCCCCCCTTCTAGTGTGTTCTAAGGGACCTAACAATTGGTATCAGAGCCTCATCTTGCTTATTTGAGTCCAAATACAAGATTTGATCATTTCTAGTATGGATCCCTTTGTTTTTGATGATTTGGGTTCTCCTACTGCTGAAACCTCCAGAAGAAGGAGGCAGGCCTCTGTTGATGAGGATGTGAGTTCTCCTATTGCTGATATTTCCAGAAGAAGGAGGCAGGAAACCCTATTCCCTTCTATCTCAAATGTTCATGTTAAAGTTCCCATGTTTGACCCTTTGAACTACCCACTGTGGAAGTCAAACATGGAAACGTATTTGCGTTCTTGTTCTCACAGAATATGGGTTGAGGTCTCAAAAGGATCTATGATTCCCATTGATATTGATGATCCTTCCCCGGAGGAGGAGTTCCAGTTGGCCATAAATAGCAAGGCTCTTGCTATTTTAAATAGCTCTCTTTCCACAAATGAGAGAGCTCAGATTCAAGGTGTCCAATCCGCACATGAAGCTTGGACAAAGCTTGAGATGATCCACGAAGGAACTTCTCAAGTTAGAAAGGCCAAAAGGAGACAGTTGATAAAACAATTTTACAACTTCACTGTCCCCAAAGGTGAAAAGATTGAAGAGTCTATCCAAAGATTCACCAAACTTGTCAACCTTCTCAAAGCGGTTGGCAAGAAGATAGAACAAGAAGATTTAAACCATTGCTTCCTAAACAGTTTAGGAAGAGAATGGAATGCAAAAGTGACGGCCATCGAGGAGTCCAAGGATCTTGAAACAATCACCTTGGACGAGTTATACGGGAATCTCATCACTTATGAGATTCATTTAGATGCACAAGAAAAGAATGATCCTATTCGCCAAACTTCAAAGGCGTTGGTTGTAGAGTCGGAGGACTCGGATGATGAAGTCGGACTTCTTGTCAAAAGATTCCGACGTATTGCAAGAAAAAATGGTGACGAAGCAAGAAGGTTCGTCAAGGAAAGATACCCCAAGGACAAAGTGAAGGACCAAGAGAATAAATGCTACAAATGTGGGAAGCTTGGTCATTTCATGAAGGATTGTCGGGTGAAAGAGCCGCAACTCAAAGACAAAAAGGCCATCTACCAAAGGAAGAAGGCTTTGCAAGCGGAGGTAGCCCATTGGGAGAGCTTTCTTTCCGGATCCGAGAGCGACAATGGCGATAGAGATGATCTTGCACTCACGGGGGTGGTGGAAGATGATCTCGACAAGGAGTTCTTTGCACTAATGGCCATCGACGATGACAAGGAGGTATGCAATATTTCATCGCACTATAAAATTATTGATGAACGAGATGATTTAATACAAGAAAATGATCTCCTTGATTTAAAATATCAACGTGTCAAGAAAGAGTTTAGAGCATGCATAAATGAGTACAATGACACGTTAGAGAATCACATTGCATTGCAACTTGAGCATGACATATTTTTAACAATGCATGTGATTGCACTTGAAGAGAAACATGATTTGATGAAATCATGTGCTCAAGCCCTTGAGGATAAGAAAAATGATTCAAGGGTAGGTGCTAAAGAGATAGAGAATAAAGATGCATCTAGACCAAGCATGAAAGTCAAACCTAGTGTCATGTATGCATCTAAGAAGGGAAATAAAAAGGAACAAGCACAAGTGATCAAGGAGTCTAAAACCTCCTTGAAGAAGCAAAGGCACATGCCTAAACAAAAGGCTAATGCACCAAAGGTATCACAACCTTTGGTCCATGTTGTGAAACAAAAACCTTCTACTATTCCAAAGAAGGTGGTTCCTAAAAGGAAACACGACATGTGCCAATGCACAAACATTCGCACAAGCATGCACCAACACACAAGCATACTCCTACATGTTTTTATTGTAATAGGAAAGGTCATGTAGAGAGAGTATGTAGAGCTAAAAATAATAAGAATCTTGTGTGGGTGCCGAAAGGCGAGATGAAGGTAACTAACCTTCAAGGACCCAAAATAAAAAGGGTACCAACTTCATATGGTTCTTTTGTAGGCCCTAGCACTCAATGGAGAAAGCGAAGACAAGAAGGTCAAATGGGTCGTGGACAGTGGGTGTTCCAACCATATGACGGGAGACAAACGTCTCTTCCATAGACTCACTATGCAAGACGGAGGAGTTGTCCACTTTGGCGGTAGCAAAGGCCAAATCAAAGGACATGGTATTGTGGGTAACGATTCCTTCTCTCTTAGTGATGTCTTATATGTTGTAGGTCTTAAGTTTAACTTGATAAGTGTCAGTCAACTTTGTGATGCTAATTATGAGGTAACGTTTTTGAAAACAAAGTGTGTTGTGAAAAAGGAAGAAAAGATTTTATTTGAGGCTTTGCGTTTCAAAAACATTTACAAAGTTAGCATCAATGATTTGGTTTCTCAAAATGTATCGTGTCTAGTTGCTAAGAATGATTTGACGCAACTATGGCATAGACGTCTCGGACATGTATGTTTCAAAACATTTAAATTTATTTGCGAAAATGATAAAGTCCGAGGCCTTCCAAAAATGAGTTTTGAAAACAATGACTTATGTGACACTTGTCAAAAGGCGAAACTTGTGAAAACAAGTTTCAAACCCAAGACAAATATTTCCACCTCCAAGCCCCTACAATTGCTTCACATGGATTTGTATGGGGATGTTGGAACAAGAAGCTTGGGTGGCAAACATTACACTTTCGTGGTTGTAGATGACTATACTCGTTATACGTGGGTGATGTTTCTTGCTAAGAAAAGTGATGCATGTAGTGAGTTTATAAGTCTAAGTAAACGATTGGAAAATCATGTGGGTGACACCATCAAAACCATCCGTAGTGATCGTGGTGGTGAGTTCGATGGTGATTTCGAAAGGTTTTGTGTGTCCAAAGGATACTCTCATGACCTTTCGGCACCTAGAACTCCTCAACAAAATGGTGTGGCCGAACGGAAAAATAGGACTCTACAAGAAATGTGTAGAGCAATGTTAAACGAGTTCGGATTGCCCAAGTATTTCTGGGCCGAAGCGGTTAATGCCGCTTGCCATGTGATCAATCGTGTCTATTTGAGACCATACCTAAATGTGACTCCTTATGAGCTTTGGAATGGAAAAGTTCCCAACATTGGGTATTTCAAAGTCTTTGGTTGCAAGTGTTTTATACTTAATACCAAAGATACTTTGGACAAACTTGACCTCAAAGCGGATGAAGGCATCTTTTTAGGTTATGCCTCAAATAGCAAAGCATTTCGTGTTTTCAACAAAAGGAGTCAAAAGGTGGAAGAATCAATCCATGTTAAGTTTAATGAGTCACTTAGTGATGAACCTAAACTTAATGAGGATTGTGTAGAGGATGAAGATGTGACTCCTCAAGAAGAAATTTTTGAGGATGTTCCTATGGTTGTTCCTCAACGAGAAATCGTTGATGATCCTCCAAATGGAAACATCTTCGTTGACTTGAGAGTTGAACCTCTCGAAGGCACTCCTCCACCTTGTGTAAATGAACTTAGTGAGCCACGTAGAAGTGTCTCCTCTACTCATGTTGATTCACAAAATGTAGAAAATGCATCAAAAATTCCGGAACATGAGGTTCATGATGATAATGAAGGTTCATCTCTTCCGGAACATGATCAAGAGGAAGTTGGAGGTGATGTATCCAATCTTCCTAGATCATTTAAGCACAAAAGTTCTCACCCTCAAGAGTTAGTCATAGGTGATCCAAATAGAGGTATCACCACACGAAGGCAATATAGAGAGAATGCTTTTGTCTCTCTTATAGAGCCTAAAAATATTAAAGAAGCACTTCTTGATGAAAATTGGATCTTGGCTATGCAAGAAGAATTAAACCAATTTGAAAGAAGTGATGTTTGGGAGTTAGTTCCCAAACCACACGATCATCCTATTATTGGTACGAAATGGGTTTTTCGTAACAAGATGGATGATCAAGGTAATGTCACTAGAAACAAGGCTAGGTTAGTTGCTCAAGGATACCGTCAAGAAGAAGGTATTGATTTTGATGAGACATTTGCACCCGTAGCACGACTTGAAGCTATTAGAATGTTATTAGCATATGCTTGTTATAGAGATTTTACACTTTACTAAATGGATGTTAAATCCGCGTTCTTGAATGGTGTTATTCAAGAGGAAGTGTATGTTGCACAACCTCCCGGGTTTGAATGTCATGATTCACCACATCATGTCTTCAAACTTAAAAAGGCTCTTTACGGCCTCAAACAAGCTCCAAGAGCTTGGTACGAGAGGTTAAGTACTTTTCTTCTTAATAATGGTTTTTCAAGAGGTAAAGTTGACACTACTTTGTTCATAAAAGAACAAGGTAGGAATCATTTAATTGTTCAAGTATATGTTGATGATATTATTTTTGGTGCTACTAACAATTGTCTTTGTGAGCAATTTGCTAGTCTTATGCAAGGTGAATTCGAGATGAGCATGATGGGCGAGCTAAACTATTTCCTTGGATTACAAATCAAGCAAACCAATGATGGTGTGTACATTTCCCAAGCCAAATACACACGAGACTTGCTCAAAAAGTACAATTTTGGTGAAGGAAGAGAGGTGAACACTCCAATGAGCACAAGTGCAAAGCTTGACAAGGATGAAAAAGGAAAACATGTCGAGGTAACCTTGTATCGTGGCATTATAGGTAGTCTACTTTACTTAACTGCTAGTAGACCCGATATTTTACATGCGGTATGCTTATGTGCTAGATTTCAAAGTGATCCTAGGGAGATGCATTTTATTGCGGTAAAACGCATCCTTAGATACCTTAGAAGTACTTTGAAATTTGGTTTATTTTATCCTAAGAATGCATGTTTTGATTTAAGAGGTTATTGTGACTCCGATTATGCGGGGAGTCTAGTTGATAGAAAGAGCACCTCTGGAACTTGTCAGTTTCTTGGAGATTGTCTCGTTTCTTGGTATTCCAAGAAACAAAACAGTGTGTCTCTCTCTACGGCGGAATCCGAATATGTGTCGGCCGCCTCGTGTTGTGCACAATTGTTATGGATGACTAACACGTTAAATGACTATAATATTCACTTCTCAAAGGTGCCAATTTTGTGTGATAACACGTCCGCCATAAATATTGCACAAAATCCCGTCCAACATAGTCGGACCAAGCACATTGAAGTGAGGTATCATTTCATCCGTGACTGTGTACAAAAGAACTTGGTAAGTGTAGAATTTGTTCCTACACATGACCAACTTGCGGACATTTTCACGAAACCCTTGCCTAGTGATGTATTCTTATCTATAAGAAGTAGGTTGGGGTTGCTCAATATGGGTTGACAAAACCATCTTGAGTTTTGAGCATGAAAATTTCAAAAATTTTCAATATCAGTAGACATGAAGCGCTTCATCTTAGATTGTTAAGGCGTTCTATATCACTTCAAGCGCTTGATGTTAAGGATGTCACTCGTTCAAAGTGACATCAAGCGCTTTATCCAAGTTTGTTCACTCGTTCGATGTGACTTTAAGCGCTTCATCTGAGTTTCCTCACTCGTTCGATGTGACTTTAAGCGCTTTATCTGTTTGTATGAAGTCGTTCGAAGTCACTTGAGGCGCTTCAACCCTAATTCTTCACTGTCATTTCCGCCGTCTCTTCAGTTTTCGCGCCATTCAATGACCATCAACTCCTGCGCCAGTCTTTCTCTTTCCCTCTTTCCCACGATCTCCACCATCTCTTCTCCATTTTCTCAAATTCATTTCATCTTCCTCCTTTCTCTCCTCCACCTCTCCCACTCTCTACTATCAATTCTCCCACTACCTCTTCATCTTCCTCATCTCCTACTATAAATTCTCTCTCAAAACCTTCATCTCCATTCATTCAAGCCTTCATCTTCTTTCAAAAATCCCAAAGCTTGTTCACTCATCCCTCAAAAATGGCCTCTGCAGGACCGTCAAAACGCCCACGCACTCACAGGACAAAGAAAACTGCTGGGCTCGGGACTACGGAACCCGAAGAACTCAAAACCATTCGTGAAGGGCTAACCAAGGAAAACTTTCCTTGGTTGAGAAAATTTGACAATGATATCAAAAAGTCTCCTCGCCCTGTAGACAAAGGAGTACACTTATCTCTGTACTCTAACATGCTCGTTGAAGAATGGCACACGAACAATCGCCCTGTTGTTCCTCTCAAACTTCTGAGTCTCAGTGACCTGTCCGAGACTCACATGGATCAGATCGTGTCTCTGCTCGAATTCCAAGGCTGGACCTCCCTCTGGTCCAGGCTTGACATGCGCAGTTTCTCCCGGGAGCACACCCGGATGTTTTATGCCAATCTGTGGATTACCCCACAATCTGAATCTCAATCCTTCTTGCTCAACACTGTTGTTGATGGTACGTCCCTCAGTTTTTCTATTCCCGAAATCTGTGAAATTCTCCGCATCCGCAACGAAGGCCTAAGTGACTTTTCTGTATTTGACTGGAGCAGTAAATACGGAATTCCTGAACAAGATGTGAAATTCGATCTGGGGTTCTTTCCTTCCCGAAAGACCCAAAACATGGCTCTCATTGATCGCATCTTGTTAGCCATTGTCACTTACTGTGTGAATGGTAAGTCGACAAGAAATCCAAGCAACATGGATTTCTACGTCACTTACCGCATCAAAAATCAAACCCAACTAAATTTTGCCTGGATTATGGTTGAGGTCATGTTTTCTGCTCTTCGGAAAGCTTCCAAGGCCTTACCCTTTGCCAATCTCATCACCATTCTTCTCAAGTCCAAAGGTGTTGTCATTCCTGATAATGAACTCACCTCGGTGGCGAACACGGACTATTACAGTAACTACAACATTGTCCAAGCCATCGACTCTCAAAAACGTAAAGCCACAAACATTCCTGGTCTTGATGATGAGGCAGAAGCTGAGCCTCAAGCAAATGTTGAATCAAGTACCATTGACCAGCTGCGTACTCAAATTCAATCTCTGGAACAGTCTGTTCAGCACCTTCAGCTTAGCAATGCGCGTCATGAGTATCGTTTTGGCGTCCTTAAGGACGTTATTCTCCAACAAATGCCGTGGGCATCCTTTCCCTCTGATTTTGATGATTTAGGGGGAGACTCTGCTGCTAACACTGCTGCTGCTGGAGATACAAGAACTGGTGCTGGTGGAAGTGGTGCTGGTGGAAGTGGCCATCAAGTGAGTGGTTTTGCGGGGTATGCTTCAAGTCCCTTCAATTTTGGTGATTTGCAGCATCCTGGTGGAAGTGGTGCTGGATCTGGTGGTGGAATGTAGTTGGTTACTGATTTTTGGTTCCTTCTGACTTTTTTCAAATCTGTTTTTGCATTGCCTAGAAATTTTTCCGTCCCTGAATGTTATTTGGATTTTCCTACTGCTATGGATAGATGTAATGATCAGTGTTCTATTAAGTAAAGTTTTTTTTTTTTTTTGGGACTATATGGTATTTCTCTTAAAAAAATTTAAATGCACTTTGTGAGGGGGAGCATATGCTAAGGGGGAGTAAATTAAAATGTTGCATGTTGTGAAATCATCAAAAAGAGGGAGAATGTTAGAATGTGATTTAGTTTTGATGATTTGCACAAGGTTGGCACTTGAAAATAATGTTTAAGCGCTTCAAGTTGATGGTTTGAAGTCAGTGCACTTCGAACGCTCACTTCAGGCGCTTCATGTGTCTTGGTGATGATCAGAACACTTCGAACGCCTTGATCAGGCGCTTCATGTGTTGTATTGAAAGTCAGGACACTTCGAACGCTTACATCAAGCGCTTCATGTGTCCTGAAGAAATATACGTACACTTCGAACGCTACTTTAAGCGCTTCAAGTGTCTCACCAAGTCAAAAGTACTTTTCTCTGAACAAGCACGCTTTCCCAAGGCCTGGTTCTGAGAAAATGTCAGTTTTAGTTCGAACAAGCATGAAGTGCTACATGAGGCGCTTCATGTCACTTCGAACGCACTCAGTTGCCAACATTAGGCGCTTAATGTGACTTCGAACGCATGTTCTCTTTCACATTAAGCGCTTCATCCCACTTTGAACGCTTATTCTTTGGACAGATTAAGCGCTTCATGTGCTCAACGGTACAAATGCCTTTTTGCTTCATTTCATAACCAGTTGACTCTTTGTACCCTCCTCTTTTAGTGTTGTTTCAGCAGGTTCTCTCTTACACTCAGAGATCCCAGGTTTCTATTCTTGGCCAAAGTTTTTGAATCCTCTTCTAAATGGTTGCTACATGCCAAGAACTGTTTTTGAAGACTGCTGCAGTCCTTCACAAGCTGCCAAATCCCATTATTGGCTGGGCAGAAGATTTCAAACGGGAAGTTTTCTTGAAGATTGATAAAAGAAGGGTTTGGTTCATTCTTCTTCTCCAACTTTCTACTTCTCAAGCTCTCAAGTGCTCTCAAGCTCAAGCTCTCAAAATAGTTGTAAATCTTTGTATACTTTTACTTTATTGTTGAGAGTGATCATTGTAAGAAGAAGAGTCTTCTTCTTGGTGAGATTTTCTGTGAGAGATTTTTGGTAGATTGTTGGTCAAGGAGCAAGGGTGCTCTTTGTTTAAGATTTCTAAACTTTGAAGGGTTTGTTGATAGTGTGTGGTGCACTATTCTCCCTACAAGATTTCTTTGAGGGCAAAGAAGATCTTTGGAGGCAAGACTTCAAAGTGTTAGATCTCTTGGTTGTTGTCTAGGCAAGGTGCCTAGTTTGTATTTTCTTGATTTCGTTTTTGATTGTTGTTTCCCCCAAAAAGAAATAACAATCCCCATTTCAAAATCCTTCTTGTGAAACACCAAGAAGGTAGAGGAGTAGAGTCTCTTGACTTGAACCTCTATACATACTCGTGTTCTTTCTTGTCTTTCAAGTTTTATCTTTCTAAAGAACACATCCAAGTATTGGTTGCACTCAAAAACGAAAAATAGCCACAAAATATCCATACTTGGTGAACACACTATTCAACCCCCCCTTCTAGTGTGTTCTAAGGGACCTAACAATAATGTGGACAAAGTCTTAAGTAAACATACTGGATATAGTTCGGGCGTAAAGATCTAGTAACTCAACTACACAACATCATTATCTATTACCTTTGACGCTTCGGTCTATAACAGAATATGGGAGTCGAATGTACTCAACTATGTTTTGTATTGTAATATGTGTTGGAAAAAGTATGTTTAAATACTTTGAAAATATGCTCCAAACTTATATAGAAGCATGTGTGATGTTGTTTGGGAGTTTGGTGGATGGTTTGAACACGTTTAACTTCAAGAATATCACTTGGATCGAACCAAGTGAAAGTGGAATAAAGTTAAGTGTTCAGAAGGACATGAATCAAAGTAAAGCACATTGATCGATCGATGTATATGTAGATCGATCGATGTGAAGTGTTACAAGTTTGGAAGCTCTCTGATCGACATGGATCTCTCACATCGATGGATCGAAGTGACATCGATCGATCGATGTGCCAACGGACAGAACTTTTCATGCTGAGTTGCATCTTTTGGTTCAAGAATCGTCTCCCTTGACATTTGAACGTTAAACAACTGACTCAAGGGGTCTGAAAACTGCTGATACTTGTTTAAAACATTACTTTTCTTCTATCCTAAAGCCTATATAAAGGAGGCTTGACTATCTTCCAAGATATAGAAAAACTCTTGCAAAACTTAGTGCAGATTTTTTCAGCAGTTTTCATTCTCCTTTCTTCTACCTTCAAACACTTCTATATTGCAAGTTCAATCTTCCTCCCGTAGAACGAACGAAAGGAAGAAGCCGTTATATCCTGGGAGGCTTGTGCCGTGTAGTTCACCTCGCTCGTTGTGGAGGCATTTTAGCTTTAAGGATAGCAACATTTGTTGTGTCTCGGCTTTCTACATTTCTGCAAATTTCATTTGTATCTTGTTTGGTTACCATACCTATTCCTCTTTTCTAACAATATGTTTAAGGAATCATGTCATATATATGAATTGAGTACATGTGGCATAGCCTATTAAAGATGGAAAGATGAGGTCTCTATTAAAAATGATAAAAGATGAGACATAGAATGACTCGAGATAAACCTTATAAGTTATGACGTTATGTTGTTGACTTGCCGTAGAAAAACTTGGCTTTTGCTTCATGTCATTGTCGCATCATTCATGTATTGTATTTATTGGCTAACGTAAATTTTGGACGGCATTTAATTGCTCAATTAAATATGTATCATTCTTCTCATTCTTTTATCTTCCTTTTGACACCGTTAAATGGATATCCGTATATATGTATGATTTACATACATTATTAACTCAAAAGTAATTCCTTTAAATGCATATGGATTACAACGTATGAATATTTAGTGTAACATTCGTTATAAATTTAGATATAAAACGTGAATTACTTACAAATCCATACTTTCTACCAATCCAATTTATGAATAGATGGCCAAACTAATGATTATGTGGCACAATATAAATATATAAGTCATATTGATATAATCACACTATACCGTTGACATGGAGCATCTACTTCAAAAGCTCTTGCCGGTAAATTTCAATGGAAGGTAGTTCTCTAGAGCATAAGTGTCACCAAAACATTTTAACCTATTGTCAGATTACCTCTTCCAAACCTTCTCCCATTGTATACTCTCGCCGTCCATCCCCATTTACACGATTAGCTTGGTTTATTTAATTCCCAGAGCGATTGTTGGTGTTCCGGATGAGGAAACGGAATCATTTTGATATGAGAAAAAGTTAAATGTATTATAGTTTTAATAAAACCGACAAATATCAAAAAATTTATACGATTTTCACTTTTGTTATACACGGTGTTAACAAAATTGTAGAGCTAGCCTTTAAACAAATTTGACAAAATTATGGTAGACTAGGTGGACTATAAAGTCTTGGGGCCTTAACAGTTTTGATAAAACCGTGGGACAAATAACGAACGGACCTAATCAAAGCTGGGAAAGCTTTCAATGTGACAAGTCTGCAGGGGAGATATCAAGAAGCGAGATCTAACCGTACTTTAATCTTTGGGGAAATCACCTTTTGCTCCCCTGTGTTATGGCCATTCGGTCGATTGCCCCCTGATGTTTAAAATTACATACATAACCCCCTTGTGTTTTTGGACTGATGAGAAAATGGCATTTCTGTAATTTTTTTCTGCCGGACGTGTTGTAAAGACAAAAATGCCCCTGTCACCAACGTCTCTGAAAAACGAGAGAAAGAGGTACGATTGAGGTAATCAATCTTCAAAAAAACCAACAAAATATAAGGCAGCTAGCTCTCTTCCGTTTGAACCTATCTAACACGCATAAGGAGAAGCTTTAGTGGAAGAAGAATTTAGCTAAGCTGAAACTTGCATTTTAGTTGTGTTTGTAAGCACGGGAGGTTGTTGCTGCAGTCGTAGAAGGAACAGACAGCCATTGTTTCTTCCAGAAACAGAGAAACTGCTGCTGATTCTTGCAAAAACAGTGTATATCTGTAAAAGTTTAGTTAATAACGGGAATCTGATGATGTTTTCTTCGCACTGTGTCTTATTTTGGTTTGTCGATGGTAGCTCATTTGTGAATGGATTCAAGTCCGTGTGTGAAAATTGTATTCATGTTGTTGTTGTGTATTCTGTTACAGCAATAATAGGTGTACGTAAAAGGATTTGCATAGATGTTGTTGTTGTGTACGTAGATGGATTTGTTAGTTAATGTATAGTTTAAATGAAATAACTTTAAGTTGATGCCATAGTAGAGTAAAGTGTTGAATGGGTGTGTCTGCAGTAAGCATTAAAGACAATGACGAAATGGATACAAGAGAGGAATTAAGTATATGCGGGATGATTGATGGTAATAAAAACAGCAGGGTAATAGGTGGTAGAAAAATAACCCCCACGAAGAGGAAAAACCTTTTATGCAAGGACAAAAAGGTCAATGTGCACCCAAGTAGAATTGAGCTGTCACAAGACTCTACAAATGTTGCAGCTACAGCCCCAAGGGAATCATCTTCACATTCCAAAGCATTCTTGGATGTAGAACAAAGGGAACATATTCAATGCACCCACAAGTATCAGCTGAAGAGTCAACCCCTATTGAACTGAACCTTTGCCTGGGAACACAGCTGTAACCAAAGGAGACTGTTTTGACATTTTGCTATGTATCAGTTTTGACATTTGGCTATGTATCAATTTATTGTTACCATTTTTACTGGTGCACTCTGATTGTGTTGATATGTAATGGGCATTTGGCTATTAATGTAAGATTAGAATAAGGATGTTTGGCATTGCCAGCTCTGATTCATTCTGTGTGTCAACGCATCAAACACCAGGGTATATTGTTTCAGTCATGTATGTTCTGATGCACACTGTGCTTCCAGTCATTGCATCAAACACATTCAAACACATTCGATATTTTAACAATCGCTTGGTAAAAATGCTAAAAAGAAAACACAAAACATTATGGTGATGGCAAAAAGCAAAGGCAAAATTTTCATTCCCCAAACAGCATCTTAAATAAACTTCATCTATATCTTTTCGCCCTGAACCTAAACAACCATCATCATTAACAACCAGAACCTATACAAAAATAAACATCATCACCAGCAGTAGCAGAAGTAGATGAAGTCAAATATCAAAAAATCATCAGCATCAGTAGCACTAGCAAAAAATTAGCAGCAGCAGTAGAAGGAACAATCAGCAGCAGCAGTAGAAAAAAATCAGCAGCAGGAAGAAAAATTCAGCAGCAGGAACAAAAATAGCATCAGCAGTAACAGAGAAAAACCAAAAGCAACAATAGCAGACAACAACCAGAAAAGAACCAAAAACAACCCCCAAAACCACCCCCAGACAAGAACCAAACAGCATCATCCTTCACGCAGCTTCATCATCAGAAGAAAACGTAGCAGCCAAGGCCTTCAACTTTGCCTTCATCTTTGCGTACTTCTCCGTCAGTCTCCTCAGCCTGGCCTCCACCTCTTCAACTCTTGCAGCATCATCATCGTGCTTTT
This sequence comes from Eustoma russellianum, assembly GCA_036186865.1. Lineage (NCBI taxonomy): Eukaryota > Viridiplantae > Streptophyta > Magnoliopsida > Gentianales > Gentianaceae > Eustoma > Eustoma russellianum. The sequence continues at coordinate 3,646,246 of AP025073.1, forward strand.
CAGACATCCAGTATTAATTATCCCAGAGCTTTCCGATCTCCACCTGTTCGTCATATAAATTGCTCTCCACTCTCCTTCTGGGAGATACAACAGATTCTTCCACAACCTCTTTCGGATGAGGTATTTTGCTTGGTTTCCTGGGTGCACTCAGACCATCACCGGGATTTATTTTCTGTTTCTTCACCGGATGAGGCTGAGGGTTCTTGGAATCCATTTTCTTTCGTACAATGTAGCTGGAAAAGCAGAGAGGTTGATTGTGATATGAAAAAATAGTTGAAGGACTGGGCTATTTAGAACCACTACAGGGAGGTTACTCATTCATGAACAAAACTTTTGGTACTCTCAAGAAGATTTTTGGCATTCTCAGAATTCCTTCTTAATAGAAAGGGGAATGCATGTCTTCATACCAACAGTCTTTTCTTCTGAAACAACGCACCATCTTTACTAACATCGGGATAGACATCAGACACAGTCCATTGCATTTTGTAACAGCTCAAACAAATGCAATTAAACAGCATCTCATTGCACACACCGCTAAATAACCTTCAATTCCCCCAATGCAAATCATTACATCAAATTAACGTGTATCTCGCTGACACTCAGCACGCAAACCACGTCTGTTAAACATCACCATATTTACACACAACAACACTACATAATCATCTCAAATACATAGAAACAACTAGGAAAATCATAGCTACCCCTACAGACATACACATCATCGTCTTCATTTGCGTGATGCTTTTCTTTATCAGCATTCAAAATCAGTTCCTCTTGAAATGTTCATCTCCTCAATGTCTGCATTGCGTGTAAAATCTGATTGCACAGCACTTTCCATGCCTATTGGGTTGCACCACTTCCAGAAATCACATTTACCTATGTCACACACGAAGTACATCCTACCTTTTGAAGGTCTTTCCGTCCTCACAATTCTGATATCAACATCTATTCCACATTTGCATCTCATTTGAACATACCTCGGATACTTACATCCACCACCCACATAGCCACCATAGCTGTTACAAGAAGATGTGTCCATGGTAGCTTCAATCTGAGTATGGAGTTTAACACCTTCAATCTGCAGAAGAAATGCAGAGAGAAAGCATGAACGGGCAAAGCAAGGGGTTGTATTTATTCAGACTTAGCTGATTTGGTTAATCAGTTTAACATGACATTTATGTTGGAGGGGGTATATTAGTCCAATATTAAGCAAGATTAATTTACGTTTTAAAATAACCACTAACGAGCGTGTGTCATGCACGTCCGGCAGAAAAAAAATTATAGAAATGCCATTTTCTCATCAGTTCAAAAGTACAGGGGGGTTATGTATGTAATTTAAACATCAGGAAGACAATCGACCGAATGACCATAGCACAGGAGGGCAAAAGGTGATTTTCCCTTAATCTTTCCCCAAAACTCCCAATTCCCACTTATTAAAACAGTGGAAAGATTAACTTATTCACAACCAACCAATTTTGTGAATAAGTTAAAAGATTAACTTATTCACAACCAATCACTTATTAACTTATTCACAAACAATCTTTAATAAGTTAAAAGATTAACTTATATGTGTGTGTATAATTTTTTTTGTTTTTTAATTTGTTTGGTTGGAACCGCGGGTTTTTATCCTGCCAGTTTGGTTTCATAGGTAGGCAAACCGCAACCAATCACTGAACTGCCGGTTGGCCAAAACCAGAAGAAGCGGACCATCGGTCCAAGAACCGTCAGTCCTATTTTGGTTCCAAAAAGTCGGTTAGTCGGTTCATTTTGAACACCTATACCCCCACCTCTACCTCAAAGCCCCTCCCCTATCTCCCTCCCATGTCTCTTACCTTTATCCTGCCACCTTGAGCTCCTATTTAATTTGGTACTGTAAAATCAATTTTGAATTTTGTTGGTAATTCTCCGTTGATTCAACAAACCCAGATAACTCGAGCCTAGATGAATCATGAATGCAAACCTAGAAGACGATCAGTGCCGGTATTGGCACTAAGTTGGTGTGGAGGTGGAGGTTGATCAAATCGGGTTGGTTGGAGAGAGAAGAAGAGGGGGGGTTGTCCGAGTGGTTCTCCCGCCTTCGCTGGGGAAGGAGGATAGCTGTCAATAAGGGATGGGAAAAACAACATATCTAGAACACTAAAAGTTATCATTAGAGTGGTCATGTCCTAACATTATCAAATATCGTTAGAGTCTTTGAGATGGTGAGATACATGATACTTCAAGTAAGTAGTTGTGGTGGGGATGGAGAATGATAGGTGGGGTGGTGGATGGAGAATATGTGGGGTTGGGGACTGAGGTGGCGCCTGTAGTTGACGGCGGTGTTGGCGGTGATTCTGTTGACTTTTAAGGATTCTGTCAAATTTAGCAATTCTAAAGTACACAATGACATTTGAATAGCTACCATCTAATTTTGACACGTGAAAAGTTAATCAATTTATATAGCCTAATATTTATATGTTATACTTCGCTTTATTTTCTACCAATATGGGACAGATGTTACATGATATTGCTATGGTTCTATATTGACATTCTATAAATAATTATAAATATTTAGAATCTTTTAAAATATTTATGGGGTGAAGGCATATAAGTTGAATCTATATTCTACTTTGTATCACGATAACTTAAATTGTATAAATAATGATAAATTTTTAGATATTTTAAAATATTTAATAAATTGAGGGCATATAATTAGTTGATTCGCTGTAGTTATATAACTTATATTGTATAATAATGATATATTTTTAGAATAAAAATATTTTATAGGCGAAGGCATATAAGTTGATTCTACATTCTATTTTTGATCATTTTCCTTCCTTCTGTCAAACGTGCCTTCCTTTATTGTTTTATATAGTGGGCTATAAAAATCTGATCTCTTCTCACGTTGTTCACAGCGCAGAATTTGGGTTACTTTTCCAAGGGCAGAGTCTCTCAAGTCTCAAGATCTGCCCCTTTTGCACCATAAATCCATCATTTTTGGCTCCTCCATCACAAATTTCTTCTCCACAGTAAACCCTTTTTCCTCTGACCATTTTTTGCTGTAATTCTTGTGTTTATTTTTAGTTGCATATGCGCACTTCTGGGATGCAAGCGTCTTTTTTTTTTCTTTTCAGATGCGATTTTGGATGCAGATCTGAATTGAGTTGGTGGATCTGATTCTTATATTGTACCTGATTTTCATGAGTTATGATGTTCATGTCCTTGTCGTACTCATGGGAACTTAGAGTATTTGTGATTAGATCCTACTTTTTGAAAGAAAAAGAAGTGCATAAGTTGGGTTAAGGGCAGGCAAGCAGAGAAAACTCGTTTCTTTGATGGATTATAATGTCTTGCTAGTAGAGTATTGATCACTATTTGAAGGATTTATGAAGTCAAGTTTTAGTGATTCGGATTTAAATGCTTCTCTCTTGTTGAGTTTAAGTTCTTGCTGTTGTTTTCATTCAGCTCGATGTTTCTCTTCTTGCTTACTGATCTGTATGATCCCTTTTTTGGGGGACATGTGAAATGGGATTGAGCTGCCACAGTTGATCATGGAGTGCCTGACTGCATTTTGTGTTTGCAATGTGTTTAAATTCATGTTCCTGACTATTTTGCACTAGGGAGGCTGTTAAGACAATCAGGAATAGGAATACATGGACATCTTTGTCGTTATTCTTTGAAACAGAAGAATAAAGTTAGAAAAGACCATTGATCTGGTTGAACCATTAGATTTTATATGCTTAAAAAAGTTTCCTCTAGACCACTTGCATTCAATTTAATATAGTCTTGTATTGATGTTCTGTACCTTCATGTATATTCTTTAGCAAAGTGGTATTAAGATGCATGTTTATAAGTTCAGTATTTGAACCTTATGCTGCAGACACAAGAAAGAGTAAAGATGGGGTTATCTATTTCCAAGATCTTCAGTAGGCTTTTTGCTAAGAAAGAGATGCGGATATTGATGGTTGGTCTTGACGCTGCTGGTAAAACTACCATATTGTACAAGCTCAAGCTGGGAGAAATAGTTACAACCATTCCCACGATTGGTAAGTGCATCCGTATGATTGCTCCTTTTTCCATGTTGGTACAATGTCTTATGTGCAGGAACCATTTACTATTATATGCAGCTAATGTTTAGTGGACTAAAAATTATCATGACTATACCATGTTACTCGTTACTTACTTAATGCATGATCTTAAGATGCATGGATTTTCTATCCAGATTGAGAGGTATAAAGATTGATAGTGGATCATGATTGGTCGTTAGATCCTTCTGGGCAGTGAATTCTTTTGGCACATCTATGCATGAATCTTCCATCGCAGCTTTGGCTTAGTTGAGGAAAGACCTCAAAGCTTGTCGCTTTTCTCTCTATTATTGTTATCATATTACTTAAAATGACTCTCATTATTTGGGTTGTCAGTGTAGCAATAATGTTCCTATTATTCTTTTGCCTTTTTTCCGGCCTTTGACATTAAATAGGTTTCTGTCTTTTCACCAGGTTTTAATGTGGAGACTGTGGAATACAAAAACATCAGTTTTACTGTGTGGGATGTCGGAGGCCAGGACAAGGTAAAATTTTGCATTATCATTCACTTGAGGCTTCTTCGGATGAAAAGATCTTTGTCATTTCCAAACGCATCCTTTGATTATGATCTCTTATTATGTTAACACCAAAGTAAGCTATGACACGTAATGAACTAGGCCCTGAGATGACCTTTTTATTTTAGTAGAAGCATTTATCAAGTTAAGTAAACCCCCCCCCCCCCCCAACCCAAAAAGAAACCAATGCTGTGTGCTTCATGCGTTACTTACGCTGTAATGTTTGGGTAGGTTCTCCTCTGGACTTCGTAAAACTTAAAGAACATTTTTTTGATAAATTCGTTGTTGTCTTGCAATTTGATTGCAATCAACATGTCTCACTTTTTTGATGAGTCTGAATTTTAAAACAAACTCTCTCATAATCTTGATGGTGCAACTGCTTGCTAACCTATATACCCCTCTAACGGGGGATGTTGTACTGCTAGCTGGGATAGAAGATATGGTCAAAACCAACTTTATGACTAGGAAAGGTAGCTCTTCAAGGCTGATTACCTTTTAAACCATATATGCGCAGTTGGGTACCACTTTTATAATGATATTTCGCTCTTTGCATTCTACTTTTCAGCCATCAAACGATTGGAAAAAAAACTCTTGATCTTGAGTGTTTTTCTGTTTGTGAACATGGTGCTTGAGCAGTTCAGTTGATGCAGGACCATATGCAACTGATTATTATAGTTTGTTGTTTTAATCCAAGTCAAGGCTTCTTTGTTGGAACTTAACAAGTACTCCCTCTATCCTAAATTAACCGTCCATGTTAAGCTTGCGTACACTTTAAGAAAAAGTTGGTTGACTACTCATTTAATTATTGTACTTTCCAATTTGCAATCAAAAAGCGACCTTTGTTTTTAAAATATAGAGAGGAGAAACTAGGGGTTTAAATGCTTTTTTTTTACCATTTATAGAATGTAGACAATCTTGATGGGTAAAAATAGAAATGTGTACAGTTATTTTGGGACGGAGGAGTAATTATTTTACAAACATTCTCTCCCCCTACCCTCCACTTGCTCGTACCCCCGTTTCCTTTTCTCTCCGTCTTCCTACTGATCGCCTTAAAAACGGTGGGGGGGGGGGGGGGGGTGAAAGAGTCCTTTTGCATCTTGTAGTGCGAATACAAACAAGTACTGTCTAAAAGTGGTTGACAAATCCCACTTATGTGCAAGGCTACTTGATATAGCCGTCTAAATGTCTTCTTTCTCTGTGAAGTAGAGCGACCTTCTTGTTTGCCACACTTTTTCTTTTCATGGTACACCACAGTTGACTTGTGCTTGTTCGTTTGTGGGTTTATATTATTTTATGTATTATTTATTTATTTATCTTAGTTGATCAGGTGATCTCTTTCTTTCCTTCTGTTTGAAGCTTTGTTAACTGCTCTTCCTTTTCATTAGAAGTGCCTTCTGCTGTTAGGAATGAGGATATGGGAGGCTTGTAAATACACTTGGCTCTTACTTATGTCATACATGATTGATTTATTTCCAGATTCGACCATTGTGGAGGCATTACTTCCAAAACACTCAAGGGCTTATTTTCGTCGTGGATAGTAATGACCGTGATCGTGTTGTTGAGGCAAGGGACGAGCTGCACAGGATGTTGAATGAGGTATTTGACTGTTGTGTTTAGTGTAACTTCATCCTAATCACTCTGTGGTCATTCAATTTGATGAAGGTTCTAGATAGGCACTTCTTATGAGAGACCAACCAAATTAAGCTGCTGCATTTGCTTTAAGTCAGTCTTCACATCGCAGGAGACAAATTGTTTTTCTGTTGTGTTGACACAGTTTATAAAGTTCTTGCACATCTTATAGAGGTCCACATATTGATCAGCTTGTGTGAAAATATTGCGTGATGCTTGAAGTTATAGATTTCTATTATTTACAACAACATACCCCATTGTCTTAGAGGCTCCCGTCTATGACGGGGTATGGAGGGAGTCGGATGTACGCATCCATACCCACGTGTGAGAAACACACAGAGGTTGTTTTCCGATGACTCGTAATGAAAATTGCGTGAAGTTGTGTCGATCAAGCTGCTACTTCACAATATAAGGAACACAGCTAATTTAGTGAGTCATTTTGCTCTATTCCATCATATTCCAAAGTCAAGGAAGACCTTGACTCCATTGGAAATGGAAAAAAGTTCTATTATTTACCGCAAAAGAAAAGGAGTTTTATACCTGTTTTGTTCTCCCTAACTTTTGGTACCTAAAAATCCAACTGTAGGATGAGCTGAGGGATGCAGTCCTCCTAGTGTTTGCTAACAAGCAAGATCTTCCAAATGCGATGAATGCAGCTGAGATCACTGACAAACTTGGTCTTCACTCTCTTCGTCAACGTCACTGGTGCTTTTCTCTAACCCCCGTCCTTTTTCTGCAATCTAATATGGGTATTCTAGGTCAGTATAAGTGTTTCTGGAGACATTTATGCATACTGAAAATTGGTCGCATCGCGATTCTCAGGTACATCCAGAGCACCTGCGCCACCTCAGGTGAAGGGCTCTATGAGGGTTTGGACTGGCTTTCTAACAACATTGCCAACAAGGTAGAAAAAAATTGCTCTCTCGAAATTGGAAGCTCTTTTTTTTATATATATATAAATTGATGTAGATCTTTCAAGTTTCAACTTAACTCCCTCTTTTCCCCTAAATTTGTATCAGGCATAGATGATGGTGGCAGATCATGGATTTGCATAGTGGATATCACATATCTTCTAGTCATCTTGTATTCGCATATTGCTTCTACCAGATAGAGTTTCATTCTACAGAGTTTGTTTCATAGAAGTTCTGCAGTTTGAATTGTTCTAGTTCCACACCTCTTACTTTAGTGTTCTTGATCCAGCAATGTTCATTGGTGGCATTTTGCAACCTTATTCTTTTGTCAAGATTTTGACTTGCCATCTTCTTGGCGTTCTTATAGTGTAAAAGTCTGAAAAATCTTTGTCGTTGCCCTCTAATTCCATCAAGCCTCACATAATTGTAGTAGTTTTATTTTTATACAATCAAATTTGCTGAGGACTTGCAATCAAATTCTCGGAGGCTCCTTATTGTTTGACTCCCAACCAGTAAAATCCATCAATGCATTATCCGTACGAGAGGATGTGAATCGAGTGATGTGTCAAAGTGTGAATGGTCTTCTCAATCTTAGCAAATTCACAAAAGGATTCGAATACCAGGATTTTTTATTTTTTTTTAGGATTCGACTTCTGATTTACGGATAGACGTTCTATGAAGAATGTCAATCAAGCAATGTGTCAAAGGGTGAATAGTCTTCTCATTATTAGCAAATTCCGAAAAGGATTCGAATACAAGCTATTTGTAGGATTCAAATTTCTAATTTATAGATATACAATTTTTAATCAAGTGGTACCATATGTAAGTAAGTTAAGTACCTAGGATCATTGTTACAGCAGGATAGAGACATAGATAGTGATGTAGCACACCGAGTTCAGGCAGGCTGGTGTAGGTGGAGGCCGGACTTAGAGGTGCTATGTGACAAGAATTTTACATCTAAATTAAAGGAAAAATTTTATAGGAGGTAGTGCGGTCGGCAATGTTATATGGAATAGAATGACGGGTCATCAAAAGGACACAGTCGCAGAAGATGGAAGCGGTAGAGATGCGGATGCTGCGGTAGATGTGTGTGCATAAAAAGCTAGACCGGATCAGCAATGAAGTATTAGAGAAAGATTAGGAGTGGCTAGTATAGCAGATTAGATAAGGGAGGGGAGACTGAGATGGTTTGGACATGTCAAGAAGAGACAGACCACGACTTCTGTCAGAGCTGTCAGAGCAGTTGAAAGCCTCATTGTAAAAGGGAAGAAGAGTAAAGGCATACCCAAAGTGACTTGGAATGAGCGAATTAGTCATGACCTACTAGATTTGTACCTCTGTGAAGACATGTTCCGCAATAGGAGTCCATGGAGAAATTTGAACATGTGATATCAAGGTCATAAACACATAGCTTTACGGATATGCCGCGTTTCGAACCCGTAACCTCAAGTTTGCTTTCTAGCTCGTTTCTAGTTGCTATCTTTGTGTGCATGGCCGAGTATAGTTAGGTTGCATTGACAAAGGAACTATTTTTCGTTCGTTAGGCTGTGGAAACTATAGTTGGGATGTGAAATCATCAATTTTTTTTTAAAATAATAATATTGTTGAGTCGTCTTTAGATTTTTTTCTTATAGTAATTTCAAATGCTGATGGAAAGTTGATCGTTGATCAAATAAAATATAATTATTGTTCAAGATATCTATATTTTTTTATTGTTAGACACTCCTAAGATGTTCATTAGTTGATCATTTGCAAAATAAAAATTTTGCCCTCTGATGGAAGTAGTGATAAGTTGCATACCCGTGTTCTGAGCTTTTAGATTAAACAATTACTCTTACGCTAATCGGATCTAAAAGGTGCATTAATTTAATTTTGCTTGTTAAGATAACTTTATTCAATGTTCTTCTTTACAAAGAAATTGTTAGTTCAAAAAAATTTGGGGGATTTTAATTTTTTTTTGGTATGTTACTGGTTCTGTTTGAAAGAATGTTAGTGGTAAAATATATGTGGGAGAGAAAACGGTAGTAATTTTTCAAACTAAGTTTTAACTTTTAACGAGGGGAGATCTTATATCTTAACGTCTAATTAAACGATATCAACTTAATATACATGGTATGAATTCAACATGGGATGTGTGATTTTTCTCATCTTCTATCCTACGTGTTATTTTCTTGTTCCATGTATAAAAGTTAGAATTATAGTTAGATTTTTCTAATTTTTTAGATTAATTTCTTGTTTTGACACATAGGAAAAGAAAAAAAAATAAAAAAAGAAATTTAGAACATAAAATTTGAACCCTTCTAATACCTGAATATCATTTAACCTCTGCATGTTCATTGCTTAGCAGTTGCAGATTTACGATATTCTTATCTTAATACAATCCCAATTACATTTATTTTTCAGCATTCGGGTTTGCGCTTTTGTCACAAGAGGTTTTTATGTACATTGTCCTTCAACATCCACTCCATTTGGTACCCTTGAATTTATTGTTTCATAGTTCATCAAAAAAGACAACGACTAATTAACTTAAGTCAAGGGATCCTCATTTTTCTGATGCAAAAGATCAATACTGCGACTTTAAAAATCTTTGATACCGGAACCGACGTCAGAACCTAAACATCTACGCAGTGATTGTCAAGATTCAAACATACAACTTTAAATACAATTTATCACTTGAATATCAACTGTGTTATGTGTTAGAGAATGAAATCCTCATATTTTTCCTTCAAACAATGAATTGTTCTTGTGTTACTCTAGGAAGTGCAGAAAGAAACAAGAAACTTTTCATACATTTGTCATTCTCGCACATTAAAACTTCTGTTTAGTGTCTTATATTGTTAATCTCAAAAAAGATTCACTTGGGGGATAATGATCCAAGTTAGTGGAGTTCCTTTTTTTCTTTCTGATTAGCCGAATTACTTAATGGAACTCTTAATCGATTAACTTTTTAATTTGTATAATGTTGACTGCTTTTCTCCATATATTAGATATTCTTTTTTAATGTTTTACACATTAACTTTTTATGTTTTCATGCATAAAACCACTTAAGTTGTCGGCTAAAATAATTTAGTTGTTGGTGGACTCTAACTTGGGTTGATATATATATATACACACACACACATATATACACACACACATATATACATATATATATATATATATATATGTATATATATGTATGTATGTATGTATATGTATGTATGTATGTATATGTATGTATATACATACTACAACAATGACAACATCGCCTTAAAAAAAGGCTCCCCCTATTACGGGGTATGAGGGAGTTGGATGTACGCAACCATACACATGTATTAGAAAAACACAGAGATTGTTTTTCAATTGACCCATAATAAAATTTGCGTCAAGCGTCGATCAACTGCTAATTCACAATATAAGAAGTGCAACCAATTTAGTGAATCATTTAACTTTATTCCATCATACTCCACAATCAAGGATGAGCTTGTCCTTGACTCCATTAGAAATAGAAACAACCAATATATATATACATATATATATACGGCAGCTCAAGAATAATTGTTTCCAAATTATAATCATCCAACAAAAAAATCATCAAATACTTTTTATATTTTCTATGACTATGTTTTTTTATACTCAGAAATATAACTCTATGGATTCATTAAGGAAGAAAAACAGTATAAAAAACAAAGTCAACCTGAGGACTGAGTTTATCTTAACACCCTGTTTGAGCTGAGGAAGAAATTTTCTTCACCAGCAACAGTGGAATGCAACCTTCCCCCTGCCCATCCATTGTTCAGTACTCGAATGGCCGCCCGGGCTGGATCCCCAGTCACTCTACTGCCATCTACTTGATTTGAGACTCATGAAGACCTTTCGCCTTCCTCTCTTCTTTTCTTCTCTTGTCCTCCTCCCTTTCTTTCCTAAGCCAGCTCTCAACTGTCCTCTGCAGATGTTTTCATACTCTATTATAGTCTATTTCATCACTAACATGGGTCATCTTTCCATTTTTAATGGAATCAAAGACACATTCTTTTTTAACTTTGAAATATGATGGAATAAAGCAAAATGATTCAATAAATTGGTTGCACTTCTTATATTCTGAAGTAGCAGTTGATTGACACAGCTTGACGCATCATTATAGATCATCGGTAACAACCTCTGTGTGTTTCTAACACATGGGTATGGTTGCGTACATCCAACCTCCCGTATCCCTTCATAGGCGGGAAGCCTCTAAGTCAATGGTGTAATCTTGTTGTTGTTGTATCACTAACAGTGATCAAACAAAAGTTTGGTTCCCTACTTGACGCGTATTGCAACGCAGCTGAGATTTGATAATGAAAAGCTTACCATCAGGGACTTGTTGCTCATCTTTTTCACATGATCCATTGGCAGTGCTAATTGCAACTTCCCATGAGCCACATACGCCTGAAAAAAACCAGAACAAGATGTTAACCACCTTACAATAACAAACATACCCAGTATATCCCAACGACAGCACAAAGCTATCATTAGGGTCTGGGAAGGATGAGAGGCAGGCAAACAATACCCCATCCCAAGGATGTTAACCACCTTAGTGAGTACGAAACAGACCTACGAGTAAATATGTAGGCAAAAGAAGAAAGAAAACTAACTATATGTGAAGGCCAGTCCTCCAGACCATCAAAAATGTGAGTTGCATATACAATTACTGAACCACGTTCTTCACATTCCTTCTTTAGAAAGTGCATTAGGTCAGCCCTTGCTAACACATCTAGGTCAACTGTGATCTCATCAAGAAGAAGAACCTAGAAAAGAGAAGGCCTAGATGATATCAGAATGAATTTAACAATACATTACCAAGAAATTAAATTATGATTGATGGATGCCAAGTATTTCAGATGTCGCCTCCAAAAGTACCTTAAAAGGCTTCAGAAGACCCATACATATTTGAACTCTTCTTCTCTGTCCATCAGATACCTTATGCATGCGCCATGATAGATCAACACCTAAGACCTAGATTGCCAAGACGTGAACTCTATGAGCCAATGGAAAAATAGCAGAGGATGCAGAACAGAATGTATCACCCAGCTTAAATTACCGAACAGTTTCACAGAATCTATTTTCATTTTCTTCATTTCTTACATATCATGTTTCTACATCGTTAAATTTGCCCCCAAAAGCACGTAAAGCATGAAAAGCCTACAAGTGCACACCATGGAAGTCAAGTGATAATGATAATAGATAGGTTCTTACATTGGTGATCTCCTAAAACACATGACAGGCAACAAAGACTAGCAAGCAACTATGACAAAAGCAGAAGCCCCTGTAGAGACATACACAGGCATATTTTGAAGTCCATGAACAAGTTAAACTATAGTTTCGTACTCAAATTGATCAAGTTAATACCCGAAGTGTGTATAATTCTGTCACTATAGTTGTGTACTCAAGGATGATCAAGTTAATATCATAATTCTGTCCATACCCCCGATGTACTACGCTTCCGTGTTTGCACAGGTCTCGAGGAGTGGCCAGAAAATTGTAAAACATCTATAAGCTAAGGAAAATTTTGTTCAAGTGACATGAATCAACTTGTAATGAATCGTCCAACTTTCTTTCACACCATTTACATATCTTCAGAGAGAAACAAAAGACAAAGGCAGTTGTCAAAGAGTAGCAAACCTTAATAAGTTCATCACGCCGTTGAGGATTGACTCCTGCAACCCCAAAGATCATTTTCTCCGCAGATACATCCATTTGAATGGCAACATCAAAGCCAGCAAATGCAACTTCTCTTTTCCACTACACCACCAAACACGATAATTGAGCTCAAACATCCTTTAGGAACCATCACTCCTTTCAAAAAGCAATCAGAAACAAGTACAAAAACAAAAACGAAAGGAATTTAACCTCTCCTCCGAGATAACACAGATCACCAGAAACTGTTAAATAAGTATCATGAAATGCTGATCTTCCCAAAACCCTAACCATTTCAGGCGCCACCAAATGCTTTCCTCCCAGGATCTTCAAAATGGTTGTTTTCCCTAAAATATAAACCACAATAGCAAATACAATTTTAGCTACATAGCGATTCAGCAACCCACATTACTTAATTAATTGAGGAAATCAAGCTATTCCTGAAGTCCATACCGAAACATAATTGGCAATTGCTTGAAATAGTGTCAGAGCTAAGTACTTTCTAAGAAGATACACTTCTAGAATAAGAAAAAAGATAAGTACCTGCGCCATTGGAGCCGACGAGAAGATATCGATCACCGGGGTAAAGAGAGAGGGAAAAATCGTCGATTAAAGGAGTGGAGCCCTGAGGAGGATGGCCGTCTATTCCAGGATAGGTGAATTTCAGCTTATTGATCTCCACCATTGGCTTCGGAGCTTCCACCGCCTCCATCTTGTATTTCCAACGGTCAAATTTTCGCTGACCGGAGAATAAGAAGTCGGGTCACGGCGGCGGTTACTGATTGTGAAATGAGCTGATGAGAGAAATCAGGTGCGGAGAAGCCCATAAAGTAAGCATTGCTTTGCACAGCTGAGATTTTGACACGTTGGTCAGTTCAGATTTGATTATTTTGACAATCTATTTTGTGGCCTATATTATTGGATGTCGTGGTGGGTCAGTATAGACCAACCAAAGTCCTCCACCGACGTGCTTACCGAACTTACCAATTTTCCCACCAAAATTGAGGGGAAATAGTAATGTTCTTAATGAAAGTCAATTTCATCACAGGTTTAACAGTAAACTTTGTATACATCAAACTTCTGTTAAAACATGCTGTGTAATAGATAACGGTTTTGTGTCATTTTGACTTTTGAAATACGTGTTCTGTCAAAATCATGGTATGCTTTATTTTTTCAAAAAAATTCATTTTCAAAAATTAATTTTTCTGTTTAATTTTTTTAAATTAATTGTTCGGTTTAATTGTTTTTAAAATTAATTTTTTAGTTTAACTTTACGCTTGTGTCAATACGTATTTCTATTAAAAAAGTAATATTTGATCAGTCATAATTTTTTTACAACGTATTCAGATAGAATGACAAATCAGTATTTGTGTATTTTTTTTACAGGTGTGTTTATTAGAAAGATATATTTCAATTTTTCAGGCAAAAGGGGACAAATACGAACAAGTAAACCGAAATAAATAACACAAAATAAGAATGAATCAAAACTGTACAAAAATATATCTATATACAAAATGTTATATATATATAAACTACAATATATATCTTAGAGGCTCCCACCGGTAAAACAACACCCTCTTGCGCGTATAGAGTGCTGCTGAGCAGCTACACTACGTTTGGATGGACCTAAATCTTCTGGCAGCTGAGACTGTGCCTGCTCTAGGTCTTTCATGAACTGCTCTCGCACTGGGATAGGAAGGGGAGAGATAATTGGAAATGTCAGGCATTGTCATCATCATCCTTGCCAAATGCATGTCTGCTATCGATGGCTGGTGCCTGGAATAATATGTCCGGTACATGTCTTGAGGGACCTGCAGATTGTGATCCTCCAGCTTCCACATGTGCAAATGATGGCCCCTGATGGCCCATCATGCTGAGATATGACAAACTACAAATAATATATATCTGCAGTCTGCTGGGTGGCTTCTGTTGGAGGTCTCTGCAGCTTTTTGATGTCCGAGATCCTCCTCCCTAAGCCCCTCCAATGCAATATTCATTCATATCTTGTCTCTGATCGGTGCCGTAGGATTGTATATTCAAGCAAGATGTCTTGCCTATAATTTAAATAATAGAAACATTAGTATATATTTAACTTACAATGATAAATAAAACAAAAGATATATACGTACTAATCGCAGGAGACTAGATCTAGAACCACGAAAAGTGTCGTTGCCTACGTGCTCCATATGAGGATGACCAAGCGTCAAAAAATGTTTGAGGTTTATACCATAACATATATAAAAATGTCAAACTGGAACAGTCCACACATGCTTGTCCTCGGTGCACACCGGTGGCAAGCTCACAATAACGTCCAACTGTAAAGCACCCACAGAAAATTTGCATCTACTAGACTTTCGAGCAGATCGCGTGCAATATCTACCGTGTGGTAGTGAGCCTCCGGGAGACTAAGGTCACTAAGTCACCAGGCTACACAGGGTGCAGCGGGCCTCATCTTTAGACTCCCAACACGGCGAGGACGGAAGACGGCAAACCTCTTTCATATCCAGAACTGCAGCAGTTGTAATAACACTGCAATCTGATACCTCCGTCTTCGCATGAGCATCCTCGCATAGGTTCCGATACAAGAACACGAGGACGACATTGGTCTAGGAATATCTGCATGCATCAGCAAGGTCTCGAAGTATATAAAAGTAGATCAGCTGACATGAGGAGATCTTCCGGTCGTATAATACACCCGACTACAGTGAAAGATATTCGTCCTAGCCCTCTGTTGAATCTGCTTGCTGAATGGATGTTCCGATAGGCTTGTATCGGTAAGCCACTTCATGAACTTTTTCCTCGATACACATTTGCTTGATATATCCGGCATGTCAAGAGTCCATACAAGAGACTAAGTACAAAATATAAAATAGATGGTTTACTCACCTAACCTAACTGTACAAAATGTATGCTTCGGTAATATTTGAAAAGATATTCTACATATTAGTACATGTCTTACCACATGTACAAGTTATCTAGACGAATTAGTACACTTAGTCAAGTAGACGTATCTAGAAAGACTCGTTGAGTATATGCATTTTTTCCAAAAAAAAAAAAAAGAGGTGGGGCGGAGGGAGGCGCCTTAGCGGAGTTTGGTCGGTGTGATGCGGATTCATTGAGATTTGGAAGAGCTGAAAGTCGGGAGACTTCTAGTCGAAATCGGCTGTACATTTGGCGAACACGATCTGATCGACGGTGACTTTTCTTTCTGTTGACTGAAGACGGTTGCTTCTTTTAAGGGAGTAGTAACATCTGAATAGCAGGGAAGGACAAAACGACCCACCTACCATGTTGCTACCATTAATGAATACATCGGATGAGATCTGAGGATGCCTCATATGAGGTAAAATATGAGGCCTCCAATCACGCGACGCTACGTGTACAAAAGGGCACGCTGTTTACTTTTTTCTTTTTAAGAAAATGCTCTTTTGTACACGTGGCGTCGTGATTGAATGCCTCATATTTTGTCTCATATGAGGCCTCCTATGATCTCATCCGTGAATACATAACAATTCATAACAAACCAACGGGTTCAGATCTAGAGAGAATAAAAGTGAGACAAAATATGAGATTTTCAATTACGCGTCGCTACGTGTACAAAAGCAGTTTTTTTTTTAAAAAAAAGATACAGCTCCCCCTTCTTTATAAAATTGTTTTTGTACACGTGACGATGCATTATTAGATGTCTCATATTTTACATCATTTTTAACTTTTTTAGATCTGAACCGACAAAAAACACGTGCCCACATAGCAAGAAGCATATATCATGTAATGTATCTAGCTGAAAGCTGAACAAGAACTATGTCCTTAGCACAATTATAGAATACACGTGAATTTATACGCCTAAATATATAATACACTAAATGAAAATGAGAATGATCACCAGTCCATGTTGCAAGACTCGGACCGAGATCAAAGCCCATAATCAGGGATTCAAATTTTGAGGAAGTAAAGAATGTTTGAACCTCTTTTAGGCTAGCCGCATAATGTGGGAGGAATATTGACCCGTAGAATGACTGATAGGTTTACAGAGCAGCCCGTCGGTTATTCATTCGGATGCCAATGAACTCCTTGTGCTGTGTTTGTGCTATGACAAAGTCCTACTAGTAAACCTTGGAAACCTGGTTTACATCTCTACACACTCTGTGAGACCGGAGGTGACAGACACCCTTACTCTTATGGTTCAACTTTTTTTTATAGGTCAACTATGAACTTGTTCAGGTAAAAAGAAAAAATGACGAACTTGTTATCAGAGGTGGCAAATTTCAGGTAAAAAAAGGAATCGTCAGAAAAGGGAAAAAAAAAAAAACTAAAAAGGTTACAGCACATCTGGACCAAAGGGAATTAGTCAGCTGTATTTTCCAACACGAAAAAAACTATTTTGTCTGTCCTGGCCACGTGTCAGCCAGGTATTGGCCAATGAAACTCCTGTCTCTATAGGTACCTGCATAAATGACACAATAATAGAAATATGATGTGCTAGCGTGTTAGTGAAGGAATTCAGTAAATACAAATAGGACGTTTTCGATATTAAAATAGTCATAAACGTGTATATGCATATATAATGCAAGACAAAGGCAAAACAAAAACAAGAAAGCACAAAGTCCACCTAAAGCGTATATAGTATCTAAGTCCCTAAATATACTCTAATGTGCTCATATATCCTACCTAAAGGCCGTTAACCTTAATACGTTGTCTCCATAAACTCCGATCATGAACCATGTCCTCAGAGATATACAAATATAGTTGGTCATGTCTAATCTGCTCATCTCATGTGAATTTGAGCATGCCTCTACTCTATTTCAAAATTCCATCTCTTCAACGAAAATATACCAAAACAGATACACTTAGTTGAATGTATAACATGTAACCCTACATGCATTATACATGAGGCCAGCGCATTGGTGGAGTCTTTCACATTTCCTTTGTTAAGTCTAAAAATATAACAAACATTACACGGCCAACAACGACAAAGAAAGGTAAAAATTGAAAGATGCTATAATAGCTTTGATGAATTTCTTCCGGAATACCACTCGTCGCCTCAACCTTGGTGGATGACTCGCTATACCCGAAGGAGCCGTTCTCAGTCCGTCCTCCGGCTAGCACGCGGTAACCCGCACTTGCCACGAGAGCAGCTCGTGCAGGCCACCTGTTATGCCCCGCACCCTCCGTAGGGTAACTAAAAGACAAAGAAGAATTTTATGGGAATTAATGGTGGTCAACGAGAATTAAGTTAGGCATTAATATGAGAATTAATTAGAAATTAATGATGGAATTAATATTAGAAATTAATTATGTTTAATTAAGAATTAAATAATTAAGTTTATCCTTTAAGATAAATAGATAATAGTATAATTTAGAAACACCAAACTTTACCCTGGTCATATAAAAAAAACTGACAAAGCGTCAGTTTCCTCATTTTTCAGAAAACATCGACGCTTTGTCTCTGCCCTAGCCGTTTTCTCCCAGAGTAGAGAAGATAGCCTTCAGGAATCAAACCAACTTGCATCCGTTCTTCAATCCGTCTTCGAGTAATCAAAGGCAAGTAATCTGTTTATAAGTTCCTACGTTTTGTGAAGAGAAAAATGGCCTATTTTGTTATCAAATTGGATCACCATGCAGTAGATTCGTTCTTTGATTATGTGTATATGTTTATGTGCTTTCGTTTCAAGATTTGGCCGATGTATATGAAAATGCGATTGTTGTTGTTGTTGAATCGGTGAAATCCTGCAAATCCTTATCCCTTGAATCCCCTCTTGATGTGATTGCGTGGATGCGTGGGTTTGAGAGAGAAAGGAAGGATTTTTGGGTTGTTGTGACGGATGAGTCGTGTGTTAGGCTTGAATCTGTGATTTGTAATTGTGTAGCGTTTAATTCGTAGTTTAAGCATGAGATTATAGCAGGATTTAGGCTTGGATTGATTGGGATGAAGTTTGGGATCAATTGGAGTTATGGTTTTGTAGTTTCTGCGAAAATCGCAAAGTTTCTGTGCTGGAATCGTGGACATCGATCGATCGATGTGAGGGGATGAAGTACATAGATCGATCGATGTGAGGGTATGATGTCCTCTGATGGACATCGATCGATCGATGTGAGGGGATGAAGTCCCTTCGATCGATCGATGTAGGAAGGGCTGAGAGATCGATGTCCTCTGATGGACATCGATCGATCGATGTGAGGGGATGAAGTCACTTCGATCGATCGATGTAGGAAGGGCTGAGAGATCGATGTCCTCTGATGGACATCGATCGATCTATGTGAGGGTATGAAGTACATAGATCGATCGATGTGAGGGGATGATGTCCCCCAGTTTTGTGGAAAAATAGAGAAAGAAAAAGGGAAGCTCGGGGAGTCTTTGGGTGACTTTAGAGACTTCTTAAGACCTGATTAAGGGTAGCCTAAGTCTTGGGAATCTGACCTAGGATGGTGAATCAATAATGGGAGACTTCCATGGGTTTTCAAACCGAGTTCCAACGTGAATGACTTAGGAGGGTTAGGAGATGAACGTACACGGTGTCTTAGAGTTCAATGAAGGAAAGATAGGGATACTCGCGTAGGCGGTGAACTTTAGAATCAAAGGTATGTGTTGACGGGCTAGTTGAGGTCTAAGTGTTGACTAGTAAGCTAGCGTACTCTTGCGTGTTACCTGTACTTGCGCATGTGAATGTGAATTGCATATGTGATCGAGGAATGTGAATGAACAAGGAGTCTTGCATCATGGCACGTGCATTTGCATATTGATTTGAAAAGAAAGGTGCTTCGGCACAGATTTGCGAAGGTGACCTGCAATGTAAACCGGGATGGAAATTTAAGCCGGGGCGCGTTGTAGGGCACAAAAGACTGTAACGTAAACCGGGATGGAAATATAAGCCGGGGCGCGTTACAGGGTATAAAGTTGTCTGTAATGCTACTCGGGATGGAAATATAAGCCGAGGTGCATTACAGGGTATAAAGTTGGCTGTAACGTAAACCGGGATGGAAATATAAGCCGGGGCGCGTTACAGGGTATAAAGTTATATGAAGTGACCGGGCATTATGTCATGCATTGCATTGTTTTAAAAGAGAAAGTGTTCATGCATAAGTGGATGAGTAGTGTAGTGCATATCTTGACATGCATCACGAGAGTCAATGTGTTACGAACGTGTGTGATACTCGATTGCCTATTAATTGTTAAATGTGAGCAAACTGCCGTACTTGCTTCACTGCGTTATTCAAATTCTATATTTGAAAGTTTACAAGACATGTGCCCTCACACCCCTCAATTTATCTATTACTCATGTCTTGCCATGTGTTGATCCCGTATGTCTTATAAGTGGGTTACTTGCTAGCGTTTTCGCTAAGGGTACTACTCTTATGGTGCAGATGAGCCTAGCTATGACATGATTTTCATTGAAGACGACGGCGAGTGGGCTGAGTGGGATGCTTAGAGTGCCCAATGGCGAGTAGTCGAGACAAATGTTGTTTATTTCAGTTATTTCATTCGTTTGAGGAATTGAGTTGGTGAACATCATGGCTAGTTTGTTGGGATTTTAGTATTCTTTGATGTACGAGTTGACAGTTGACATTCGTTAGATACATGTTTCCGCTTTTACTTTCGTACGTCACTGATGATGTGTACACGAGAGATGAGACGTCTTGTAGTCTTCTCAGTAAGCTACGACGGGTGCACCGGTTCGGATTCCGCTGTCCGGGTCGGGGCGCTACAGGTGGTATCAGAGCCTAGGCTTCAGATCTACCTCGGAGACCTAGGTTATGACATGTAGAGTATTAAGTTATGATCTTCAATTTAAGTTGATCTATTAGTCTAAGTATGCAATCTTAGATTTAAGTTTGATTGGGATGGGTGTGTGCGAGCGCGATAAAATGTGACCAATAAAAGTTATTTATCGTAGTTTATGAACTTCGTCTTATACAACGCATGTGGCTTCCAGTATTTACCTATGAAATTGCTGAATGTTAATAAGCGTGGATTTTGCAGAGAATGCCTCCTCGCAGAGATAACCAAGGTAACGGTGGCAATGGGAACAATGACCCTTCTCCTCCACCGCCACCAGTTCTAGTCCCACAAGCGCTGATTGATGCTATCACAGTGATAGCACAAGGGGTTGCTCAACAGCAGCAACAACCGCAGCCACAGCCTCCACCGCCTCAGCACGGTATAAGGTACTATATTGGGGAAATGCGAAAGATGCATGCCCCAAACTTTGAAGGGACAACTGACCCAGAGGTGGCTGGGTTTTGGCTGGACGAAGTAGAGAAATGCTTCAGGCTAGTGCAAGTGCCTGACGAACATAAAGTGGATGTGGCCACACCTTTTCTGACTGGCAGAGCAAATGCATGGTGGAACGGCATTCTGCCCAAGATGACTCCTCCCATCCAGTGGAGTCAGTTTGTGAAGGCCTACAAAGACTACTACGTGCCTGAGACTGCCGTTTTGGAAAAGATGAGGCAGTTTGACAGATTTGAACAAGGGAGGATGACTATTTCCGACTATGCGGATAGGTTTCATGCCTTGGGTAAGTTCACGCCCTTGGTTCTGGAAAACAACAGGATGAAGATGTTGAAATTCGAAGAAGGGTTGAACCCCCGCATACGGACAGCAATCGCGGGGTCAAGTTTGAAAACTTTTGAGGAGATGTTGGACGCATGTTACCGAGTGGAGAGTGACATGCGACGATCACAGAACAGAGAGGCTCGCGAAGAATCGAGCAAGAGGCCGAGGGTTGAGCAAAGTGGGAGTAGGCCCGGACGTTGGGTCAAGATTCCCCGAAAAGGGCAGGCAGGGCCAGTACAAAGGACACCACAACTCAACCAACCTGGCCAACAAGCACCTGCAGAGTGCCCACACTGCCACAAGAGACACGTGGGCGAATGTTGGAAGGTGAGTGGAGCGTGCTTCAAATGTGGGAAGACGGGCCACAGGATCAAAGATTGCCCTGAATGGAATGCTAAACCTCAGGCGACAACAGGGCCAGCCCAGCAGCAGAGGGGCAGGCCTAATGCGAGAGTCCATGCGATGACAGACGCAGAGGTACAGGAGGATACCAACGTCGTGACAGGTACGACTTAAGTTTGATTATAGCAACCTAAGTTGAATTTTTAGCCTTTTAAGTTGATTCAATATGCTTTATATGAGATCTTTATGTGCTGTACTTCATGTTAGGTGTGGTCTTAGTTAACAACGTGCCTGCAAACGTGTTATTTGATAGTGGCGCTAGCCACTGTTTCATTTCTAAGCGATTCGCCAAAGGACTCGACTGTCTACCCGAATGGCTTGAGAACCCATTTAGGGTACAGGCAGCAGGAGAACAAGTACTGACTTCTCACCATCAGTACAAGGACTGTGAGTTGGAATTAGATGGGAAGCTTTTCTCGGTGACTCTAGTCCCAATACCGCTGAAGGACTTTGATATAATATTGGGCATGGATTGGTTGACCAAGAATCATGCCAACATCGACTGCAGACTTAAGCGAGTGACCCTCAAAGACCCTGAGATGAATGACATCACGGTGCAAGGGAATACCAAGATAACCAAGGCTCCTAAGAAAATATACATGACGGCGATTAAGGCCTTTAAGGCTTTACAGAAAGGAGCAGAGGGATATATGGTGTATGCTATAGATGCTCAACAAGAAGTTCCCTTCATGGATCAAATTCCGGTAATCAATGAATTTAAGGACGTATTTCCGGATGATTTACCGGGAGTTCCGCCATCGAGAGAAGTGGAGTTCGAAATCAATTTGATACCCGGAGCCGAGCCTATATCAAAGGCACCCTACAGAATGGCTCCAGCTGAACTTAAGGAGCTAAAGGGGCAACTTCAGGAGTTGTTGGACAAGAAATTGATACGCCCCAGTGTATCACCTTGGGGAGCTCCAGTTCTATTCGTAAAGAAGAAAGATGGCAGCATGAGGCTGTGCATCGACTACCGAGAACTGAATAAGATTACCATTAAGAACAAATATCCTTTGCCAAGGATAGAGGACTTATTTGACCAACTTAAAGGAGCTCGTTGGTTCTCAAAGATCGATCTCCGTCAAGGGTATCACCAGCTGCTTGTGAAAGCTGGAGACGTACCTAAAACGGCGTTCCGAACTCGATACGGGCATTATGAATTCTTAGTGATGCCTTTTGGACTAACTAATGCCCCAGCAGCTTTCATGGACTTGATGAACACTGTGTTCCGAGAACAGTTAGACCAATTTGTAGTAGTGTTCATCGATGACATTTTGGTCTATTCCCCCGACGAACAAGCTCATGCTGAACATTTGAGAGTGGTGTTGCAAATTTTGAGGCAACAAAGGCTGTATGCCAAATTCAGCAAGTGTGAATTTTGGCTAAGAAGTGTAGCCTTCCTTGGTCATGTGATTTCTGAAGATGGGATCTCAGTAGATCCTAAGAAGATAGAGGCCATCACCGAATGGCCAAGACCCACCAATGTGACCGAAGTCAGAAGCTTCCTAGGCTTGGCAGGCTACTATAGGAAGTTTGTTGAGGGATTCTCAACGATAGCAGTACCATTGAGTCGACTTACTCAGAAGAAGACTAAATTCGAATGGACTGCTGAATGCGAGCAGAGCTTTACTGAGCTCAAGAAGAGATTGACCACAGCCCCGGTGTTGGCGCAACCTTCCGGCACCGACGGTTTCGTGATCTATAGTGACGCGTCCAAGAAAGGACTAGGTATGTACACAATTACAATTAATGCATTGTATATACTTATGCAAGTCCTAAACTAACCCTCTGTTTATAGGTTGTGTCTTGATGCAAAACGAACGAGTCATATCGTACGCGTCAAGACAACTGAAACCATATGAGCAGAACTATCCGACTCATGACTTGGAGCTCGCAGCTGTGGTATTTGCCCTTAAGATCTGGAGACACTATCTATATGGAGAGAAGTGTGCGGTATTCACCGATCACAAGAGCTTGAAATATCTGTTCTCGCAGAAGGAGCTGAATATGAGACAAAGGAGATGGTTGGAGTTACTCAAGGACTATGACTTGACCATCAACTACCATCCGGGCAAAGCCAACAGAGTGGCGGACGCGTTGAGCAGAAAGTCTAGCCACGCAAGACAGTCTCCATTGGAAAGAGAAATAGAAGAGTTTGATCTTGAATTGGTGGATCCAGTGGCTAATGTCCTCACAGCTCTGTCTATCAGCCCAGACTTGGTAGACCGAATCAAAGAGGCACAGTATGAGGACCCGGCACTAAAAGAGATCCGCGACAAATTATCTACGGGACCGATAAAGGATTTTCAGTTGCGAGAAGATGAGAGTCTATGGTTCCGGAATCGATTATGCGTGCCAAGTAAAGACGAACTCCGGACAGAATTACTCCGAGAAGCGCATAACTCAAGAATGTCTATCCATCCGGGGAGTACTAAGATGTATAAGGACCTCAAAGGAAACTATTGGTGGATAGGGATGAAAAGGTCAATAGCGGCATATGTGGAAAGATGTTTGGTATGCCAACAAGTCAAAGCGGAACATCAACGACCTGGTGGTTTGATGAAGCCACTAGAGATTCCAGAATGGAAGTGGGAGCACGTGACGATGGATTTCGTAATGGGACTACCCAAGACCCGCAATGGAAACGAGATGATTTGGGTAATTGTAGACAGATTGACGAAGACGGCTCACTTTATAGCCATGCCTCATGGTACTTCGTATGAAAGGTTATCCAATATCTATGTGGATAACATTGTAAGTCTACATGGAGTCCCAGTCAGCATCGTATCGGACCGTGACCCCAAGTTCACCTCTAAGTTCTGGAGAGCATTCCAGAAAGCTATGGGTACGGAGTTGAGAATGAGTACAGCATATCACCCGCAAACGGATGGACAATCCGAGAGGACCATCCAAACATTGGAAGACATGTTGAGAGCATGCGCCTTGGATTTCAAAGGAAACTGGGATAGCATGCTGAAGTTGATGGAGTTTTCTTACAATAATAGCTATCACAGTGCAATTGGCATGGCTCCATTTGAAGCATTGTACGGACGCAAATGCAGATCTCCGGTTTGTTGGGATGAAGTCGGAGAAAGGACAATCACCGCACCCGAGTTGGTTGAGCAAACAATGGCAAAGGTCAAGGTGATAAGAGAGAAACTCAAGGTGGCTCAAGATCGCAGTAAAAGTTGGGCTGACACCAAGAGACGACCGTTGGACTTTGAGGAGGGCGACAAGGTTTACCTACGAGTGTCACCAACTAAGGGAGTTGCTAGATTTGGAGTGAAGGGCAAGTTAAGCCCGAGATACATTGGTCCTTACGAAGTGCTGGGCAAGGTTGGAGAAAGAGCTTATCGACTAGCCTTACCTCCGAGTTTATCCCAAGTCCATAACGTATTTCATGTATCTCAACTGAGGAAATACGTATCTGACCCAAGTCATGTCCTTGAAGCCCAACCCTTAGATGTGAAAGAAGACGTCACTTACGAAGAACATCCAATGAGGATTGTGGACAGAAAAGATCAAGTCCTACGCCGACGCGTCATTCCGTATGTCAAAGTTCAGTGGAGTAACCATACGGAGCGCGAAGCCACGTGGGAGCTTGAAGAGCAAATGAAAGAGTTATATCCACATCTCTTCCAATAAGGTACGTCAGTTTCGAGGACGAAACTTCTTATAAGGGGGGAGGGATGTTATGCCCCGCACCCTCCGTAGGGTAACTAAAAGACAAAGAAGAATTTTATGGGAATTAATGGTGGTCAACGAGAATTAAGTTAGGCATTAATATGAGAATTAATTAGAAATTAATGATGGAATTAATATTAGAAATTAATTATGTTTAATTAAGAATTAAATAATTAAGTTTATCCTTTAAGATAAATAGATAATAGTATAATTTAGAAACACCAAACTTTACCCTGGTCATATAAAAAAAACTGACAAAGCGTCAGTTTCCTCATTTTTCAGAAAACATCGACGCTTTGTCTCTGCCCTAGCCGTTTCTCCCAGAGTAGAGAAGATAGCCTTCAGGAATCAAACCAACTTGCATCCGTTCTTCAATCCGTCTTCGAGTAATCAAAGGCAAGTAATCTGTTTATAAGTTCCTACGTTTTGTGAAGAGAAAAATGGCCTATTTTGTTATCAAATTGGATCACCATGCAGTAGATTCGTTCTTTGATTATGTGTATATGTTTATGTGCTTTCGTTTCAAGATTTGGCCGATGTATATGAAAATGCGATTGTTGTTGTTGTTGAATCGGTGAAATCCTGCAAATCCTTATCCCTTGAATCCCCTCTTGATGTGATTGCGTGGATGCGTGGGTTTGAGAGAGAAAGGAAGGATTTTTGGGTTGTTGTGACGGATGAGTCGTGTGTTAGGCTTGAATCTGTGATTTGTAATTGTGTAGCGTTTAATTCGTAGTTTAAGCATGAGATTATAGCAGGATTTAGGCTTGGATTGATTGGGATGAAGTTTGGGATCAATTGGAGTTATGGTTTTGTAGTTTCTGCGAAAATCGCAAAGTTTCTGTGCTGGAATCGTGGACATCGATCGATCGATGTGAGGGGATGAAGTACATAGATCGATCGATGTGAGGGTATGATGTCCTCTGATGGACATCGATCGATCGATGTGAGGGGATGAAGTCCCTTCGATCGATCGATGTAGGAAGGGCTGAGAGATCGATGTCCTCTGATGGACATCGATCGATCGATGTGAGGGGATGAAGTCACTTCGATCGATCGATGTAGGAAGGGCTGAGAGATCGATGTCCTCTGATGGACATCGATCGATCTATGTGAGGGTATGAAGTACATAGATCGATCGATGTGAGGGGATGATGTCCCCCAGTTTTGTGGAAAAATAGAGAAAGAAAAAGGGAAGCTCGGGGAGTCTTTGGGTGACTTTAGAGACTTCTTAAGACCTGATTAAGGGTAGCCTAAGTCTTGGGAATCTGACCTAGGATGGTGAATCAATAATGGGAGACTTCCATGGGTTTTCAAACCGAGTTCCAACGTGAATGACTTAGGAGGGTTAGGAGATGAACGTACACGGTGTCTTAGAGTTCAATGAAGGAAAGATAGGGATACTCGCGTAGGCGGTGAACTTTAGAATCAAAGGTATGTGTTGACGGGCTAGTTGAGGTCTAAGTGTTGACTAGTAAGCTAGCGTACTCTTGCGTGTTACCTGTACTTGCGCATGTGAATGTGAATTGCATATGTGATCGAGGAATGTGAATGAACAAGGAGTCTTGCATCATGGCACGTGCATTTGCATATTGATTTGAAAAGAAAGGTGCTTCGGCACAGATTTGCGAAGGTGACCTGCAATGTAAACCGGGATGGAAATTTAAGCCGGGGCGCGTTGTAGGGCACAAAAGACTGTAACGTAAACCGGGATGGAAATATAAGCCGGGGCGCGTTACAGGGTATAAAGTT
Organism: Eustoma russellianum; assembly: GCA_036186865.1. Classification (NCBI taxonomy): domain Eukaryota; kingdom Viridiplantae; phylum Streptophyta; class Magnoliopsida; order Gentianales; family Gentianaceae; genus Eustoma; species Eustoma russellianum. The sequence goes on from AP025073.1 coordinate 3,673,412, forward strand.
GTCTGTAATGCTACTCGGGATGGAAATATAAGCCGAGGTGCATTACAGGGTATAAAGTTGGCTGTAACGTAAACCGGGATGGAAATATAAGCCGGGGCGCGTTACAGGGTATAAAGTTATATGAAGTGACCGGGCATTATGTCATGCATTGCATTGTTTTAAAAGAGAAAGTGTTCATGCATAAGTGGATGAGTAGTGTAGTGCATATCTTGACATGCATCACGAGAGTCAATGTGTTACGAACGTGTGTGATACTCGATTGCCTATTAATTGTTAAATGTGAGCAAACTGCCGTACTTGCTTCACTGCGTTATTCAAATTCTATATTTGAAAGTTTACAAGACATGTGCCCTCACACCCCTCAATTTATCTATTACTCATGTCTTGCCATGTGTTGATCCCGTATGTCTTATAAGTGGGTTACTTGCTAGCGTTTTCGCTAAGGGTACTACTCTTATGGTGCAGATGAGCCTAGCTATGACATGATTTTCATTGAAGACGACGGCGAGTGGGCTGAGTGGGATGCTTAGAGTGCCCAATGGCGAGTAGTCGAGACAAATGTTGTTTATTTCAGTTATTTCATTCGTTTGAGGAATTGAGTTGGTGAACATCATGGCTAGTTTGTTGGGATTTTAGTATTCTTTGATGTACGAGTTGACAGTTGACATTCGTTAGATACATGTTTCCGCTTTTACTTTCGTACGTCACTGATGATGTGTACACGAGAGATGAGACGTCTTGTAGTCTTCTCAGTAAGCTACGACGGGTGCACCGGTTCGGATTCCGCTGTCCGGGTCGGGGCGCTACACCACCAACAGCCGACGGGTTCAGGACTGGGACCTTGGCGCTTCGCAGCGCCGGGTTTAGAGTTTAGCACGCCGAACGACCGAGGCCGACATCGTGCGCGGTCGCCGGCCCGTGGTTTCCACGGACCGACGCCCTTGAGATGAAAAACACGTTCACTGGTCGTCTGCTTCGCAGGATTCGACAATGATCCTTCCGCAGGTTCACCTACGGAAACCTTACAGCACACATCTATGGATGTACGTTTGTGAATATACATATACTAGAGAAAAGAAACGGACGAATACACATGCCATACCGATTGATTCTAAATTATCAACTTTGGTGGAATTACATAATAACATTACTGCAATATTCGATTGATTAGGTCCCACCAACAATAAAGACAAGTATATTAAGATGGATCTGTAACATTCAATGTTATCTAACCGATCAGAGTTACAATTACATAACCGATCAGAGTCACGGTTAACATCGCTTCTCCCTCCTTTGCTCGACCAGAAAAGCGTCTACGCTTCGTTAAGGCCCTGTTACATGGCAACGGAATTACGTGTTCTAGTTTTTCGTTACTAGTATGTTTGGACCACGTTGCTTACAACGTCTCTACTCAGCCGCGCATTCGGAGTTGGACCTCTTTTCGGTTCTATCTAGTTGCCTAAACAGACATCTAGCAATACACAATCTAACCACTTGGTCAACATACAGAGACCACTTGCCAACATAAACAGAACACATGACAGCTACCTATAATTCCTTAGCATTCATTGGCTACTCTAAATCGTCTGTCTATCATCTCTCAACATGTGTTGGTTACTATGGAGGTACGAAAAGGATGGCCACACCCAGCCCCACAAAAATAGGAAAAACTAATATAACACAGATTTTTTTACTTTTACAACACGTCGATATAAAAAAAATTCATCGTTGACTTAAAAATCAGAAAATTTTCTCTAAAACAATAACTCTGAGGCTTCTTAACATTGTTTATGAAAATATTATTCTTTGTAGCAACTGCAAATCTAGAGGTCGTTGACGATGTTTGCTGTTTAGAAGATCCAACTTGGCCGGTGCCTAAAACTATCACTTGCAAACACAGGAGTTCGAAAAATGGAGAATAGCTAAAGCTGCGAATAGTTTCCACCAGCCAAAATCTAGCAACTCTTTGCATATATATTATAGAAACATATCAATCCACACAAAGAGCCAGAATGCCTACACAAAGACCCCGAATATACATGTAGTGAAATTTCAAACCAACTAATCATTTGGACCCTTAATCAAAACATCAAAATCTTGATTACACAAATCCCACAAACACTTCAATTCTAAGCAGCAGCTGGGCTGGCAATGTAATGAATAATACCAGCCTCCGAGAGCGCTGCCTTCAAAGTTACACTCTCCTTGCTCTCCCGGCCTTTCTCGGCCACATCCACCGTCTTCTTGATCTCATTATCCAAACCTTGATCTTCATAGATCTCCCACCATTTCTTCACAAGGGCTTTCATGTCTTCTCTGTCCATGTTCTCTTCTTTTCCTGTAAATTTCCATGGCTTCGACCCGATCGCACAGTAATGCACTACTTTGGCGTTTTCAACATCAACCAGGTCTGGATGCCGCCACATTGTAGCCACCATCATATTGTATGAAGGAGATATGGGCTTGTACACATCCCTAAAGAACATATTCAAGAAGTCCTGCAAAGACAAAGAACCTTCCTATTAAGCTTACATGTCAACAAATACAAAATTGCCACAAATCATCAATCTTGTGTAGCCTTTTCTTCTACAAACATTCACCCAACAGCATTTTCTTTGACTCTAAGTCATTTGTGGATCCGAGTATACCATAACCGTTTGACTAAAAGCTGACTAAGCTGTTCACAAAGAAAAAATAACAATATTACTCCATTGCCTTAGAAACTTCCACCCATGGCGGGATAGAAAGGATCGAATGTACACAACCATACCCATATGTTAGAAACACACATAATTTGTTTCTTCATGACTCATAATGAAAATTGCGTCAAAGTTTTCTCAATCAACTGCTATTTTACGATATAAGAACTAGCCAATTTAATAGTTCATTTTGTTTTATTCCGTATTCACAAAGAACAAAAGACCATAAAAGCTGACTAACCATTTAATCAGAACAAAGACCATTCACTCAGAACAAAGAATGTAACCGTTTGACTACAAGCTGACTGAACCATCCACTCATAACAAAGACGAAACTAAAGACATGCCCATTTGTGTAAGAGAAGGAAAGATCAATTACCTGTTCAGCAAAGGCGGTGACAGGGGTGACCTTGAGGGTCCTTAAAAGAGAATTATATGTGGAAATATTAGGCTCGAAAACAATAACACCAGCATTGTAGTACAAATCGGGTTTAGGCCCCAACTCTTTTGACCATTGCACCATTTCAGGACACGGTTTATCACTCAACTCACATAGACAATCTACGACCCCATAGACATGATCATCCGGCAAGTCGAATAAGTCGTCTATGTTGCCAAATACTTGCACGTCTCCATCCAAATATACCACCTTGCTATACTCCACAAACTGTCACCAATAAAAGATTAGCGACAATAAGCTTTCCAGAAAATATAAGTACTTCTAACGAATTTCTATGACGCTAATCAGAGGATAGAATAGGAGGCGTATGCATACCTCCCACATGCGAAGCTTGGAGTAATTAATAACGTAATAAGACAAACGGTATTGAGCCTGATTTTCTGGAGGATAAACAGGCTCGATTTCACGAACGATACAGCCATGGTCAGCGAGAATTTTCCGGTGGTCCTCAGGGACGTCCGGCAAGACCGCAACCACAAGCGGGTACGCGCTCTTAACCTTCTTCAACCCCTTGGCTAAACCGACCACGCCTTTCACATAGTCACCATTGCCGGCAAGAAACGTGACGTAAGCACGGCTAGGCGGCAAACTATCCGTAACCTTCTTTACTCCGGTGGCTGGTGCGCTAACGATTGCAGGAGCCATTGTTAATGAAATTGATCTTTCGGATTATTTATTCAGGAAGATCAAGATTAAAAAGGGTTCGCTTTAAAATGGAATTTTTATATTTGGAAGATTGAAAAGAGCGAGAGGAATCGCTTGAATGGAAATTGGAGAGCGGAAGGCTGCTTAATTCAAGAAATGATTTGATCGTGCCTTGGCGAGTTTCAAACTGGCTGGGGGTTTGTGGCGTTTTATAGGCGTTTTGGAAGAAAAAATAACGGTGCTATTTATTAGTACATGAATTAATAAAGGACAAAAAAGTCCACAAAAATTACTCCACTTCTGTTAATTAAGTAATCTTAGAAGTGACTTATGAGTAATTATTTTATAATGGTACATGAATTAAGGGAGGAAAATCAATCGATCATGTCCATTATATTCCAACAATATCAAAAGCTATCATTAGCGTTTGAGAATGATGAACGGCAGGAAACAATACATCTATCACAAAAGATAAAAAGTTTGCTTCTATTGAAACCTCCGACTCTATGTACCTACATAAATGAAACAATAAAAGATATGATATGGTAATATGTTAGTTTCAAAAAAAAAATGAATTTACTCTCTCTTTTTTCCGAGAGGAGTAATATACTAGAATATTACTACAAGATTCGGGTATCTTTCATGTACAAGTATATTAAACAAGTATATGCACCTTTTTTATTTATTTTTTTAATTATTAATGACGACGGAGTTGTGAGAGAGTTATCGGTCAAATGGATGGGTCTAGAAGGTTAAAAAACACATGAAACGACAGCGTTTCGTCTGTGAAAATAGGAAGGTGTTGCGCAGTTTCCGGAAATGTGGTAGATTTACCAAGGATTTGGGGAAACTGAAATTCGTGAGAGTTCCGAAAAGATCTTGCTGTACACTTGGCAAGGGGATTTTGATCGGGCGGTTGCTTCTTTTGCGGGGGAAACTTCTGGAATAGGGAATGACTAGTTAATGACTGGCGGTCCACATTTAAGTTGTCATTAAGGAAAAAGGATTATTCGTTAAATGTTAATATATCCAATGAATGGCCCACGTTAATCGTACTAGAACTTACCACTATTTACTAAACATTCCAAGGTCATTGTACCGGAAAGTATGGTCGGGAACTCGGGATCCACTCAACGAAAGAATAACCGTGACAAAGTACGGTAGGATACATAATATCAACAACAATACCAACTCATTGTTGTAAATGCTTCCGTTTATAGTAAAGTATAAAGTTTATGTTTATGGTAGGGTATGGAAAGGGTTGGATGTATACAATCATACTCATATGCCAAAAACACACAAAAATTATTTTTCCAAATACACATAATAAAAATTACGTCACGCCGTACAAACGGTAAAACTAGATAAAAAATGAAGAAAAAAAACATGAAACAAGATACGAGACGTGACTTTCACGAAACGAAGAGCGAATCCGAAATGAAAAAGTACCACTATTGGCTAAACACATTGCTTTGGTTGTCGGTACTTATGATTATTACTCATTATTTTTCCTTTTTTGAGGAAATTTGGTACTCATTTTCGAATAAGAATATTTTGATTAGCGGTATTTTTTTTGTTTTGTTTCTGAAACCATGCTTTTGATTGGTTGATTATAACTTAAACATATGCACCAGTAAAAGTTAGATCTATTGTTTCTATAGAATACTTTTTAGTACATAAAGGAGTTTCATCATCATCATCCAAACCCAGTATATCCCAATGACAGCAAAAGCTACCGTTAGGGTTAACATAAAGGAGTTTATATATAAATAATATCAGTATCTGTGAAAGTCGGTTGCTTCAAACAGAAAGCATTGTCATAAGTAATAACTAATACGGAGTATGTCAACGATTTTATAATCCATAGTGTTTTGAGCCAATAGTATGATTTATGTCAGATGATTCAAATCATCACACTATGGTTCTAAATAAACTTATTAATTTTTTAAAAGGAAAATTACACTTAGACCCCCTGTGGTTTGGCTTAATTTCAAAATCTTCCTATCTCGTTTGGAATTATACATTTACCTCCCCTATAGTTTGGGTTAAAAACGCACCGGCCAATTTTCGGCAAAATCATAGGGGGTAAACATGCCTTAGTCGATGCCTTTTTAACTCAAACCATAGGGGAGGTAAGTGTATAATTCTAAACGATAGGGGAGGGTTTTGGAATTAAGCCAAACCACAGGAGGTCTAAGTGTAATTTTTCCTTTGCGTTTGCTTAATGAAAATTAGAGATAATAACGATATTCAATGCATAAATGCTTATATATATATATACATATACATATACATATATATATATATATATATATGCATGTATATACATATATGCATACATAACTGAATCTAAATGAATGAAAAATAAATTTTGTCCTTATATTAAAGACGTTAATACGTATGTGTTTTATTAAGTGAATATAACTGAATAGAAAATAAATAGTATCATACATATATACGTGTGTGTGTGTGTGTGTGTGTCTACACACACATGCATATTAAATTGAATAAAATTTAATGAAACATAAAATTTGTCACGTATGTGTTTATTAAGTGAGTAGAACTGAATAAAAAATAAATAGTATACATATATATATCTGTGTTTATATATATATATATATATATATATATATATTTGAATAGAATTTAATGAAACATAAAATTTGTCTTTTTTAGGAAAAATTACACTTAGACCCTCCGTTATTTGGCTTAATTCCAAACACATCCCCTCTCGTTTGGAATTATACATTCACCTCCCCTATGGTTTGGGTTAAAAAGGCACCGGCTAATTTCCGAAATATTTACCTCATGTGGTTTTGTCAGAAATTGGTCGGTATGTTTTTAACCCAAACTATAGGGGAGGTAACTGTATAATTCCAGACGAAAAGAGAGGTTTTTAGAATTAAGTCAAACAACAGTGGGGTCTAAGTGTAATTTTTTTTTTATTTTAAATCATGATATTATGATTTAATAATGACGATATAAAGTACAATAAATGCTAAAAACTTCTCAAAAGAAAAACTGCAGAACCTTACCAGTAACTTTAAATTAACATAAAATCTGCCAGTAATAAACTATGGTCGAGCTTTACCCATATTTTAAATGTGACAGTTTAGGGTTGTTACTCTGTGGTTGCAAATAGGCAAGTCAATATAGAATTTGGGATAACCGATGCAAATAATCTGATGAGATCCGTGCCAAATTTAACTCAACTGAATATATTTCATCTGCAAAATAGTCTTGGTTAAGGCCAAGGATAAATTGTCTGTAACAATCATATTAGAATAGTGAATAGAATCTTGTGTAATTTTGCAAAATTTTTTAGGTTTAGCTCACTCCAACTCAAATACTCTTCAAATTAATAAAGAAAGATATGAGAGATAATGAATGAACACAAACGATATAGAATGGTTCGAATCTAGTTGATTCTACTCCACTACCACTTTGTTTCCAAAGTGGATTTTCATCATCAATTTTTATTGTTACATTTAATAAGAACAACAACAACAATACTTACACTAACAACTAATGTAAGCAACAACTACGACAACAGCAGCTTCTTGCACAAAACCATTTTATGCAATAACAACAACAACTTCTTGCACAAAACCACTTTGTGCAAAAACAACAACAACAACAGCTATAAGCAAGAACAAGTCATTGCTTCTTCACAATTCCAACAAAGTTCTATCAAAGAACTTTCACTAAGTGGGTTTTGTGAAGTAGTAGGGGTTACACTTTCTAAGAAGGCTAAATCACAATCAAGAGATTAAGTATGTATAGTTTCTCTTGTGTTAGACTTCTAATATCATAATTTTACAACATTGAAGAACAAGCAATAAGAGCTTGATAAGCTTGAACCACTTTTGCACATTTGAGAGCTTTTTACAATAATAAAAAATGAAGCTTGAGGAGGATAAAAGTATGTAAATGCCTCATCTGAGCTTCTTCAATATATAGAGGATGTGAACCATTTTTCTGCAGTCGTTCCTCAAATCTTCAACTCAATCAAAAGTCTTGGCAATGTCTAAATAGTCTTTAGCCATCCTATAGTTGGATTTGATGCTGTATATCCATCCTAGAATATCTTAGACATATTCATAATAGTCAAGAAAGCATTGTAGATGTCAGGAGAAAGTCCACAAGAAATCTGAGTAAGATTGGAAAGAGAAAACACTTTAAATCTTCCTTGGATTTTGTTCCAACGGTTATAAAAATTTAAAATCTGGATGACATCGATTGATTGATGTCTCATATTTTAGAGACTGACGTCTACATCGGTCGATCGATGTCTTCATGTTGAGAGATCGATGTCTTCTAGTGAGGTTTCAATTATTTATCTTACATACATCAATCGATCGATGTCTCTTTATTGAGAGATGGATGTCTTCCAGAAAGGTTTCAGTTATGCACCTTATATACATCGATTGATCGATGTCTTCCTGTGAGGTTTCAATTTTGCATCTTACATACATCCATCGATCGATGTCTTTACCTGGAGAGATCAATCTTGGACAGTGAGGTTTCAACTTTGAAAAATCCCTACATAGATCGATTGATGTCTCTTCTTTGAGAGACTGATATACACATCGACCTGTCTATATGAGAGATCTATGTCTCACAGTGTGTTTTTCTTATTTTGTTTCCATTGCGGAGTGTAAAATACCTTTTCAACTCTTTCGCAAACATCTTTTAACTCCATCAAAACAATTCATCCCTTGTTGGGATAGATGCTTAAACCTGCCGAGGTCAAATGAGAAAACATGTTTCGCTTACGTCCCTTTGTGGGACAGATGCTTAGACATGCTGAGGTCAATTGGGAAAGCATATTCTGCTTAGTCCCCTTGATACTCATACCTACTGAGGTTAAGTGGAAAAACATGCTTAGCTTACATCCCTAGACTTGTTGGAGGTCAAGTAGGAAAACCTGTCATGCGTCTTTTGTTAGGACATAATGATGATTCTGTCCTCTAAGATCACTAGGTTGAGAGTCTACCTGGTATAATTTCTTTGCATATGATAAGGTTGAGTCCTTCTCGTAAAGCTTTGCTTTATGGCTGACTTATCTATACTTTAAAATAAATGACCAACAAGGAATATATAACTTGCAATTGATTTTCTTAAGATAAAATTTACAAGTATCATACATTAAAAGGTTTTAAATTTACATGCCAAATATTTAGAAAGTTCTACCAACGGTTTCTGGCTTGTAAGCTCTACAAAAAAACATCGATGACACAGTACGGTCCTTCCCATTTAGAGTCTAGTTTCCTAGATAATCCCGCTTGTTTGGGTTAATTTTTGCAGAAGGACAAGATATTCGACCTTGAAGAGCTTACGTCGTACCCTAGCATTGTAATACTAAGAGAGCAATTTTTTCGCTCTGTCATGCGATATGAGCTTGTTCTCTTTTTTACTCTGGGTCAAATCGAGATTGAGAATGAGATTTTGATTATTCTGATGCTCAGAATAATTCCCAAACCTAGATGATGAAGCACCAATTTCAGCAGGTATAATGGCTTCGAATCTATAGACCAAAGCAAATGGAGTTTCTTTTGTGGAGGTGGAAGAAGTTGTGTAAATGTCCACAGGATGTTGAGGAGTTCATCTATCCAACCTGCTCCTGCTCATTCTAGCCGCTTTATTAACCCTTCCTTTAAATTTCTATTGACAAGCTCTGCTCGTCTGCTGGCTTGAGAATGTGTCACCGATGTGAAACGTTGCACAATGTGCAGCTTTGCACACTATCTTTTGACTGGATCCTTAGTGAATTGTTTTCCGTTGTTAGAGACCAGGACTTTGGCAATATGAAACGTCATATATGTCTCTGCAAATGATTTTCTTCATATTTTTTTCATTATTATCGCCAAGGGCCCTGCCTCAATTTATTTGGTAAAATAGTTGATAGCACCGCTGAGCTATTAAATGGTCTCTAGAGCACGTGAAAGAGGTCTAACTAAATCAATCCCTTATTGGACGTATGACCACGGACTGATAGTGAGAATCATCTTCTGGTTGAGAACATGGGTTAAAGGGTATGCATCTGGCAAGCCTGACATTTCTTCACCAACTCAAGATTATGTTGGCGCAAGGTTGACTAGTAGTATCCGGCTAAGAAGCATTTTCGAGCTAATTAACTTGATCTATAATGATTTTTGCAAAATCCCATGTGAATATTTCTGAGGATATAATCTCTTTTTCTTGTGAGACACACTTCAAGCACAGTTGATAAAATAACCTCATATAAAGGATCCCATTAAACAGAGCGTACTTGGCCACCTTAAAGCGCGGCTTCTGAGCTGCTTGCTTGTATTGCGACGGGACCTCATGCCTCAAGAATTTGACAATCTCATCCATCCAAATGTTGTGGTAGTTAACTTAAAGCACCTTGGATTTCTCACAGGAGCAGTGGTTGATAAGATTTACTACCGTCTTTTTTGCCCAATGATGTTAGAGTTGAGGATGCTAAATGAGACAATGTGTCGCCTTTTTTGTTGGCCAACCTGGATATGTGTTCAATCTCAAATTTTTTGAACATAGCCTTAAGTTTCTCAACCTTTGATAAATATTACTTCATACGGTTCTCCTTAGTCTCATAATCACCATTAACTTGGGCCACAATGAGTTGAGAACCACAATACGATTCAACTTTTCAAGCCTCCAGTTTTCGTGCAAGACCCAAGCCAGCATCAAAGCTTTGTATTCGGCTTTGTTGTTGTTTGTTCGAAGTCAAATCTCAGTTCACACTCGAATTCCTCTATTTTGGACTTATGATTAGGAGATCTACTCTACTACCATCACATAAAGACGATCTATTGACGTAGATGGTCTATTGATTCTTCTGTTAGGAAACAGACGAGACCACTGCAAAAACGTGCAATGGAAAAAAACAAAACTTGATCTCCGATTTCCTACCAAGGATTCATGTTGTTCGTTTAATTCGATGAAAATTCAAATGTTACCTCTGTAGATCCGAAATCTGCAGATGAAGGAGGTGCAATGGCACAAACACCCTCTGCCGGTATCCACACGAATGCTTTCGTCCGGAGTTCTAGCTCTGATAATGGCGCGGCTGAAGAACTCGGCTTTTCTGAAAAATGAGCTCTGTTTTTTTATGAGTTATCTCTGTACGAGATGCACCATCATATATAGATATATGTAGACATCAAATCCAAGTCCAAATCGGATTAGTTAAGCCAATGAGAATCCATATCAGATATGGATCTTATCAGGATACTCAAAATCCATATCAGATATAGATTCTTTAGTTATTATCCGATAATACATATATATATAATCAAAAAAATTAAAACAATAATAATAATTAATTCTAATATTAACACTATTAATATTATTAATATCAGCCCATACGCATTCTTGTGTGTGACCCGATAGGCACATATTAATTTGCAGTCGGTTGAATCTCTATTAAACCAACAAGTCGTAATCGGTCTCTAGCAAGACATTACGACTACCCAATTAATACGAGTAAAGTCCACCTACCCTAATAATAGTATGTGTATTAATCCTTTTGTCACACGATATCTAGTTTGAATATAAGTCATGGTGAGCATCATACTTATATTGTTCAAACATATGATTTCTCGATCTCTAAGCAGACTGATAAAACAAATGATACTGATCACACTATCAATTCATTTGAGCACGGCCATGCATTTCACAGTCTCACTAATCGAGGGGCCCAAAGATATCTTTCTCAAAAGGGAAGGACAAATTCTATCTTGATTGTTCAATATCCTCTACATAATTTCTATCGTACTCAATCATGACCTTTATTATTATCCAGTTACGGATAACATTAGATCGTGTCAAAATATAATAGTCCTTATGTTGGAAACTATTACAATCTCAAGTCTAAGGATTAAAACATAACTGTCATGAGATTCAATTATCACGCTAATCCATGTAGTGATTTCCTGATGGGTCTATCCAATACACTGTTCTCTAACAAGTATCTATGAGATTGATTTGTATCACCATACATATAATCATCTCATGATTATCAAATCAATACTCATACCGGTTATAAATTATTTTATCTATATAACAATAATGAATCAGGGACATATATCATAATTGTGTAACATACTAACTCACAATAATGATAATAAAACCTCTGTTTTATTAATAATAAATGTATAACATAAACATCCAAATCATGGCCTATGACACATACACTAACATCTTCTGGGATTACTCATCCTCTAAAGAAATCCCTCATGCAATGAAGTAGGCCAACACTTCGGCTTTGGTTGAAGTTTGACTTTGGTAGTCAATACCGTACTCAGCTAACTTCACAAACCATTTAGTTGTTCGACGTAGGTCTCTGGCCTTGATAGGATTATTTTGTGAGGTTGATCCGTCACCACTACGATTTGATGAGCTTGAATGTATAGCCTGAATTTTCTCGCGGCTACAACTAGAGCCATAACTAGTTTTTCAGCATTGGTGTATCTGATCTCAGGTACATACGAATCTTTACTAACAAATTAGATTGGTATTTGAATGATGTCCTCCTCCTTAAGTAGAATAGCACTAACCACGTCAACAACTATCAAATAAATGTACAGCACCTCACTAGGCACAAGCGAGGTTAACACCGGCAACTCAGCTAAGTAGCATTTCAAGTCATCAAAGGCATGTTGGCACTTGTCATTCCAATAAAATATAGATTTTTTTCCTTAAGAATCAGAGGAAATGGAATGATCTCTTTATCGACCAGGACAGGAATCTATTCAAAGCCGCAATTCTTTCAGTTAGTCTTTGCACTTTTTTGATATTTCGAGGTGGATGCGTGCTTTTAAGGCTTCAACCTTGCTAGGATTTGCTTGAATCCCTTCTTCTGATACCATTTACCCTAAGAATTTTCCACCGCAGACTCCGAAGGTGCAGTTTTTGGGATTTAATCACATTCAGGAGTCTTTGAAGATGATTTTCTTTTAAATTTTGAATATACAAATAATGAGACATGATTTTGATGAGCATATCGCCTATATAGACCTCAATGATTTTGCTGATTTGATCTTTAAAAAGAGAAATTACCAGTCTATGATAAATGGCTCATGCGCTCTTCAACCTGAATAGCATGCTGATGTAGCAATATACGCCGACCTCTATGATGAAGGAGTATCTGTCACTGTCCTTTTTAGCCTTGGCTTTTTAACCGCCTTTGAAATCATCTAAGAAATCGAAAACCTCATGCACAAGTGTAGAGTCCACCAATCGGTCGATTTTTGACAGCGGATAACAATCTTTGGACCATGTTTTATTCAGGTCTGTGTAATCTTTACACATTCTCCAACTCTTGACAAGTTTAGGCATCCCTACAAGATTGGCCAAACAGATAAAATAGAGGACATCCATTATGAATTTGACATATTCTCCAATTCTTGTCAAGTTTAACCACCCTCAATGGATTGACCAATCATATAGCATAGAGGCAGTTTGCTTACCTCTTCTTCAATTACCTTATTACCAAAACTTCTATTCTTTTTCTCTTTGATGAGCCAAAAAATACCCCTCGTTAGTCAATAACGGTCAACGCTGAAGGGCGTAAAAGTGACTAAGTATGGCGGGTCGGCCCGGAGGTTGATCAGGTTATATGCAGACAGACAGTCCATCTCGGCCACAGAGTCACTTCGCCATCTCGGCCACGCGGTCACAGCACCCTCCGGGGCTAAAGATCTCACCTCGGCCAAAAGGCCTCATTTAGGCCTAAGGGTCACATCTCGGCCTCAAGGCCTCATCTCGGCCTACAGTTCCATCTCGGCCAAAGAGCTGTACTCGGCCTCGGATCCGATTTACCTACAGATCTCGGACCACCTCTGTGGCGTCAGCTACGAGCATCATGAAAGGCCCGTCAATGCTCTTTGAAGTCGGCTACTTTCATCTCGGTAGGCTGACCCCACATCATCAATCCTCTCGGGCACTTCTGAGTACTTCTAGAGGACTTCATCTCGGTTCTAGGAGTTTACCCTGGGTAATTCCACTAGGTGAAACTCCCAGCCAGGTGTCCCAAGCTAGCTTACTCAGCTCAGTACAGAGCCACGTGGCGAGCATGCAAGAGCAGGAGTCATCCAAATGACCTCCTAGCCTGTCACGATTTCCGGGCTCTGCCCATGCATTGGCCCAAGCCGCCATATAAAAGGGCAGAACAGCAGGGGAGAAGAAAGAGAGCTACTTTGACAATTCACTACAGTCAATCGTCTTCTACACAGTGAAAACACAGGTTTACCAGAAAACCTTATTACAAAACCTTCATCAGTATATAAACCTCTCCTAAAATGGCCTTAACTGACTTGATCGTCGGAGGGTATTACCCGGGGCCATAGATCCCGGGTCCTCTGATCCTTTTCTTTTGTGCAGGTCAGCTACCCGCCTATTACGGACAATTGACGGAGATCTAACGGCACCACATCCAACTTTATACTTGGTGATATAATCCGACATCATCATATTGGCGCTAGAAGGGGGCCCGAACCTCCGTCATTTAAGTCTTCTTAATCGCACTATTTAAGCTTTCAAGTCAGCTCAAATGGGGAAAGAAGCCCGCGAAGGACTGGGAGAGTCCTCAAATCTGCACCGTCGAAAAGACACCCGCTCTGTTCATCCTAGACAGGATTCCAGGAGGCCAGACCCGGAAGCGAAGAAGATCCTGGTGGTAACCGCGGATGAAAAAAAAGACCATGAAATATGTGGCCGAGAATTTGGACGTGTTTGAGGCCGTGGTGGAGCGGCTCAAAGGGAAGCGTCCTGAAATAAAATACATGGAGGAAGATTCTACCTCCTTCCACCTAAAGGAGAAGACTCAACGGCAATCTTCTCACCACCCTCAGGGTTTTATGGCAGATGCAAGACGTAGTGGCGACAGAGCCCCTACAGTGGAATCGGTGTCTATACCCAAGCAGCGCCTGGGTGTAAAGCCCCGATCTTTCAAAAGCGTTCGTCTGGAGGCTGACCCTCGTAGGCCGAGGAGCCGACCTGAAGAGCCCAGACCAGAATACATGAGGGTGATCCAAGAAAGCCCGTTTTCTTGGGACATCGCGGAGTATTTGGCACCAGACAATTTTAAAGTGCCAAAAATGGATACTTATGACGGGACGTCTGATCCAACTGATCATCTTTTCCAGTTTCAGACGGCCATGAGCTTAAAGAACATTCCAGATCCGCTCTGTTGCAAGACCTTCCCCATGTATATGCGGGGGAAGGCAAGAAGATGGTTTCAGGAGCTTCCACCTCAGTCGGTGGACTCCTTCAGATAGTTGGCGCAGAAGTTCAAGTCCCAGTTCGTATCAAGTGCGCTGTTTATCAAAAACTCTTCACACTTGATGACTTTAAAACAAGGTCCTGAAGAGTCCATGCTGAAATATATACAGCGCTTCTCAGACGAGTCACTGCAAGTCAGTGACCGGAACGAAGGAGTAAAGGCCGCTGCGTTCATCAATGGTCTCAGGGCGGGTCGTCTCTTCTCTCAGCTCGCTGAAGAGGGACCCACCACATTGAGGGAATGCCTGGAAAAGGCGCACCAGTTCGCCCGTGGAGAATAGGCAAACCGGTTAAAGAAAGAGGCCGAGCAGAGTACTCGGCATGAAGCTTGGTCCAGCACCGAAATGGACCGAAATGAGGACAAGCGTGATCGACACAGTGCGTTCGATCGCCTTGGGGGCCGAGGTAAACGAGGTAGAGAGGGTCTGCCCCTACTGGCCTCGAAAGATAGAATTTTGGCTGTCATGGAAAGAGATGGTTTAAGAACGAACCCGAAACCTCTGGCAGGTCCCCGAGATAAGAGGGATCCGAAGCTGTACTGCCGATATCATCGAGATGTCGGCCATGATACGGAAGATTGTCGGCAACTGGCCCAAGCAATACGGAAGCTGATAGAGTTGGGCACCTGAAGCAGTTCTATGACCCACGCTCACGACTCCATAATCGTCTGAGTTTCCAAAAAAATCCTCAGAAAGATAAGTGTCGACCTAAGACTCCACCCACACGTCCCAGGTCGGATAATGAGGGGGACAGAGACCGACAAGAGGCCGCAGTACAGTCCCAAATAAATTCTATAATTTACACCATCTCTGGAGGGCCGCCTCAACAAAATCAGGGGGTTCGCAGTACGTCAGGGACGTCATCTGGGCCTCCCCAAAAAAGCGAAGGTTAGCTCGGGAACTGGTCTACGGACCAGAAGATTTTATTCCACTAGACTCTAACAACACGGGTCTAGTAATTGGACTGTGTATACATATGGCACCAAATAGAATTGTAGAAGTACGAAGAGTCTATGTAGATACCGGGAGCGCTGTCAATATTATGTACTATCATGTATATAAACAATTGGGTTTAGCAGACTCCCAAATGACTCCAGTAGCTTCTCCTTTATTTGGATTCACTGGTATGCCCGTTCGGCCAGCTGGCATGATCACACTCAGTGTCAGCTTTGGCAAACCCCTGCTTATCGTTGTTTATGGATGGATTTTGTGGTGGTCAAAGAGAGGTCAGCCTACAATATTCTTTTAGGCCGACCAGTGTTGGTAGCTCTGGAGGCCGTAATATCCCCCTTGCACGTTAGCATGAAGTTTCCTACCCCAGGTGGAGTAGTTACTTTACAAGGGGATATTCCTATAGCCCAAAATTGTTATGCAGTGGCTACCCAAAGGAGTGGGGCCATCCAGCAGGTTGTTCTGGATGATCTCATTCCCCCAACTGACGAGCGTTTGCATACAGACGACGCAGTTCAGGAATTCATCCTAGACCCAGGTCGGCCTGAGAACACTATCAAAATTGGGACCTGGATGCCAGTTGAAACGTTGGCTCAGCTTCAAAGCTTGCTAAGGGAGTTCGCGGAAATCTTTGCATGGACAGCAGAGGATATGCCCGGGATCCCGACCTCCTTAGCAGAACATCTGCTTAATGTGGATCCTCAGGTCATGCCCATTAAGCAGAAGAAAAGAAACTTTGCTCCAGAAAGAAACAAGGTGATAGCAGGGGAGGTTGAGAAATTCCTTGTGGCAAAGTTCATTGAAGAGGTCTTGTATCCGATTTGGTTGGCCAATCCTGTTGTGGTCCCCAAACCCGACAAGACTTGGAGAATGTGTATAGACTATACCGACCTGAACAAGGCATGCCCGAAAGACTGTTACCCCTTGCCAAAGTTTGAAAGATTTGTGGATTCCACCTTAGGGTACGAGGTCTTCGATTTCCTTGATGCTTTCAAAGGCTATCATTAGATCATGATGGCAAAAGAGGATCAGGAAAAGACTTCCTTTATTACAGAGGCGGGCACTTATTGTTATGTTAGCATACCCTTCGGTCTTAAAAACGCAGGGGCCACTTACCAACGTTTGGTCAATTCACTATTCCGAGATCAAATTGGCCGAATTATGGAAGTTTACATTGACGATATGTTGATCAAGAGCAGGACTCTTGATCAGTATATTTCAAACATCCGAGAAGTGTTTGGCATCCTAAGAGAATCCCGTATGAGGCTGAACCCAAAAAAGTGTACCTTTGGAGTACGTACGGGAAAGTTTCTCGGATACATGGTTTCCAAGGAAGGGGTACAGGCCAACCCGGCCAAGATTGAAGCCTTAGAAGGTATGCACCCACCTCGGAACATCAAAGAGGTTCAAAGATTGACAGGCCGAATTACTGCCTTGAGCAGATTTCTTTCTAAGTCAGCTGAGAGATCTCTACCTTTCTTTCAAATCTTGAAGAAAAGAACTGCCTTTCTCTGGGATGACCAATGTCAGAAAGATTTTGTTGACTTAAAAGCACACCTGGCCGAGGTGCCTATGCTGACATCTCCTCTACCCGGGGAGACCTTGTACATATATTTGTCAACCTGCCATGAGGCAGTGAGCGTAGTTCTGCTCAGAGAGCAGGATGCTGTACAGAAACCCATTTACTTCGCTAGCAAAGTTCTGCACGGAGCTGAGGTACGTTATCCTAATGCTGAAAAAATCATCTTAGCATTGATGGTGGCGGCAAGAAAGTTCCGACCCTATCTTCAAGCTCATCCCATAATTGTGGTGACGGATCAGCCCTTGAAGCAAATTTTATCTCGGCCAGACACTTCAGGCCGAGCTGCTAAGTGGGCAATGGAGCTTGCTGAGTATGACATCAATTATAAGTCACGCACTTTTATCAAAGCTCAAGCTTTGGCCGACTTTCTAGCCGAAGGGATATCTGTTGAAGAAGATCTTCCTCCAGCACAAGGTTGGATCTTATATGTAGATGGGTCTTCTTCGAAGAACGGAAGTGGAGCTGGGCTCCTAATAATTAATCCAAACAAGGAAGAGATGGAGTACGCCTTGCGCTTTGACTTCGAGGCCACTAATAACGAGGCCGAATACGAGGCTCTGATAGCTGGGCTGAGTTTAGCTCGAAAACTGGGGGCACATCAAATAACCGCCCGAAGTGATTCACAGCTCGTAGTTTCTCAAATTAATAGAGACTATGAAGCTAAGGAGGACAGCATGAAACGGTATTTGGCTAAGGTTCAACATTTGAAAGGAATGTTTGAACGCTTTATGATAGAACACATCCCCAGATCGGCCAATAAACGGGCCGACGCATTATCTCGGTTGGCCTCGTCCACCTCGGCCACTATTGGAAAAAAGATTGTTGTAGAGCTGGTGAAACATCGAGCCTTCGATGGGAATGAAGTCTTGCAGCAAGACTATCACAACACATGGATGGACGAGATAGTTACCTATCTGCAACATCAGACTCAGCCCAAGGACAAGTCACAGGCTCGGCGTCTCCGCTTGAAAGCGTCCAGGTATGCACTTTTTAATGATCACTTGTACAGAAAATCTTTTTCTCAGCCGTGGTTGCGATGCGTACCTGAGGATGAAGGAGATTACATTCTTCGTGAAATGCACTTGGGCATATGTGGAAGCCACTCTGGAGCACGATCACTAGCCCGCAAGTGTTACTTAGCCGGTTATTATTGGCCCACTATTCGTAAGGATGCAGAAGAGCTGGTTAAAAAGTGTCCATCGTGTCAAGCTCATGCTCCGACTTCTCATTTGCCGAGTCATGAGTTGACCAGTATTTCCAGTCCTTGGCCATTTGTGCAATGGGGTATGAATTTAGTGGGACCTCTAATCCGAGCTCCCGGCTCGGTCAGATTCTTGCTGGTAGCGATTGACTACTTCACTAAATGGATAGAGGCTGAGCCACTAGCCACCGTAACTGGGGCCCAAGTCAAAAAGTTTCTATGGAAAAACATCATTTGTCGATTCGGCATACCCTAGATCCTGATCTCAGACAACGGCAGACAGTTTGCTGAGGATCCGGTGAAGAGTTGGTGTCTTGATTTTCACATTAAGCAACGCTTCACCTCAGTAGCCCATCCTCAGTCAAATGGCCAAGTAGAGCTTGCCAACAGGATCACCAAGGATGGTCTTAAAAAGCGCCTGGACAAAGCTGGCACTAGTTGGGTGGAAGAATTACCTAGCGTCCTATGGGCCTACCGGACAACTCCATCAACTTTAACAAAGGAAACTCCTTTCTCATTGGTGTATGGCACCGAGGCCATTATTCCCGCGGAGATCGGTTCTACCTCAACTCGAGTGGATTATTACTCAGCTTCTGATAATAACCAAGAGTTACGATTGAACTTGGATGAACTCGAGCAGAAAAGAGACCGAGCACGCATCCGCATGGCTTAGTATAAAAGCTTGATTTCCCAGTATTACAACTCTCGGGTACGTCCGAGATCCTTTCGAGTGGGGGATATGGTGATGCGCGACAACAAAGTCAGCCATGCTGTCTCGGCGGGAACTTTTAATCCAAAGTGGGAAGGTCCTTATCGAATTGTTGAAGTATTTCCCACAGGAGCCTACAAGTTGCAAACTTTAGAGGGACGAACTCTTCCACGAACTTGGCACACTTCTCATCTCAGACTTCTGCATCAATGACGTAAATTGTAACCATTTTGTATATCAATACAATTTTTCTGAGACATCTCTTAAGAGTCAAGTGTCCAAGCAATTCTGAGCACTATGGAAGGCTCATAAAAGACCTCGCGAGGCAAATGCCCGCTAAAGGGTACAAAAAGACCTCGCAGGTTCGAGGCAAATGCCCGCTAAAGGGTACAAAAAGACCTCGCAGGTTCGAGGCAAATGCTCGCTAAAGGGTACAAAAAGACCTCGTAGGTTCGAGGCAAATGCCCGCTAAAGGGTACAAAAAGACCTCGCTGGTTCGAGGCAAATGCCCGCTAAAGGGTATAAAAAGACCTCGCAGGTTCGAGGCAAATGCCCGCTAAGGGGTACATCAAGACCTCGGCAGGCCCGAGGTAAAAGGTCGCTGAACGGCAGATCAAGACCTCGGTAGGTCCGAGGCGAAAACTCGCGGTAGAGCACAACAAGACCTCGGCAAGTCTGAGGCGAACGCCAACCCAAGTACATACCCAGACCTCGGCAAGTTTGAGGTAGGGACTTATCAAAGAAAAGAGTAAGACCTTGGCAAGACCGAGGCACTTACCTACTAAAAAGAAAAACAAGACCTCGGCAGGTCCGTGGCAAAAGTCTGAAAAATGACCTACAAAGCCTCAGCAGGTCTGAGGTAAAAATTCATTAAAGGAAAGACTTGCATAGACAAGCATTAAAAATCCTCCTAACATAAGGAGGTCGGAGTAAGAACAAGCAAGGGTCATGAGCCTTGTATGATTTAGTCTGACTAGATAAAGTTGCATTAAAAGCAACATTATATATTCAAGAACTGAAGGCACAATTACAATCCAAGTCAGAACCTGATCAAAACAAGGCAGAGTTCATCTCCAACTTACTTACGAGTTAGCTCAGCCCAAGCAACAGTTTTATTCTGACTTGAAGACTTAGTTTATTTTCAATGAAGTTGATCAAGTTTATTAAGACTGGCATGAAAAGTTAGCAATGATAGCATTGAAAAGTAAACTTAGTAAAAGTACTAAAGACAGAAGAAACAACTGAGCCAAAAAGATGAAATTTTCATTGATTGGGAATTAAAGTACATTTTGATGCCTGCCCTACTAAAGCTAAACAAAGAAGAGTCCTAAAGCCTAGTCATCTCGATCCTCATCCTTCAAGTCAGCTCCGTCAACAAATTTCTGAAATAGTTCTTCAAAGTCTTGAGCTGCAAGAGGATTGTATAGTTCGGCTATACGGGAGTCTTCTTTGTTCAGATCAGGATGCACTTCAGAGCAGACATCAATGGCTCTTGTCTGGCCGACCTCTATGGCTGAGCCTTACAGATGAATCATGTTTTCTTCGAAGAACTTGGACTTTCTAAAGTCCTGAATTGTTTTGATCTCAGCTTCCATCAAGTTCTGGCGCAGCAGATTAATCATCTTCTGATCATTCTCGCTATTCTGCGCCATCTCAGCCACCTGTTTCTTCAAGTACTCAACCTCATTGAGAGATTGAGTGGAGGCCAGCTCTAGGTCAGCCACCTTGTTCTCCAACTCATCCACTTTAGAGTTGGAGGTGGCCAACCTCGTCTCAGCATCCTCGGCCCTCTGCTGGAGTTGATTATTTCCAGCTCGCAGATCAGAGATTTCTTGGGTCAACTCAGCTCTTCTCTTCTCAGCTTCTTCAAGCTGCTTCCTTGTGGTCTCAACCTCCTCAAGAAATTCTTTGCTGCGAGTTAGAATCTCTAACTCCTGAGCTCGGACCTGCAAAGGAAGCAGAGTTAGAAAAAGTTGAGTGATAAAAATGAACAAGGCACTCAGGGAAAATCTAACTTACCAGAGCAATGTTGGATTGGAAGGCGTTTGTCAGCTCGCCCCAAGCAGTTGCCCTGAACTTTTGATGGTCCAAGGGCAGAACTGCTACCTGATTTAGCCTTTCAGCTATGGCAGGCTCAAAGGCTGAGTCTCCTTCTGAAAACCCAATCAGGATTGGGCCATGAACTTCAGTTGGCTGAGGCAGGTTCACCTCAACCTGTTCAGCAATGATCATCTCCGGGGGCTGAGACGGCCCCGGATCACGACTGCTGGAGCCTTCACCCCGTTGCCTTTTCCGGGGGCGAAGGCTGGAGCCTTCACCAGCATCCGCTGGGATTTCTGAATCAGCTGGAGCCTGAGGCTGGACCTCGGTCTCAGGCTCATCATCTATAATTGTGATTGGCAGAGCTGCGCAGAAAAGGAAATGAGTCAGAATTTAAACAAGTGTAAAACACTTAGAAAATTTTTGCGTATGAAACAAGAACTTACCTGATTCAGGCTCCGCTGGCTCGGGCTCAGCAGGAGCAACACTTGAAACTGGGGGCACCGCCGAAGTGGAAGCTCCCCCAGAGCCAAGAGTGGCTAGTCTCCTTTCTCTCCGGAGCCTTTTCCTAGCTTGAGTCTCAGCCATCATCTCAGCTCGGGTAGAAGGACCAGCCATTGCACCTGCATTCAAAGTTAAATAATTAAACACTGAAAAAGAGAAAGGAAATGGCTGAGACAGAAAAGACAACAAAGTGCACCTCGGATAATGAGTAATTGATCCGGGGAGAGTGGCAAATATTGGTTACCAACAGCCGAATGGTCCAAGTCGGCTGCTAGCCAGATCTCCGAGTCCACCTTCTGCCAGTCAACGACTATTGGAAGTGCTCGAAGTCTGTCTGCTTCATTGCAATGATCTTGGCTTGGCCTCGTGTTATCAGCCCTGCCAGCCTTCCAGATACTCCTGCTCGGCAGCTCGGACCTCTTGACATAAAAAAATTTTTCCTTCCATCTCTTATTGGAAGAAGGAATATTGACGGCAAAAGGGAAATCAATGCTAGATGTTCGCTTGCTGAAGTAATACCAGCTCTGCGAAGTCCGACATACGAAAAGGGCTCGAAAAATAGAGGTATTGAAAGGAAGTTCAGCAAGTCTTAGAAAAAGAATGTAACAAAGAACGAGTTTAAGGCCGTTAGGCTGAATTTGAGGAAGCCTGAGCCCATAAGCCCCTCAGAATACGGAGAAGGGGCTCAGGAATAGGGAGATTGAAGCCAGATTTGAAGTAATCTTCATAGACTGCTTCATAATCCCTATGGGGATCATAAGCAGTCTGACCCGGCAAGGGAAGAAGAGGGCCAAACGAGCTCTATCAATTTTGTAATATTTACAGATTCTGTCTAAGTCGGCCTCAGACAAAGACGAAGAAGCTTCTTGAACAGTAGGAGAAGGCCGACATCTCTTTATGACTCCAGAGAACTGAGAAGGGTCCCTCACAAGGGCCGGAGGATTTACAGATGCCGGAGCAAGGGCAACCCTCACTGGCTCCGGCGAGGAATTGATTACGGTTAGGGCTCTGCTGGAATGAGCAGAGTCCCCGGTAGACTGGAGTAAACTGCCGATGGGAAGATCATCGGCAGAGGCAGTTCTGCCAGACGGCGACGAAGAAACAACGGCTTCCTCGCCCCCGGCGGCGTAAGAACCACCTTCAAAAGGATTTTGTGAATCAAGGGAAGCAGAAGACATAATGAAGAGGGAAAGAAGAAGACTTACAAAGGATTAAAGGATGAAGAAGATCGGAGGAAGGCGGAGCTCAGGCTGAAAGAGGCTGGAAGTCGCCGGAATCAGAGGAATTCGCCGGAGAAGAAAGTAAATTGCCGGAGTAAGAGAGAAAGCAAATAAAGAGAAAAAATGGTTTGGGGGAGACCTATTTATAGGACTCCGTCTCGGCAGCCCAAGAGTCGCCTGAAATAAATGGTCCTCGATTCGCGAAACGGCGAAATCCAAAAAGCTGCGCAGCTGACGCTTCGTGCTCTGCGCGAATAGTAAATGCGCAGACCGAGCCAATCAGAATCTGACACGTGCCAGAACAGAAAACGTGCCTAAGAATCTAGTCAGAATTATCTGATCAGTTCGGCCAGAAGCTATCATTAACGCTTCGTACTCTGTACCCCTAATAAGTACGCTGAGCGGCCTAATCAGAGGTTAACACGTCATCAAGGGAAGGACGACACAGGGAAAATCTGAACAGATTAGCCTGCCCTCTCAGGTCAGCTCGGCCAAACTAATCTGGGGGGCAAGTGATGAGCCAAAAAATACCCCTCGTTAGTCAATAACGGTCAACGCTGAAGGGCGTAAAAGTGACTAAGTATGGCGGGTCGGCCCGGAGGTTGATCAGGTTATATGCAGACAGACAGTCCATCTCGGCCACAGAGCCACTTCGCCATCTCGGCCACGCGGTCACAGCGCCCTCCGGGGCTAAAGATCTCACCTCGGCCAGAAGGCCTCATTTAGGCCTAAGGGTCACATCTCGGCCTCAAGGCCTCATCTCGGCCTACAGTTCCATCTCGGCCAAAGAGCTGTACTCGGCCTCGGATCCGATTTACCTACAGATCTCGGACCACCTCTGTGGCGTCAGCTACGAGCATCATGAAAGGCCCACCAATGCTCTTTGAAGTCAGGTACTTTCATCTCGGTAGGCTGACCCCACATCATCAATCCTCTCGGGCACTTCTGAGTACTTCTAGAGGACTTCATCTCGGTTCTAGGAGTTTACTCTGGGTAATTCCACTAGGTGAAACTCCCAGCCAGGTGTCCCAAGCTAGCTTACTCAGCTCAGTACCGAGCCACGTGGCGAGCATGCAAGAGCAGGAGTCATCCAAATGACCTTCTAGCCTGTCACGATTTCCGGGCTCTGCCCATGCATTGGCCCAAGCCGCCATATAAAAGGGCAGAACAGCAAGGGAGAAGAAAGAGAGCTACTTTGACAACTCACTACAGTCAATCGTCTTCTACACAGTGAAAACGCAGGTTTACCAGAAAACCTTATTACAAAACCTTCATCAGTATATAAACCTCTCCTAAAATGGCCTTAACTGACTTGATCGTCGAAGGGTATTACCCGGGGCCATAGATCCCGGGTCCTCTGATCCTTTTCCTTTGTGCAGGTCAGCTACCCGCTTATTACGGACAATTGACGGAGATCTAACGGCACCACATCCAACTTTATACTTGGTGATGTAATCCGACATCATCACTCTTGAACCTGAAATGTGAAAGAAAGGGAAGATAAGGATGCAAATAGAACAGACGCAGGGAAAAGGTGCTTCCTGGAGTATAAGGGTAAGCAGCAACTCATTTAGGCATTTGGGATTTTGCTATTGGAAGCCACAGATTTTCTTTAGTGATGTATTACAGGTTAGTTGCATTCTTTTTCTTTCTCTTTTTTCTGGATTAAAAAAAAGAGGGCAAACCAGGCCTTCTCCTCGGAGTTATCCTCCCGCCAGCGGGGGTTCTTCGAAAGCAGCTTAGTTGAAATTTGTTGCCATAGTGAGCTATGAAATCTGGCAATCTATTACCTTCCCATGTAATGTAGAAATCACTGTCCATTTCTCTCTCCTTGGATTTCTACATTTTTAAAATCTTTTTTTTCCTCATTATGTGCATATCGGAGTATTTCAAAAGACTTATGCTATCAATATAACTCATATTTTCAATTATTTATGCATATCTATTGTTATGACTATTTTAATATCGGAAGTTTTCTATTTATGCTTAATAAAATTCATTCAGTAGTGCATATTCCTATTAATATGCTATCGATGCAGATATATATAGAGTCGGATGTTTCATTTGAAGCAAAATGTCTATCTCTTAAAATGGAGGTATTGTTTGCCTGACTTTCACCATTCCTAGACCCTAACGATAACCGAAGGTTTCATTGGAAGCAAAATATCTATTTTCTATGATGGAGGTATTGTTTGTCTGACCCTCATTCTTTCTAAACCCTAACGATAACTTTTGTTGTCATTAGGATATAATAAATATGATTGTTGTGTTTGTATAACTTGAAACGGTGAGAGTTGGTGGAAGTGAACGTTTTTCCATTAAAAAGGTAGTTTTAAACGGGATGGGATCCTCTCACCGTCCCAAATATTACCCCTCACGTGACCGCCCGCCACGTGGCACGGGAGGGGGATGGTGAGGCTGAGTCATTTGTTACCCCCAAAATGGGGGGTGAGGAGATCCGGGCTCGTTTTAAACACATAGAATTTAAAAAGACAGAAAAATAGATGGACTGCCCGCCTAATTGGTATAACTATTTTCATTTTTTTTTATAGATCTTCATTTGAATTCAATATTTTTTAAAAAAAGGACAAGTAATACTATTTCATAGCGTAACAGCATCTTTGGGTTATAAACTTACTGATTTCACCTATGGAAAATCCACTGCCGACATAGTATTAGGTTTCCATAAATTTTATGTGATATTAGTTAATACAGCCCTTTTCATAATCAAATTTTTTTTGTCACAATATAATCTGTTGCTATACCCGCTTATATAGCACTTGCCAAAGCAAATTATAGGACACACATTTATATTCATCTATTGATCAATGTTTACAAATTTTACATGCTCCCTCCGTGCTCGAAATATTGTCTTAGTTTCCATTTTGTTTTGTCTTAAAAATATTGTATATTTTCTAAAAATAGTAATACTTGATAACCAAAGTTTCCATAATGTCTTTTCAATTAACATTTACATAATTTTTCGAGTTTTCTCAATTAACCAAATAAAAATATAGCAGGAATTGACCAAAGAGGTTTGAAATTCTTAAATTATAGACAAGTGAAAATATAACAATGTTTTTTGAGACGAAGGAGGGAAATTATGGCCTTTAAACTATCTTAGGAATTAGTCACTAACTAATAATTCTCCAAAAATTTTGTTAGAGAACATGATTTCCAGCCTGTTGTATTGCGTTATTACAGATGTATTCTTCATATCCAAAAAATATTGGACTCATTTCTATTTTGTTTTGTTTTACAAATATTATCTATTTTATAAAGATCGTAAATATTTATAATTAAAGTTTATATACTACCTTTTCAATTATCACGTACATAATTTTTTTATATTTTACTTCAAATAAACGATTGAAAATAGTATACAAATCATAGTCTATAAAATTTAACTTCTTTATATTGTACTCAAATATATTTTCATTTTCAATAGAGCGAAGGACACATTATTTCTTCACTTTGGAATATGATTGAATAAATCAAAATGATTCATTAAATTGGTTGCGTTTTTTATATTGTGAATTAGCAGTTGATCGACATTGCTTGACGTATCATTATGAGTCATTGGAAAATAATCTCTGTGATTCTAATAAAATGGGTATAGTTACGTACATCCGACCCCCATACCTTGCCATAGGCGAGAAACTAACTAATGTGGGTAATAATGTTGTATATTGTACTCAAATTCAAATGAGACAATCTTTTGGAACAACAAAACAAGAGCCTAAAGAGCTATAAGCATTTTTGCACATTCAATACCTTTTTACAACAATAGAGAAGAATCTGGAAGAGGATGAAAGAGTGTGAATATCTTCTCCTCCTTCAATAGATAAAAGATATGAGCCACGTTTCATTCTAAAAAGTTTTATTTAATCTTCAATATTTTACCGTCTCATTCCAGGAAGCTTGTATAGATAAAAACCCAACCACCTGGTGGATTAAAACTTGCAAATTCTCTCATTTCCAGAAACATCCATCGAAAAATCGCGCTCTTCAGCAATCGGAAATCTCTCCGTCCACCGCCTATTTTACCTCTCTACTTCTGATAATTCTTCGGAAATGGCTAGGGTTCCCAGCAAGCATAGTCGCGATCAAAATCAGGTAAATTTTCTACTAAATATACTATAGTTTGCAAGTTCATCGAATTTTTGGTTTATTTTGCGAGTGTGTATATAGGCGTTGCATTTTCTTCATCATTTATCCTTTTTTCGTGAGCTCTGATGGTTGTTTAGAGCTAAATTAAGCTGATGTCCTTGAGTAATTCAGCGATTGGTTTGCTTAATAAGAAAATTGTATCTTTTATGTTCTCCCAAATGCAGTACTGGTTAAGTAATTTTAGTTGGGTAGAAAACCGAAATACATGTAGTAAGCAGAAAAGCTGTCTGTGTCAACTTTGGTAAGTTGCAAATGAATAGTTGCAAGTCTTTGGGCCGCAAGTTTGTATTTTCTTCTTGTTATAGGTGTTCTTGTCTGACCAGGATTTCGAGGGGCTTTTGAACAATTTACAGGATTGGGAGTTGTCATTTAAGGACAAAGACAAGAAGCTAAAATCACAGTTTCATACCAAGGAGAAATTGGTAAGCTGTCATGAGTTCTTATCTATTCCTTCAGAGGAAATTATCACCGAGGAACTTGTATTGAGAAAGAAATGCCCTCTTCGGTTTTCTTGTATCGTGAAGTTGGCCTGTGTTGAGCGTGTCGATTTTGGTGTTCTCTATATCAGATTGGAATTTGATTTTTTATTTCAGGACGGTACAGGTCAACAACATGGTTCAGGAAAAGCTGGTAAGAAGTATGACTACTTAAGAAATTATGACACATTAAACCAGTTGTCAAGAAGTCTCATGAAGGAAGAGAGTCCGGTAGATGCAAACTCGGAAAAGGAGTTGGTAAGCTTTACTGATTGAGTGCGTGTCTGGTTAATATTTGGTTGGTCATGGTGGTAATTTCAATTTATTTATTTTCTAGGGAAACGAGTATTTCAAGCAGAAAAAATATAATGATGCAATTGACTGTTATTCCAGAAGCATTGCATTATTGCCTACAGCAGTAGCTTATGCTAATAGAGCCATGGCATATATCAAAATCAATAGGCAAGCTCAATTGCTTCCCTGATTTGTTTCTGAATTTATTACAGTATAAAACAACCTACACTCAGATGCCTTTCTTCTAAACCTTAAACAGATTTCAGGAGGCTGAATATGACTGCAGTGAGGCCTTAAGTTTGGATGATCGTTACATCAAAGCATACTCTCGCCGAATAACTGCCAGAAAAGAACTTGGAAAACTTAAGGAAGCCCTCGAAGGTATGTCTTACATGTGCCTTAAGTTGAGTATCTCTTCTTTAATTCCATTTATAGTGTATCCTGATGTAATTATTAATGCAGATGCAGATTTTGCCTTGAGGTTGGAACCATCCAATCAGGAAGTTAAGAAGCAGCAGACAGAAGTAAAATCTTTGTTAGAAAAGGTCTATATTTATTCCTGGAAATGGATGTTCTTGCAGGGATATATATCTTTATGGTCTGATTGTAGGTAGTTGAAGTTGCTCTTAAATGTTGGGTTCTATGTTAGCCTCGTAAGTTTTGACTATCAGGCTGCTGAAGGGGCTATTATAAGGAGCTTAGGCCATTACTTTAGATTACAGGGTAGTCCTGTTTCCTTTCTTTTCATGATGTGCCCAACAATTTTCAGGCGATACTTCAGAGGGCATCGGTGATGTCACAAAGATCTGCGCAAGGGATGCAAAAGCTAGACAAGTTAAAGGAGGAGGTGACGAGGTCAAAGGGTGGAACCAACCCTATCTCAAGTAACTTCGTTAGGGTAACTCTTGCAGACTCTCTTGGTAATTTTTGAAGGACGAATGGTTTAATTTGTCCTTCTTGGGTTTAATTTTTCCAACCAGAATTACTGAAGGCCAACAGATTTAAAGCGTGTTTAGGTCCCTATTTGTTTAGAACTGTATATAGTTGGAAATTTATTTACAAAAAAGAAACGAAATTGCTGGCTCTTCATTTTAGATGAATTTGGTAATCTTCTTTTGTGCAGTTCATGCAGTGGTCAGAAGCTTCATCTAATAATTAAGATTTTCAGAATAAGGTTTAGAACGGCTAGAGGACAGGGATCTTGTGAAATATCCTGACAAATTTACTTACTTTTCTTACATGCTGAATTAATTAAGTCCACCTGGTTGTATTTTAGGCTTGGCGGTTTCAAGTCCATGTAAAGGAGGATTGCGTTAGGTTGACAGTCAATGTAAAACTTTATCACTAACCATGATTTTGGAACAAGAAATTACGATAATGGTAGGATTTTCCGCATATAAAACGCACAGTATGTCCCGAATGCGGTGTCTCGGCTTGGACCGTCGCATCTTGGGAGCTTGGACGTTGTGTCAGATAAGCAAGGGTCCACGTCACATAGTCCGAATGCGGTGATAATTGAGGTAGGACAGCTGCATTTGATAGAGAACTCAGATGGATTGAGAAATAAGCAAGAGTTCTTAGGTTCTAAGTAAGATACTAAGAGAGGAAATGTTAGGTAAAGTAGGAGTATTAGATTAGGAACATGGAATTTTGGATTCAAACGGGTAAGACAAATAGAGATGGTGGACAAGATGATAATGAAAAATAAATATTTTATATTTGCAAGAGACGAAGTGCATTGGTGAGAGAGTTAAAATGTTGGACAATTTAAAATTTAAACACTGATACACATGGAAGAATAAGACAAGAAATAGAGTTGGAGTTATTATGGATGTCTCATTAAGAGACAAACTAGTAGGGGTTATTAGGAAATGAGATAAAATTATAGCCTTTAAGTTGGTACTTGGAAAAGAAACAATCAATTTTATTAATGTATATGCTTTTCAAGTGGGTTTCGAGGGTACTATAAATGTTCAATTTTGAGAAGATTTAGAAGATGTAGTGCTTGTAGTATCAATAGATGAGAAGATCTTTATAGGAGGAGATTTAGAAAGACATGTAGGTAAAGACAATAAGGATTACAATGAGGTACACGGCGGATTTGGTTTGGATTTCACAATATCGTTTGACCTTATAGTGAATAATGCATTTTTCGAAAAAAAATATATGAACACTTGATTAGATTCAAAAGTGGACTAAATAAGTCACAGATTGACTATTTTATGACTTGTTGGAGGGATAGAAGAGCTTGTTAGTATTTTATGGCGGTTCCAAAAGAAAGTTTGACAATGCAACAGCGTTGTGTAGTGTTGGATATCCGTATCTAACATAGAAGGTTGAAAAAACAAAGGCCTTCATAACCCAAGATAAAATGGCGGAATTTAAAAGAAAGTTAAGCAAGCAGATTTTAGAAAAGTAGTATTAGAGCAAGAATTCTTAAGAAATTCAAGTGGTGATACCAATGAAGTGTGAGAGGATGTAGCGGTAAAGATAAAGAAAATAGCGGAAATTTACTTGGCGAGTCAAAAGGTCAAGCACATGCAATCTTGGTGGTGGAAAGAAGTGCAAGAAAAAGTAAAAATTAAGAGAACTATTTATAAGACACTTCAACTTTGAGGAATGAAGAGAATTGTGAAAAATATAGACTTGTTAAGAACGAAGCTAAACAGACCGTAAGTGAATCAAAATCAAAGGGGTTTGAAGATTTTTATACGGGGTTGGACACAAAAGAAGATGAAAAAGATGTGTATAAAATTATTAGAGCGAGAAAAAAGAAACAAGAGGTTTGACTAAGTTAAATGCATTAAATACGAAGATACCAACATTGTAGCAGAGGAAAAAGCAATAAAAGATAGATGTAGAAGGTACTTTGAGAAACTTTTTAATGGATCAATAAGAGATAAACTCGTATTTGGCGAGTTATGTAACTTGGAAGAAGATAGAAATGTAACATATAGTAGGAGAATTCGATAGGTAGAGGTCGAAGATGTTTGAAAATGATAAAAAATGGTAAAATGATTGCATCCGACGGTATTCCTATTGAGACTTCAAATGCTAGAAAAATAATGTATTGTGTGGCTCTCAGGCCTTTTTAACAAGATCGTGAAGATCAAAAAGATGTCTGACCAGTAGAATAGAAGTAAAACATTTTAGTACATTTGTATAAAAATAAAGGAGACATACAAGATTGCGCAAATTAGAGAGAAATTAAGTTAATGAGCTACACAATGAAGCTCTAGGAGCGAGTGACTGAGAAAAGACTTCCCAAAGAAACTAGTGTGTTTGAAAATCAATTTGGATGGTGGGAATGTTGACAATGAATGCTATTCATATCTTGAAAAAATTGTTAGAGAGATATCAAGAGAAAAGACAAGATTTGCTTATGGTTTTTATTGACTTAGAAAAGACATGATAAAGTCCTACGAGTGCTTGAAAAGAAAGGTGTTAGAATAACATATATAAAAATTATTAAAGACATCCATAAGAACGCGATGACGAGCGTAAGGACTCTAGGAGGACTAAGCCAGAGTTTTCTATTGCAATGAGTTTACAACAAGGATTCGTATTAAGTTTTTACTTATTTACTTCATCTGTAGATGAGGTTCACTCGAAACATTGAAGATAGAGTTTTGTGGAACATGTTATTTGTAGATGACATTGTGTTGATGAATGAGACTAATGAAGGAGTCAATGATAACCTGGAATGTTAGCGGGAGACACTAGAGGAAAATGGTTTTAAATTGAGTCGAAAGCCGACATAATATATGAAATTTAATTTTACAACAAAAGAATGACTTTAGAACCTTGTGAGAAATTGGAGAGCTTTAGGTATTTAGGATCTTTACTACAAAAAGATAGAGGAGTGATGTGAATCACTGGGTACAGGTAGGATGGTTAAAGTAGTTAAATGCGTCAGACTTTCTTTATGATAGGAAAGTACATTTAAAGTTTCAAGCGAAGTTTTACAGGACCATAGTAAGAGCCGCGCTGTGTGCGGGCCTGAATGTTGGGTTGTCAAGTATGAACATAAACAAATAATGCAAGTGGCGAAGATGAGAATGTTAAGATAGATGTGTGGACATACAAAGAAGGATAAAGTAAAAAAATAAACATATAAGGAGATAGGTTATGGTGGCTCCTATAAAATGAGAAAGTGAGAGAGTCAAGGTTAATATGGTTAGATATGTGCAAAAGCATCCTGCAGATTCACCTGTTAGGCGATACGAGACAATGAATGAGGTGTATGTTAAATGTGGGACAGGGAGACCAAAGAAGACATGGACATAGACAATGAGGAAGGACATGGCTTATATGACAATCGGAGAGCATATGGTCTCTGATAGAGCACAGTGTAGATAGTTGATTTATTTACTCGATGTTATATAGAGCGTTTAGATTTAAGTGAGAATTTTAGGTACTTATGCCTGAACCACGGTTGAGATGATATGATAGCTTTGAAAGATGCGTTTTCTAAAAGCGTATATTATGTACTAGGTATTAGCAGACACATAAGGACGTAGGATTTACGCTACGATTAAAAAAAAGTATTAATAAAGCACAAGAGAAATGATTGATCTATGTAGCCGATCTCATATTGTAATTTTCGGCCAGCAGAAAGTTGAGAGGGGAAAATGACTTTTTTCTCATATCATTTCCATAATTGTTTACAAACATATATATCCTATTTCCATCTATTCATCCCATTATTCAAGGGATAATCTATCACTACTTTAAATGTCATAAATGCCGTAAATAAAGCCACAATAACTACCCTTACAAAACTGAAAATCTCACTATTTACTACACCTAATTATCCTCCTACAATTAGGCAATTCATTTACAACATACAATAAATACAAATTTCCACATGCCCTAAAACAATGCAGCCGTTAGTGCTGCCCACGTTAATTGCTGATTGAAGCTGGCAGCAATGCTGCTGGCGGCAATTGTGGTAATTATTCCCACACTCCCCTTCAAGCTGAAATGTAGATATTCCTCATGCCCGGCTTGCTAATTAACCCTTCGAACGCTGGTCCGTGTAATCCCTTTGTTAACACATCCGCCACTTGTTGTTTGGTGGGAATATAAATCATTGTAAAACTTTTGTCATCAATTTTTTCTCGAATGAAGTGACGATCTACCTCGACATGTTTGGTACGATCATGATGAACAGGATTATGAGCAATGCTTACAGCCGCCTTGTTGTCGCAGTATAATCGGGTCGGACCATTGGTCATAACACGTAACTCTTCCAACAATCTTTTTAACCATAATCCTTCGCACATTCCGTGAGCCAATGTCCGGAATTCAGCTTCCGCGCTACTCCGCGCTACTACCGTTTGCTTTTTGCTGCGCCATGTAACCAAGTTTCCCCATACATAGGTGCAATATCTTGAGGTGGATCTCCTATCCACTAATGAACCTGCCCAATCTGCGTCGGTGTACACTTCTAGATTCCTATCCTCCTTTCCGAAAAACAGTCCCTTACCGGGGTTTTCTTTAAGTATCTTAGGATCCGAAGTACAACCTCATAATGTTGCGTTTTTGGCGCATGCATGAATTGACTCACCATACTTACTGCAAAAGCAATATCTGGACGCGTATGTGACAAATAAATAAGCTTACCAACGAGACGTTGATACCGTTCACGGTCCACATCCTTCCCTCCGTCAAGGTCCAATTTGGCGTTAGGCTCAGTGGGTGTTGCCGATGGCCTGCAACTTAACATTCCGGTTTCCTGCAATAGGTCCAACACATACTTCCGTTGGGAGATGAAAATACCTAAAGGGTTTCGTGCTACTTCCATTCCTAGGAAGTATCTTAGAGAGCCCAAGTCTTTCATCTCAAATCTGCTGTTAAGATACTTCTTTAATGAATCTATTTCATCCTGAGATTCTCCTGTTAGAATAATGTCATCAACATAAACGATGAGAATAGCACGAGTAACACCCGAAGTGTGTTTGTAAAATATAGTGTGATCAGCTTGAGACTGTTTAAAACCATGAGTTTTAACAGCCTGAGTGAACTTTCCAAACCATTCACGAGGAGACTGTTTCAAGCCGTATAATGATTTCTGTAGCTTGCAAACCAAATTACTCCCTCTGGAATATCCAGGCGGTAAGTCCATATACACTTCCTCATGAAGATCACCGTTTAAAAAAGCATTTTTAACATCCAATTGTTGAAGTGGCCAATCCAAGCATGCTGCTAGAGAAAGTAGAATTCTTACCGAGTTTAATTTAGCCACTGGTGCAAAAGTTTCATTATAGTCAATACCGGATACCTGAGTGAAGCCTTTGGCTACTAGTCGTGCCTTGTACCGGCTAACACTCCCATCTGCATTAAACTTTACTGAGAACACCCATTTACAGCCAACTGGTCGCTTTCCTTCAGGCAGTTCTACCATCCTCCACGTGTTATTCTTTTCCAATGCCCTCAACTCCTCTTGAACAGCATTTCTCCAATCCTTGTCTGCAAGTGCTTCCTCGATATTCTTAGGAACTTGGACATTCGCTACCTTTGCAGAAAATGCTGCAAACTTGGTCGACAACTTAGCATTAGAAACAAAATTGGAAATAGGATGTTGAGTACATACTCTTTTCCCTTTCCGTAGGGCTATAGGCAGATCCAAGTCAGTCGAAGTTTCCAATGCCTCCTCCTCACTGCAGGATACAGGAACCGGTTCTGGGGATTGGCATGCTGGAGAAATATCCGTGTCTTTATCAACTCGGGTTTGAGTTTTTCGTGAGTAAACAATTATGTTTGGTGATTTTGAACTGTCGGGTGTGTCTTTGGAGTTTGGCTGAGTCGGCTGGGGGCTGCTCTGGCTCGGCGGCTGAGTCGGCTGGGGGCTGTTTTGGGTCGGCTGAGAGGGCAGAAGTTTTCCCCCTGAACCGTTGCCGGGGAATGTGGGAAGAGGCAGCGGTTCATTCGCGTGTGAAGACTGCCGATCCTCAAGGCAGAAAGGATCATCCGGGTCCCCTTGGGACGGATGAAAGAAGGATTCATGTTCACGAAATTGAATATCCATGGTAATAAAAGTGCGGCGGATAGTAAGAGAGTAGCACTTGTAGCCTTTTTGAGTAGAGGAATACCCAATGAAGACGCATTTATTTGACCGTGAGTCTAACTTGGAAGACGTAGGACTACGAGAATGGACAAACACTACGCAACCAAACACTTTGAGTGGTAGGGTGGAACCTCCTTGGAATAAGGGATATATTTGGTGAAGGGTAGACATAGGCGATTTGTATTGAAGAGGTTTGGATGGAAGACGATTAATTAGATGACATGCAGTAAGAACCGTTTCGCCCCAAAGATATGTTGGAACATGCATAGTGAACATTAAAGCTCGGGCAACTTCTAATAAATGTCGGTTTTTACGTTCAGCTACACCATTTTGTTGTGGTGTATCTGGACAAGAACTTTGGTGAATAATGCCTTCAGAGGCTAGATAAGAATTTAGAGCGTTGTTGAAATATTCAGTTCCATTATCGGTGCGAAGAACTTGAATGGTGGTTTGAAACTGGGTTTTTATCATCGAATGAAAGTTTCGTATGATGGTTCACTTCGGTTTTGTCTTTTAGAAGATAAACCCAACATACTCTTGTATGATCATCTATGAATGTGATAAACCACTTTGCACCAGAAATATTTTTTACACGTGATGGACCCCAAAGATCACTGTGTACGAGATGGAAGGGGGCGGATGCATTATATGCTTTGGGAGAATAATTGTGTCGAACTTGTTTAGCAAATATACATGCATCACAATTGAGAGTGGACAACTGTTTATTATTCAACGGAAATAATTGTTTGAGGTAATTGAGACTAGGATGTCTTAGTCTTTGATGAAGCAGAAGTACATCAGTGTTTTCGGGGACATAGGAGTCGTTAGGGGCTGAAATGGGGAGAGAAGTTTAAAGTACAATTTTCTTTGTGTCTGGAGAGTGGTCTTCATCGAGTTGATATAGGCCACTCTTTTCTCTAGCAATGCCAATCGTCTTCTCCGACCCCTGCTCCTGCAGAATACAAAGTTGATTAGAAAACTTGGCCACACAACTCACATCCTTTATGAGTTTACTAATGGAAATTAAATTACACATCAACGTAGGGACATATAGTACTGATTCGAGAACGAGAGAAGAAGACACTTTTACTGAACCTCTACCAACAACCGTCGCATAGGTCCCATCAGCCACTCTCACTCTTAAGATTCCAGAACTCGGTATATATGTTGTGAATAGAGACATTATAGAAATTAATTCACCAAAGGAATTCAAGACTTTAACAGTAAGAAATTATTCAAAGACAAAGTTTGGACTGAAATGAAGATTTCAGATTAGAGTTCATTACCTATTTACAACACATATTTATACTACTATCCTAAAATCTAGCCGTTACCAACGGTAACCTGCAAACTAAAGAAATAAACAATATCTTTACACTGTACACTATTTTGACTGAATATATACAATGACAGAGAGCTTTATTTTTGCTTAATATTTGTACACTCTCCCTCAAGCTTGTTGTATATATTTATACAACCAAGCTTGACAACAAGTGTAAATAACGTCGAAGTAGTCACTGATTTAGTGAATATATCGGCCAACTGATTACTTGATGAAATGTGTTCGATGTTGATCACTTTGTCCTCAATCTTTTCTCGGATGAAATGCCTATCAATTTCGACATGTTTCGACTTGTCATGTTGAGTGGGATTTTCAGCCATGTTAATTGCAGATATATTGTCACAGTAGATTTGAATTGGTAGAGTTATTCCAAGACCAAGTTCTTCAATCACTCTTTTGAGCCATAAACCCTCACATAATTCCAGTGCCAATGCTCTTAATTCAGCTTCTGCGCTACTCCTAGCAACAACCTTTTGATTTTTACTACGCCATGTGACTAGATTTCCCCATATAAAGGTTCCATATCCGGTAGTAGATCTTCCCTCTATTTGAGATCCGACCCAATCCGCATCCGTATAAACCAGTATCCTTCTATCCGCCTGTTTTTAAAGGACAGTCCCTGCCCCGTAGCCATCTTTAGATACCTGAGAGTCCTATACACAGCCTTAAGATGTTCATTAGTAGGATCATGCATAAATTGTGAAACAAAACTAACTGCATAACATATATCTGGGCGTGTATGTGATAAATAAATAAATAAGCTTACCAACTAACTTTTGATATCTTAACTTATCTGTAGGAGTGATGTCCTATAATTTCCGTGGCTTCCTTCCAGTTTCCATCGGTGTGGCTGCGGGCTTGCATCCCAACATACCTGTCTCTTTTAACAGATCTAAAACATATTTGCGTTGAGAGATATTTATTTCATTTTTAGTTCTAGCGATTTCCATACCCAAAAAATATCTTAGTCCTCCTAAATCTTTTACCTCAAATTCTTTAGATAGTTGTTTTTTAACGAAAATAAT
This sequence comes from Eustoma russellianum, assembly GCA_036186865.1. Taxonomy (NCBI): domain Eukaryota; kingdom Viridiplantae; phylum Streptophyta; class Magnoliopsida; order Gentianales; family Gentianaceae; genus Eustoma; species Eustoma russellianum. The sequence continues at coordinate 3,711,084 of AP025073.1, forward strand.
TCCAGCTTTGTCATTTCCTGTAAGTATAATATCGTCAACATAAACAATAAGTATAGTAATATTATGAACATTAGAACATCGTACAAACAAAGTATGATCACAATGTGTTTGTTTAAAACCATAACTAAGAACAACAGAGGTAAGCACGGGGGAATTGTTTTAAACCATACAATGATTTTTTCAATTTACACACCATATTATTTTTCCCGGTCTCAAACCCAGGAGGTAATTCCATATATACCAATTCTTGCAAGTTACCATTCAAGAATGCATTCTTAACATCTAATTGAAACAAGTCCCAATCCAAATTAACCGCTAGTGAGAATATAATTCTTATAGTATTTAATTTAGCTACTGGAGCAAATGTTTCCAAATAGTCTATCCCATAAGTCTGTGTATAACCTTTAGCTACTAATCTTGCCTTGTACCTACTAATTGTTCCATCCGAATTATATTTTATTGAGAATATCCATTTACAACCTAATAGTTAAGTCCCATGTTTCGTTTTTAACAAGGGCATGCATCTCTTCCTGTACTGCAGCCCGCCATAATGGATTCGTTAAGGCATCCTGAATGTTGGTAGGAATATCTTGACTATCAAGTGAACATGTAAATGCCCTAAAATTTCTACTCAACTTATCATATGCAAGGAAATTATATAATGGGTGTTTAGTACATTCTCTTACCTCTTTCCTTAGAGCAATAGGCAAATCGTCTGATGATGAACTGGGTTGATCCTTAGGAAGAGACTCTAATCCTTGAGTTATATTGTTTCTCCTTGTATAAACCCTTACGATAGGTAGTTCCTGTTGAGGTTCAATTCTGTCACATGAGCTAGATGGTTCTGAATCCTCTAAGTCTGTCCGAGTTGTAATCTGAGGATGTACTGCATTATTACTTAGAGTATTACCACATCCAGAAGTTCCTACATCAATTATGCTCCAACAGGGTTCCATACTATAAGTCCGTTCCCCTGCAGTCTGAGTGTTAGTGTAATAAGCTGCAGCTTCATCAAACAAAACATCCAAAGAAACAATCATTTTTCTAGTAATAGGGCAATAACACTTATATCCCTTTTGACTTATTGCATATCCTAGAAAAATGCACTTGTGAGTCCTCCTGTCTAGTTTAGTTCGCATATTCCCTTGAACAAGTACATAAACCACACAACCGAATAACTTAAATGGCAGAGTAGACATTAACTTTGTGGTAGGATAAGACTCCAACAGTACCTCTTTCGGTGTTTTAAAAGACAAGACTCGTGATGGCATTCTATTAATAATATACGTAGCTGTAAGTATAGCCTCGCCCCAATATATTTTGGGTGTATTTGTGGCAAACATAATAGCTCTAGCTACATCTAACAAGTGCCTATTCTTACGCTCAGCAACTCCATTTTGTTGTGGAGTATACACACACGATGTTTGATGATGAATGCCTAGGTTACTTAAGTAATCCTTTAGTTCGTCATTCACATACTCAGTTCCATTATCACTTCTCAATACCTTAATAGTGGTGTTAAACTGTGTTCTAATTAAGGTAATATACCGACCTCACTTTTATTTTTCATTAAATAGACCCAAGTTAACCTAGAGTGATCATCAACAAAAGTGACAAACCATCGTGAACCATTCAGATTTGCTACTCTACAAGGACCCCAAACATCAGAATGAATCAAATTAAAAGGACTACTAGATTCATAGGGCCTTGGTAGATACTGCCCTCTTGTTTGTTTTGCAAAAATACATACTTCACATTTCAAATCAGTGACATGAATACCTGAAAATAACTGTGGCATAACCTTCTTTAAATACACAAAGTTAGGGTGTCCTAATCTCTTGTGCCACAACAAAATACGTTCCAAACCATTAAGACGGCAAAAACAGTCCAGTATTATAACATGCTGAAATTCTGGGACTCAAAAGATCTTCAACTACGGGCAGTCTTTCTTCTGACTGTATGATGTACAGTCCATTACATTGTCTAGCACTGCTAATCATCTTCAACATACGTGTCTCCTGAAAGAGACAATGAGAAGATGAGAACACTGCTAAACAATGATTATCATGTGTTATCTTACTGATTGAAACTAAGCTAAAGCTCAGACAGGCACATAAAGTACATCACGTAATATTAACTTAGCAGTAAGTCTAGCGTTCCCTTTTCCTAACACCTTCAAGTTTAGACCATTAGCAATTTTAACTGATTTCGGTATAGAGAAATATTTAAAATCTGTCAATATACTACGATTATTAGTCATATGGTCTGATGCTCCGGAGTCAATAGTCCAAGAGTATCTATTACCATTTGACTGAGTACCTTCCATAGATGCCATTGTCGCCTGGATGTTCTGTTCCTCAGTGTGAGTAGTCTGTGGACCTCCACTCCCAGTTTGATTTTGTTGAGAGAGTAGTTGAATTAACGCCTCTACCTCTTGAGCCAACTTAGACTCAGATTCATGACCAGATGCCATATTTGCAACCGATTGTCTCCCATTCCCCCAGGATGGTGAAAACCTTGACTGATGAGGACCATTAGGACCATTCTATTGTTGAGCCTGTTTGAGTCTCTGAAGTTTGAAGCAATTCTCCACAGAGTGTCCCTGCTTCTTACAAAATTTACAAAACTGAGAATTTTTATGAGAAAAACGCTGTCCTTGCCCAGTGTGATTTTTCCTGATAAAAAAGCCCATACTGTCCGATGGTTGTCCATTTTTTCCTTGTTGTATATTAGTTTGAGTTGTAGTCAGAGATGCATGAGTATTAGGTACAGAACCGTGAGACACTGATGCAGATCCTTCATTAACAGACACATTCATATTCCCCATCATAACTTTAATCCTACTTTCTTCTTGTCTCACCTCAGGAAAAACAGATCTTAAGCTAGGAAGTGGCTTTATACCCAGAATTCTACTTTTGACAGGATCAAAATCTTTGTTTAGTCCATGCAGAAAACGGAATATCCTCTTTGTTTCAATAAATTGTTTAAACGACTTATCGTCTTCAGGTGATGTCCATTTGTGTTCCTCAAACATATCTATCTGCTGCCATAATCTAGTGAGATTAGAGTAATATGTACTAACCGAATTATCCCCTTGTCTTATATCTTGCAATTGTGACTCCAGTTCATAGATCTCAGAAACATTATCCCGTTTAGAGAACAACTCCTTTGCAACTTTCCATATTTCAGCCGCAGTTGAGTACAGTATAAAGTTATTTCCAACCTCTGGAGTCATAGATCCTATTAACCATGACATAATCATGGAATTTTCGGATCTCCATTGTCTATATCCAGCATCAGTTGGAACAGGACAGGGAAGATCACCGTACAGGTAGTCATCCTTCCCTCGTCCTATGACAAACATCTCAACCGCTTTACTCCATTGAAGATAATTGTGACCCATCAATTTGTGATTAGTAATCATGATGGGGTTTCCTTCAAAAGAGTTAGGCAGTTGAGTTTGAACAATTGTTTGAACTCCTTCCTGATGAGTTCCACCTCTAGTAGGATGAACCGAGGTAGCCTCAGAAATCTCAGGAAGTTCCGCCATTAAGTGATGATAAGGATGTTTAGAATGTTTAGTGTGCTTTAGAAAAAATTATGGTAGAAAAGTGTGGTAGACAAAGAGTGCTCTCAGACGTTTAAAAGAAGCAACAGCACCAAATATTTTTCCCGTACACCAGAGAAGAAGCAAGTAAAAAATAAAGGCTGTATGAAGTGGTGATTAGACCTAGGGTGTTGTGCACCGTTTGAAAGTGAGATGAGATGTTAAAAGACACAAAGCATTAATTGTCTAGAGGATTGTGCATCATCATAATATAGAAAAGTGTGCACTGTTTGAAAAAAGAGATAAAAATTCCGAAAAAAAAAGGCAATCTGTGATTTCCAAGGGTAGAATAATAATAAAGACTTGGCTTTTAGTCTATAGGGTACTTACAGACAGCTTTCACGTGACCCTTCTTTTATTTGCCTCGGTGGTTTAAAAAATATCCAGTGAAAGGACAAAAAATAGAGATTACCCGAGGTAGTGGAAATCTTGTGGATGTACTGTCCTCGATTCTTGTGCAACTCTTCCAAGAGAAGCTTTGTTCCACAAGATAATATTTTAATATTATTTTCCACAATTTTCAGAGATCACGTTTCTTCTCCAATACAAGACTCTGGTCTGCAGCTTCTTCTTCTTCCTAGAAGCGAAGCAAAACAATTGCGGAGTAAATCTCCAGAAGCAAATAAGCAGAATAAATTCCTGCTAAAAACTATGGAAGAACACTGAGAGCAACCAGGGCTCTGATACCATATAGAAATTAATTCACCAAAGGAATTCAAGACTTTAACAGTAAGAAATTATTCAAAGACAGAGTTTGGACTGAAATGAAGATTTCAGATTAGAGTTCATTACCTATTACAACACATATTTATACTACTATCCTAAAATCTAGCTGTTACCAACGGTAATCTGCAAACTAAAGAAATAAACAATATCTTTACACTGTACACTATTTTGACTGAATATATACAATGACAGAGAGCTTTATTTTTGCCTAATACTTCTACAGACATATTACCTGTCATGTGATCAGTGGCTCTTGTGTCTAGAATCCAAGGGGATGTTGCCACAAAATTAACCGTACCTTGATAAGGTTTTGTACTGGCCTGGGACGGCACATCAGGTTGGGTCTTTAAAAGTGACATTAGTTGTTCAAGTTGTGCTTGGTTTAGTGTGACTTGGCCGGAACTGATAGGTGGCGGGCTGTCCTCGGCAACGGCAGCGAGGCTTCGGCCATAGGGTTGGGACGCCTTCTTGTATTTCATGTTCAGATGGTTTTCCATGTAAATTCCAACACTTATCTTGGGTGTGTCCAAGTTTGTTGCAGTGGGAACACCGGGGTCGATTTCCTGTACGAGGGCCAACACCTTTAACGGCTAGGGCGGAAGCATCGCCTAGTCGTTCAACATGTGCAATAGGTTGTGCATCCCTTCTCTCGCCAAGCATAACACGCCGCCTGCTTTCCTCCCTTCGTACCTCAGCAAATGCTTCACTTAGTGAGGGGAAAGGCCTCCTGCCTAATATGCGACCCCTCACTTCATCCAATTCCTTGTTTAGTTCAGCAAGGAAGTCATACAATCGTTCTTTTTCCAGGTGTTCTTTGAATTTGATGTTTCCTTCGAGATCTCTCCAGTCAGCCTCATAGTGGAGATCAAGTTCCTGCCATAAGGTTTGCAAAGACTTGTAATATTCAGTTATACTCATACCTTCCTGACGAATCTCCTTGAATCTATTCTTGATCTCAAAGACTTGAGAAGCATTCTCAAGGTCTGAATAATGTTCATGTACAGCATCCCAAATGGCTTTAGCGGTACGCAAGAAGAGATAGGTTCGACTGATATGAGGCTCCATAGAGTTGATGAGCCATGACATTACCAGTGAGTTGTTCAGTTCTCAGGCTGGATAGCGTGGGTCATTAACATCCGGCTTTATGGCTTGGCCGGATATGAAGGCTAGCTTTCCTTTGCCTCGCAGGACCATTAGAACGGACTGAGACCATAACAAGAAATTTTTTCCATTCAATTTTTGATTGGTGATTTGAAGAGAAGAACTCTCACTGAGAGTTTGTTGGAGACTAGTGTCGTTAGTGGGTATTGTTGGGGTGGTGGCGGCGGCGGCATTAGACGAGGTGGACGGTGAGGCGGCGGATGTGGGCGTTTGGGAGCTCATCTCGGTTAAGGATGAGGAAGAATTTGGGTGGTTGAGTGTTTACTGCTTTGGCTCTGATACCATGTAATTTTCGGCCAGCAGAAAGTTGAGAGGGAAAAATGACTTTTTTCTCATACCCTGAGTATGAGACTAGAGCAGTGGAGAGGTGTTTTAGAGAGAAAAAGCTTACGGATTAGCCGTTCTAAGACCGAGTATCTGCACTGCGACTTCAGCGGCGTAGCCGACAGTGATAATGGACAGCTCACCATCGATGGTCAAGTGGTACCACAGGTAAGTAAGTTTAAGTACCTAGGATCATTTGTACAGCAGAATGGGGACATAGATAGTGATGTAGCGCATCGAGTGCAAGTAGACTGGAGTAGATGGAGGGCGGCCTCAGGGGTGCCGTGTGACAAGAATTTCTCAACTAAATTAAAGGGAAAATTTTATAGGGTGGCAGTGCGACCGGCAATGCTATATGAGACAGACTGCTGGGCCATCAAAAGGTCACAATTGCAGAAGATGGAAGTGGCAGAGATGAAGATGTTGAGGTGGATGTGTGGGCATACAAGGCTAGACCGGATCAGAAACGAGGTGTTTCGAGAAAGGTTAGGCGTAGCTAGTATAGCAGATAAGATAAGAGAGGGAAGAATGAGATGGTTTGGGCATGTCAAGCGGAGACAGACAACGGAGTCAGTCGGAGCAATTGAAAGCCTCTATGTAGAGGAGAACAGGAGTAAAGGCAGACCCAAACTGACTTGGGATGAGCAGATGAGGCGCGACCTACTAGATTTGCACCTCTCTGAGGACATGGTCCAGGATAGGAGTTCATGGAGACATAAGATTAAGGTTAATGAGGTATAGAGCATATATAGGGACACCTTAGAGTGTATTTGGAGACATAGATAGGCGTAGATACTATCTACGCTTTAGGTTGACTGTGCACTTGTTTGCTTATGTTTTACTGTTGTTTTGCATTACATGTACATATACACGTTATGTGTATTTTAATATTGAAAGCCTTTTCTTTGTATTTCCTGAATTCCCTCACAAACACACTAGCACATCATATATCTCTATTATTATACCATTTATGCAGGTACATATAGAGCCGGGGGTCTCACTGGAGGGATAGAGGTATTGTCTGCCTACCACTTACCCTCCTCAGACCCTAACGCTAGCTTTTGCTGTCGTTGGGATATACTGGGTAAGGATGATGATGATGAATTGTTTACAAACATATATATCCTATTTCCATCTATTCATCCCACTATTCAAGGGATAGTCTATCACTACTTTAAATGTCATAAATGCCGTAAATAAAGCCACAATAACTATCCTTACAAAATTGAAAATCTCACTATTTATTACATCTAATTATCCTCCTACAATTAGGCAATTCATTTACAACATACAATAAATACAAATTTCCACATGCCTAAAACAATGCAGCCGTTAGTGCTGCCCACGTTAATTGCTGATTGAAGCTGGCAGCAATTGTGGTAATTATTCCCACACATAGTGGAAAAATGTTTTGAGTGTTGTTTTTATATACGCTGAATTAATTCTGAATTTCCGTACGTTGTTTGCAGGATGGCAATAGAGAATTTGTTTCAGATTTAACTTCGAGATCTGATAGCAGTAATGTTACTGAGAAGAGTGATGAAGTTCGTATTTCTCATGGATATTCTCCCCAAAGACACGGTTTAGAGACAGCAAAGGTCTTTCTGATCTTTTCTGTACCTACTAGTTACTCCTATGTATCTACTAGAAAATTGACTATTTTGTAGTCTCTAGGTTGTGATGTTTGAGTATTTTTTTGGGCATGACTAGGTGTAAATGGTGATTTGAGGTGGTTCACAGGAATTCTGAGTTTGTTGTAGTAAGGATGAAAGTACTATGGAGGGGATGCGGATTAGGGGGGAGGATGTGGCTAAATCTAATGCTTCCTTTGTCTAAAAAATATTGTCTTTTTTCTATTGTGGGTTGTCTCAAAAATATTGCTTACTTTTTAAAGATTGTAAGTATTAGTAGTCAAAGTTTTTGTACTACCCCTTCACACATACATGATTTCTTATTTTACATCAAGTAACCAATTAAGAGTAGAATAACAATAGTAGACTACAAAGTTTGACTTTCTTAAATTAGGTTCAAGTTGAATTGAGATAATGTTTTTGACCGCATGCAAATTATATGTATAGATAGGTGGACTTGTTTTGATATGGACAACATTCCACATCTCAGAATAGGCATATTGAAATGAATTGTAGTGGAATTTGTCATTTTGTTTTTGGGCAAGACTAGCCTAGGTCTTGCAGATAATGTCTATGTGGTGTAAACCCTTGTAAATTCCCAACGGGGCATATATATAAAATTTAAATTTACAAAAAAAAAAGACTGTTTTTGGGTAGGAGGGAGTAATAATTAAAGGAAGTATTATCGTTGTGTAGAAGCTGAGAGTTAAAAATTTCGTTGATTTATGCTGAAGTTGAGAACTGCAAGTGTGGTTCTCTTTCCACTTCTCTCAATTTTTTGTTTGGTCCGCATATTTTTGGTTTCTTTGGGTAAAAATTGACTAGTTTATGTTCCTATAGCTCCTGATTGTCTGTACTGTCGTTCTCTGTGTCTCAGTGTGATATTGTTGATTCTTACATCGTGCAGAGAAGAAACAAAAATGGGAAGCAAGATTTAGATCCGTCTGTACAAGAACTTGCTGCCCGAGCTGCCACTCTTGCGAAGGCAGAAGCTGCTAAGAATGTTTCACCCCCTACAACAGCTTATCAGTTTGAAATTTCTTGGCGGGGATTTGGTGGTGACCGTAATCTACAAGCTCATTTGCTGAAGGTCCGACATTTTTGTTCTTCAATCTTAACACTCATTCTCTTGTTTCTCTTTCCATGGATAACTTTCAAAGAATGATACGCTTTGACGGAGGAATTCTTTCCTTGCATTGTAATTTACCCCTCCATCTTGAAAGATGTGTTATCATGCACCTTTTAAATCCTCTTCCTTTCTTCATCTGGAACGACTTATGGTGTTGGCTCCTTGCATTTTGTTAAAGATTGAATTGGCAATGACAAATAGTGAGCACTCAGCTGTAATAAGAAGATACCACTGAAGCATAGGTTTTTGTTTTTCTATTCTTCGTATAGCATTCTGCAAATTATTCTTAATGGATGTAACTTATCATGCTGAGAGGGGGAAAATTCAAGGTGGTTAAATTAATTTTGTAGCTGCTGCTGCTGTTATATTTTGTGTGTTCTTACACCATTTTTCCTTCTGTTCCTCTGAATCAGGCCACTACTCCTGCTTCATTACCGCATCTATTCAAAAATGCATTGACTGCTCCTATGCTCATTGACATTGTCCGGTGTGTTGCTACCTTTTTCGTGTAAGTCAATGCTCTCGATAGTTTATTTGTGTTATTATGAGTTTCTTCTCTCTTCCATCTGTCATGATACTGATGTTGCTAAGATCTCTTTGTGCATGCATGTGCACGCTAATCAGCGAAGACATGGATTTAGCTGTCAAATACCTGGAAAATCTAACTAAGATCCCGAGGTTCGACATGATCATGATGTGTCTGTCTTCTAGTGATAAGGCTGGTAAGTTGATCTTAGTATTAACTTAATCACAGTATCACATTCTGCACATGCATCCTTCACTCGAACCCTTTTAACAGTTGAGTCCTGCCAGAAAATGGGACCAAGATATTGTGACCTCAAGATATTTTCTCACATCATGCTCATCACTAACTCCCAACTCTTTCCCACTCCTCTGCCCCCCCCCCACCCCCGCTCACGCACCCTCTTTCCAATATCCAGTGAGTTTTCTTGGTGGCACCTAGTCGACGGAGATTTTTTCTTTCATGTCTTAACAGATCTTCTCCGGATATGGAGCGAACTAATGAGCAAGACAACTCCGGAGTATGGTGGGATTCTTTCTAAGCTGCAACCGAAGTACAGAATCCAGCAGCAATGACGGAGGTTACATGATTTTATTTAGTCAGTTTTTTACTGTAACGGGTCATAGGCAGAGATCATCTCTATTTTGGAGATATGTTACTGTTGTATATGTGTTTTCTTGGTGGCATTTAGTTGTCGGAGATTTTCTTAATGTGTTAACATATCATCTGTCCCGCCATAGACGGGAGCCTTTAAGGCAATGTGTTAATGTTGTTGTGGTTAACATATCATTTGCGGATATAGGGCGGATGAATGAGCAAGACAACTCAAGAGTATGTTGACATTCTTTCTAAGCTGCAGCCAAAGTACATAATTCAGCAGCAGTAACGGTTACCATGTCACCGCATTGGGGTCCGATCTGAGACTAAAAGTGAAGCAAATTATGAGTCTTTCAATCACGTGTCGTCACGTGTACAAAAATAGTTTTTTTGAGAAAAAAAAAGTGCAGCACACCATTCTTTAAAAAACCGCTTTTGTATACGTGGTCACGCGTGATTGGAGGCCTCATAATTTGCCTCATTTTTAACCTCAGATCTGAAGCGCATTGCTTAGTTTTTACCCTGACGCATCGTAAGCAAGGGTCATCTCTATCGAAATATGTTAGTGTTTTACTGCATTTTCTTTTTTAGGGTTTTTAGTTAAACTTGTACAATCTGTGAATTTAAAATGGTATAAATAGCCCCAACTTTGCATGTTATTTGGTAACGTCAAATAAACCTTTTGAATCGGCCCAACTATTAAAGCAAATGAACCTTGTCATGAGAGTAATAACTACTTTAACAACTCAACATCGATTCCAAATCGAAAAAGAAATTCCACAAGTACATCTAACTACAGTAAAGTTATCGTTAGAGTATTATGTAATCCATCTATCCCTGAAACACAAAAATAAAATAAAATTGGTTGAAAACGTTGTGTAATCGTATTGAATAAATGATGGTTTTTTACGTTTTTTTATTGTAGTGCAATCTATCATCTGTTGCATTAGGTTTCTGCGTTTGCACAGGATCTAGGGAGGAGTCGGGACGTTTTGCGATCTGATGTATGCAGTCTTATCTCACATATTTTTACGCAAGAGGATGTTTCAACAGCTCAAACTCGTGATTTTAAATGCAATCTATCATCCGAATATACTAAATGAGTTATCAACTGAGTATCAGTTTTCTCAAACTCGTGATTTTAAATGCAATCTATCATCTGAATATACTAAATGAGTTACCAGCTGAGTACCAGTTTTCTGCCTTCTGAGTTCTAGTATGCGCTTTGTACACCTTGTCCTCTCGTCATTCATGTCTGTCCATTTTCTTTGTCTACTCCTTATCATGGGATGACATTGTGTCGCCTCAAATAATTTTGGTGGGATACTTTTACTTTTTACTATTTAGAGCATATTTTTTCCGGTGTTGCATCGGTCCTTAAAGAAAATAATACTTAAATAAAAATGACGTGGCAGTTATGCAAATAAATGCAACTAGAAATGATATGGAAGTTACTTTAAACTATCTTATGCGAGTCATGGACGAGACCTGTGTAAAATGCTCTTGTACTTCATCATTCAAAAAATAAGACACGATAGATAAAGAAGAAAAAAATGATATTTGCACTGGAATTTGTCCCAAATCTTCCATATCCACCAAGAAAAAAAAAGAGAGAAATTCAAATAGACGTTGTCAGCAATGTAGAAGGATATCGTTTGACTTAGACATGGACTTAGGCTAACATAACGAATGATTAGGCCCTTTGTTACTCTGTCAACTCGTTCATGTTTATAATGTAATCCAGGGGCGCTCACAGGGGGCACGGGGGCAGCCGCCCCCAACTCGGAGAAAAATTTAGGTAGTAGGTAGATGCAGTTGTATTTTTGATTATCTAAATTTAAGGTATCTGTTTTTTAATCCAAAAACCATCTCATGATATGTGATATGTGTGTTACTAGGAACTAGGGGGGAAATTTTTATTAGTAGATATTAGATATACACATTTGTATTTTTTAACTAACTAAAAAATATATTGTATAAAAAACAAACTGGTTTTTGAAAATAAAAAACCAATAAATATTACACCTTTTACCTTTCTATTTCCATGATTAAAAAAAACTTTAATTTAATATTTTCCCCGTTTTTCCGTCATTACCCCCAACCCAATTGACATTTGACATTTTCTTTTCGATCAATTCCTTTCCCCCCAACACTGTGGCGCTCTGCTCTTCGCTAAAAAAAACGTAGCCACTCTCTGTCGACGGCTTGAAGCTTCTGCAATCTCCTCTCAAGACTTCAAGTTTAAACCGCCCTATTTCTGTAGCTCTGCTCAATTCCTCCACCGGTTTGCAATTGATTCTTTAATTTTTGAATTCTTTATTTTTGGTCGATTCTTTTCTGTTTTCCACCGGTTTGGATTTGATGCTTTATTTTTGAATTCTTTTTTATGTTCGATTTGAGAAGATGGATATTTTTTTGTGACAGCAATTCCTGAGAAGAGGAATTCTTGTATTGTTTATGCATATCATCAAATAATCAATTCCTTGTAGTTGGTTTCTTCACATGCCCCTGAAATTTTTGTAATTTATGGTTTGACCTTTGTTTAATGAAAAGATCTGCTCGTCCTTCATTTCGTAAATAAAAGGTATGTCGAGCGTCAAATTAATAACTTTTGTTGGATATTGTTGCTTGTTAATGTTGCTTATGAATAACTTTTGTTGGATATTGTTGATGGCTACTTATTATTGTTGCTTTTTGATTAGTGGATGTGTTGGTTTAGATTTCATGTTATAATATTTGCATATATCTATATTGTAAGGGAGTTTTTGTCGGATTTTTGATGGAATGTCTATTGAGTCCGAAAAGGTGGACGGTGATCCCATAGTGTGAATTTTGCCCCCCCAAAATGTAGGCGCTGCGTCCGCCACTGGTGTAATCGATACGTTTAAATATAAAATATTGGAATATGTATGTTTGACATATGAACTTGTGGGTTGGAATCTTCTCACCCCAACTTTCCTCATCTCCTTTGTGACCACGCGACACGTGGTAGCAAGGGGGGATGGTCACCCTCATCTGGCCTCACCATCCCCTCTTGCTGTCACGTGTCACGCGGTCACGCGTCACCGCATCCCCTTGCGGTGAGGTGATCATATCCCTGAACTTGTGGCCTTGCCGGATGGTAGCACCTAGAAACAGCTACCTATGACCTATGACAATTTACCGCACCTACGACTGTCAATAGTCGAACCGAATTAAATAATATGTTTTTTAAGTTCGAGTTTGTTTAGGTTAACGAATAATCCAACTTGACTCGTTAATATATTGAACTTTAAGATATGTTTGAATTTGGTCTGATAACATTATAACTTTTTAAATAAGCCAAACTGTTCGAGTTTTGCTCAGCTTGTATAAACGAATATATAATTGGGTGTTCGACTCATTTCGTTTAATTAGAATTATCGAACGAGTTTAAAGTAAACACAAACTAAATTCAAATCGTTTACGAACAGTTTGATCTATTGAACACACAGGTGACCCGTTGTTTTAATCAGTAGATTTCTAATTTGTCTATTATTATTGATATCAACACCCAAATAACTTGTAAAAAGTCCAAACCCCTGGACTTGGATTTTCTTACAACGTACAATTACAATAGAAGGAATTTGCATTAGGGGTGGCAATTTCAGACACGACATGAAAATACGACCCGAGTCTGACACGAGTTTTCGTGGGTATATGTATGACCTTTGTAGAAATCAGGTAAGACATGAAAGATACCCACCAACAACAGGTCGTGTTTGGGTATAACCGCGGGTACCCGTTTATACCTATCTATACATGAAATTTAAAAAATATATTTTAAATAAAATTTATAGCTAATAAAAAATAAATTTTTCCAAAAAAAGACTACCACGCTACTAAGTAACCCTATTCGGTTTCCCCTTCCTCCATTTCCTAATCCCATTTCTTTAATCTATTATTGCATAGTCAAGTGATTTGAGTTTAGATGACCTCGCTCATTTTAATCTTTAACATTTATTTGTGTACTTATTGTTGTTTTGTACATTGTATCAGTAGTCGTTTAAGTACGTGAAATCTGAAAAATACACGAAACCTGAAATTACCTGAAAAATACATGAAATAACATGTACACGACTTGAAATATTTGTACTTGTCAAGTTTGTGGGTATACCCGATACACGACAGGAAACCTGACATGTACGGGTTTGGATATCTACATCCATACATGCGAAACAAACGAGTAAGGTATGTGTATGACACTTTGATATACGAAACACGATGCACGACATGTTTGACACCCCTAATTTGCATTATAAAGCCATCCGTGACCAGTCTATTAATCTTACGCGCTAAACTTTATTTTTTATTTCATATTTAATTATTTATTTTTTTTTCGTTTTGTGTTGCAACTTACCCAAGTTGATTAGATATCGGTCAATCTCTCCAGACCGATTCGATGAAATCAGAGCCGCGCTTAGGGCGGTAAACGAACCGAACGTGCCGAACATTACGTTGTTCAAGCTCGGTTTATTTAACTTAGCGAACAAGCCGATCTTGTTCGTTTCTTTAAACGAACATATTTAATTGTTCAAGCTTGGTTCGTTTAACTCACGAACAATATTAACGAGCCGAACACCTTAAACGAACGGGTACACTTACCGAGTTTGAACAGAAAAAAGGTGTTCAAGCTCTGTTCATTAACCTTCTATCCGAGCCGAGCTCGAGCTCGAATGAAACGAGCCGATCAACCGAACGGCTTGGTTCATTTACAGCCCTCTAGACAATGTCACTCACTTCAATATTGAGTCCCCCCTCTTCCACCCTACCACCTCCACCCACCCTTTAATTTTACAAAATAATATTGTTAAGTTACTCGTACCTAATAATACTTTTAAGTTTTAACATTTATTAGATAGTTTTATTGATGTATCATTTGTCTACCTCGGATAAATTACTTGAAATGCCATGGTCAGTCACACTTAAAGTCAATTTGGATTAATTATTTTGGACCAAGTCATAAGAACACTCATAAATTGACATTTAGGACAGTTATGTCAATGTAATGTTGTAAGAGTCAAGTCTCTAATGTTTCATATATTTTCAAAGAGGATAACCCGCCCAAATATCCCTTTCTTTTATCAAATTTAAATGGTGGTCATTATGGCCAAGAAGAAGTATCTTAATATTTATTCACTTACCAAAGTAAAAAAAAAAAACACGTTATCGATGCACTAGTCACATGCGTTTGCGCATGATACGAAAAAATACCGAATTGTTTCACAGTCTGATATATGCAGCTTTACCTTATACTTTTGTATAAAAAACTGTTTCAGCAGCTTGAACCCGTGACCTAAAAGTCACAAAGCAACAACCTTACCAATTACTCCAAGACATGTCCACTGTTTACTTATCAAAGTAAAATATCAAACTTAGGATTACAATGTGCTTAAAATAAGAATCAAATGAAGGAAATTATTTTAAATAATCAGAATCAAATACATCATTTCATGCACTCTTTATCATCATGTTATTGATGAAGATCAATTTTTGAAATGATAAATTATTGGTTATTGACCACCTTAATATTTGTCTAATTCTTTCCATTTCCAATGGAGTTAAGGACATACTCTTCATTAACTTCGGAATATGATTGACTAAAACAAAATGACTCATTAAATTGACTTTGCTTCTATATTATGTAGTAGAAGTTGATCGGCACATCTTGATGCAATTTTCATTATGGGTCATCGAAAAACAGACTCTGTGTGTTTCTAACACATGAGTATGGTTGTGTATATCTGAACCCTCCTATCCCGCTATATACAGGAGCCTCTAAGACAATGGGGTAATGTTGTTGTTGTGAAGATTTCTCTAATGGAAACATACTGTTTCATACAATTCTACTATGTTTTAGAACATTATGCTTTCACTGCCTTTTGATTTGACAGCTATTAAATATGAACGTAGCATAACTATTGACTGAATACTTTTAAGGGTTCTTATGCGTCGTCATTTTTTCCCAATATATTAGCGCCTAATTCCTCATCCCAGAGCAGAGGAATTTTAAGGTATCTAGATACTGGAAATGAAGAAAAGATTATACCTTTGTATATAAAACCAAAAAGACGCAGAAAAACCTAGAAGTAGACATGAAATTAACGAAATTGATATGCAAATCGAATAAAAGAAAGAAAACCCAAAGTGAGGGAATTCAAATAAGCTTTGTGATAATAAAAAAACGACCTGGGAAAAAATTGCAACACAAAAATCGCTTGAAACTGAAAGAAAATAATAGGTTATCTTGAAGCCTTCTTCAGAAAAAAGATATGGAATTAAAATACGGAGAAAAAAATGAAGATGATTTTGTTTTTCAAATTTCATCTCACCAAATTTGGCACACATTCAAATCTTTTTCAAAACAAGAATATACAGAAATAGGCAGTGGTTTCTGTCTGTGATTAGACTATTTTGCTTAGTTGGTAAATGAATCCAGTTGTCAAAATTCTATTATTTTTTGATCAACACTTATGGAATGCTGATTAATTAGTTGATGACCATAACAAAATTTGTTTGCACACAATAAGCGTTATCAATTTATTTCTTCTTCTTCTTCTTTTTTTTTCTTTTTTTCGTTTTTCTTTATTCTTTTGGTTTTTTTTGTCAGTTGTGATCAATTATTAATAGTTGATAATAAGAAAAGTTCCTTATTTATCATCCGTCTTTAAGTGCTATATTTTTTTTTTGGTTAAATGTAAATATATTCATTTAACCAAGAATAAAAAATCGATCAAGTCTTTACATATACACCGGACATATCTAGGATGCGGGACATATAATCACTAAAATTAACTGCTTCCGTAAGTAAGCCTAATTACAAAAATAGTAAGCCTATACACAACATCCCGGACTATAGGAGCTTGATCTTCAAAAATTTTTAAATTCTTTGCTTACCAGAGGTGATAGATCACGGATGCAAACATGGCCTTGATGAATTTTGTACGATCTCCTTTCTTACGGAGGTGATTCCGGCACCACACCATCATCGCTCTAAGGGTGTAGAATCGTGTCGAAATGCCAAGTGATGGAAGGATAGATTCCCAAACTTGTCTTGCAAAGGGGCATTCAAAAAACAAATGATTGATGGATTCCAAAGAAGATCCGCATATAGGGCAATGCAAGTCAGGAGCATAAAATCTGAGATTATCCCTCGTGGAAAGACGCTTCCATGCAGCTAGCCAAAGAATGAAGGAATACTTGGGAGCAATGAAATTAGCCAAAACCATGTTTGTCCATCTCATCTTAGGTCCTTTTTGCCTAAGAGCCTCATACGCCCTTCTTGGGCAAAATTTCCCATCACTAGCCCAAGAAGTAAAGGCACCCTCGGCGGCTTTCTTGGAGCCAAAAGAAGCCCTAATGTAATCTCTGATGTCGACCAATTTTTTCATTAGAGGAGAGAAATTCGACTTGGCATTAATCTCCTAGATCCCCCTGAAGGTCATAGTAGTGATGTATCCAACGAACACACAGAGAATCTTTTTTGTTGTGTAAATTCCATAGTGATGTATCCAACGAACCCACAGAGAATCTTTTTTGTTGTATAAATTCCATAGATGCTTTGCAAGCAGGGCATTATTCCAAGCCGGTAAGTCAAAAAGGCCCAAACCTCCCTCTAATTTGGGCTTGCATATATCTTCCAAGAAACCCAGGCTCTCTTAGAATTCTCTTCCTTAGCACCCCAAAGGAATTGACGAGCCACTTTCTCAATCTGCTTTTGGACGTTTGTTGGAATAGGCAGGACCCCCATCCAAAAGGCATGGATACCCTGAAGAACACTCCTAATTAATTCAACCCTCCTAGCATATGAAAGATTTTTTGTGCTCCATAGGGAAACAGATGAAGAAATTTTCCTGATGTAGGATCCAAAATGGGCAAGGCGGAGGACATGACCAGCAGTAGGCACACCCATGTAACAAACGGGAAAAGTCCCAACAGAAAAACCAGTAAGAGCCCGTAGCTAGGAAGACTCAGTCACCGAGATGCCCGACAAATAAATTTCAGACTTGGCAAGATTGGCCAAAAGACCAGATACAACCGAATTCTTTGATGGTCTCCATAATCAACTTGAGGGAAAGTTTGTCTGCTTTAGAGAATAGGACAAGGTTATCCGCAAAAGCTAAATGCGTAATATTAAGAGGCCGACATTTGGGGTGAAAGTTAAAATCCACATGCGAGTGGAGTACCTTGAGCATCCTAGAAAGATATTTCATGCCAATAACAAACAAGAAGGGGGATATAGGATCCCCTTGACAAATCCCTCTTTGACCTCTAAAAATCCATGAAGCCAACCGTTGATAGAGAGGGAGACTGAAGTACTAGTGACACACTCCATAATCCAACCAACAAAGGTATCTGGAAAGCCCAGTCCAGTTAACATTTGCTCTAGAAAGGACCACGAGATTGAGTCGAATGCCTTTTTTACATCTATCTTTATCCTGCACTTCGGAGAGGAATATTTACGCCCATAGTGCCTAATCAATTCTTACACCATCATAATATTTTCAGCTATGGTCCTATCAGAAATAAAGCCAGCTTGAACTTCATCCACAAAGTAGGAAGCACCGAGGAAAGCCGCTCCGCAGTGATTTTAGAAATGGCTTTATAAACAACATTGCTTACAGAAATGGGTCTATAGTCCACCACCTTAGAAGCATTTGCGGACTTGGGAATTAGAGCTACAATAGCGTGATTCAACTGTTTAAGCAATTTACCGTTATCAAAAAAATTCAACTGTTTAAGTGCTATATTTATCATGCAACTCACGGGCCTAAGTTGACTATTTCGCTGGTGATTTCGATGTCATGAGAAATTAAAAATCCTGATGTTTAAAAAAAAGGAAAGGGGCAATGAATGTATAACATCGTTCGTCGGGGATGAGATATCCTCACCCCACGACGCGACACGTGGCACCAGTAACCCTCACCCAGCTTCATCATCCTCCTTTTTGCCACGTGTTGTGCGGTCACGCATGCGGTGAGGGGAGAGCGGTGAGGGGATTCTATCCCCGTTCGTCGACCTACCTTCGGGAGCAAGTTGATAATGACAATAATTTATGATTTCAACCATTAATTAATGTCATTAATGACACAATTCTCAGGCCTTTTTTAAGTACTTTGATGAGGGAGTGGGTTCTCCCCCTACCTGTACCAGAGGCCCCTTAGCCAGGTGGGATGTAAATCGAGGGATGTGCTCCACCGGCAGCCCTGCAAAGGGAGAGGACACACAAGACTCAGCCAGCCCAGAGACAGCCCTTATAATATTTCAACAAGGATTGTCTCCACACGGACTCGAACTCGGGACGTCGGGGTTCTAGCCCCAATCACCTTTGCAACTTACCACTGGACTATGCCCCTGGGGGCGCCTTTTTTAAGTACTTAAGTAGACGTGAAGATATATGTTCATACAATTGATACTTGGATTATGATTTGCTCGAACATGTCAAGAGTTCGATTCTAGGAGCATGCAAAATGTGGATGTTCCACTATTGCAAGGACGAATGCCTAGTTTGTAGAGAGCACCTTGTGTGGATCACTGCGTAAGTCCTCATTCAACCTAGGAGGTCGTTAGACTCCTGATTTGTATTATTCACATTGCTCTTTGGGATTGAAGCGGCGAAGACCCGAGGGCGAGGAATTTTGATGCCATATATGTTCAATTCAAAAAAAAAAAAAGACCGAATAGATGAAAAAAATGTGCCACGCATCCAACCATTAATGTAACTGTCCAATCCACAACAAATAAAGAGCAATTCTGGGTCCAGTCTTGTAATTTTTGCTGATCATCTTTTACATACTCTTAAGGGGTTGAGATCTCCTCACTTCCACTTTCCTCACCTCTTTTATGACCACGCGACACGTGTCATCAAGGGAGGGTGGTGAAGCTAGATGAGGGTCATCTGTATCTAGCCTCAGCATCCCCCCTTGCTGCCACGTGTCGCGCAGTCACGCGTCACCGTACCCCCTGCGGTGAGGGGATCCTATCCCCTCGTAGAGTTGTTTTTGTTGTCATGTATCACGTGGTCGCTCCATCATCATCGCTCTCTATTTCATCATTTTTGTTTTGAATTTCACATTTTTTAGTATAAAAGTGGTGTAAATATAAAAGAATATGGTGACAATAGACCCACCATCTTTTATAGCTCCGAAGTGAGTTATATCTGAATTCTAATTGAATTTGAACGTAACACGGACTTATTAGATGTTATCGTTGTTTTACATAAATGTTGGACGAGTCAGATTAGTCTATTCAAAGCTTTAAATTAATCGGACTGAAGAAGACGTCGTTTAAAACCAGCTATCCAAAAAAAAAATTAGATATTATTGTTCTTCTTCATAAATGCTAAATGAGTCAAATTAACTTATTCTAGACTTCAAATTGATTTAGCCGAAGAAAAAGTCGTTTCAAATCAGCTATCTAAAAGTGGTCCGGACTTCTTTATAGTAAGGTTGAACCTCAATCCAAAGGGTCTCTATTTTTACAGCCCAAAGAGCTGCGTGGAGCTTCTAGATTGAGTGAGATTTTACGCAATTACTCACACAAGGTGTCCACACAAACAAATCCTTTAGCCTAGCAGCAGAGAAACACACATATTGTACGTGTTTCTGGATTCAAATTCGTGACCTCTTTGTAGCAATCTTCAATACATATACCAACTAGATTATGTTCTGGGACGGTCCAGATTTCTTTACCGATAGGAGTGTCGTGAGAAATTACTATGCAATACGTAACTATATAAGATGTATATAAGATTGGATGAAGAGTGACCTGGAGATTTCAAGTGTCCCATTTGATCTAAAAGATCCTTCCACGATGTTTGACTTTCTTCACGTGCGGACCCGGTAACATACCATGAAAATTTGAGACAAAGGGACAACTATGACTTTTTCATTTCATTTCCAGGATAGGATCACTTCATCTGAAGGAAATTGCGGTGACGCGTGACCGCGCGACACGTGGCAGCAGATGAGGGTCACTCTCATCTAGCCTCACCACCCTCTTTGCTGTCACATGTCGCGTCGTCACAAAGAAATTGAAGAAAATTAGGGTGAGGAGATCTCAACCTTTCATTTCCCCTTTTCTTTTTTGTACGGTTTATATCTTTTTCTTTCTTTGATTTCGTTCTTATTTTTGCAATTTTAGCACAATTCAATTGTCATGAGGGTTTAGTGTCCCTGCGTATTTGTACACCAAATATATGTGAACTTTCATGCTGTGTTATGTGGTCATAAAACTTATGTGAATATGGGGCGTTAAGCGAATTGAACAGTTCGGAAACTGTTTAAATTCTATTCGTATTTTGTTCGAGTTCGTTCGTTAATTTTACTTAAACGAGTAGAATTCAAACATCTAATTAGCTGTGTTTACTAAAACGAGCCGAATAGTTTGCGAACTTATCGACTCGTTTAAACAGTTATAGTGTTATCGAACCAAACTCGAAACAAAATTTAAAGTTCGTTACAGTAAACGAACCGGACCGAGTAGTTCGTTTAACTAAACAAATCCTGAAAAAGTATGAAACCTAAACTGTGATTCTTGCATCAAAGAAACAACACAATTATCATGGGAGAAAAGAAATCTTCTAATTTATCTTTTATCATATTTTTTAAAACATATATATATAAATATAATTCAAATCATGGTTCTAACCAAAAAGTGTAATGGTTATTTATTAAGTTTTTTGTTTAATTTTTCTGTCCTTCTCACGCAATTTTAGTATTATCAATTAGTACAATATAAATTAATATTGTGAATATAGCCAGCTATTCTTTATAAAATTTATGAAATTGGAGACCGGAAAAAAGTGCAAATCACATGTACACATTAATGGATGACATTTTGTTTAAGAGGTTTTACGGTACAACTCTGAGATCTTGATATTTATCTAGAAGAAAACTCTCTCAGAATTAAAAAAAAAAGCAAAAAACCTATTGATATAATTTAGATACGAATCGATAAATGTGTCCAAATAATCAGATACACAAATAACATAATTGAATATACTTTCATCATATAAAGCTTATATTAGAAACAAGTATTAACCAATAAAAGTAATCATTGTACACATGTCCAAAAGAGGGGGGGGGGGGGGGGGGGGGGGGGGGGACAAAGCAAATGATACAAGAACAGTAAATGGTTTGAACTATTCTTCCCGCCCCATCCAAAAGGACGACACTTTTACGCATACCTAATGTACAGCAAGCGTAAAGTGGATAAGGTAATTAGAGTCTCCAGGACATGGTTAGTTCTGGTGGTGAAGGCTCGAAAGTGGCGGAGTTCAATTTTTGTTCCAAGTAAGATTTCTGTTGGAAAGAGAATCATGAGAATAAGAAAGTCAAAGATACGGGAGATCAATTGAACAAGAAAATCAAAGATACAGGAAGAAAATTAGGGATAGAGAATCAAATCATATCTTTGTGTGTAAACACTGAGGTTATAAATAGGGATTGATGTAATACAAATTAAATCAATGAAAAATAGTTTTCATTCCTATCTTCTAAATATTGTTCCAAATATCTAGCATGGTATCAGAGCTAGAACTCTGAAATCGTGGACTCAGAACGGAGCAACTCTGCTCTTCATCACTGTCCAAAACAACCTTTCTCAGCCAACTGACGTGGACTCAGATTGGAGCAACTCTGCTCTTCATCACTGTCCAAAAGAACCTCTCTCAGCCAACTGACCGTTTTTCAGACCAAATCAACTAAGCCTTACAGAAACTCATCCCCAAATCACTGTTTCTGTAAAACGAATCATGACAGAACCAGGATCGTCAGAACCCAAAAATAATGAACTGGCTCTCCAGCTGGTCAATCTGCTCAAAACCAGCCTGGGTATCCATCCACCCGTGACCAATTCTGAGGATCTAACCCTTGGATTCAAGTTCAACGGGTCTAACTACTCTTTGTGGGCAACTTTAATCAAGAAGGCAATCGGAGGGCGTGGGCAGTCGTCACACATCACAGGCATCCCACCACCACCTGCTGCATCCGACCCATCCTACTCACAGTGGGAACAATTAGACCAATTGGTATTTACTTGGCTCATTCAAAATATTGAGCCAAGTATCGTGCCCAATGACTCTCAATATCCCACTGCTCAGGTATTATGGGATGGATTGGCAACGACTTATGGAGTTGGAAGTGATACCTTCCAGATATTCGATTTACATCGAAAGGCAAATTCCATACGGCAAGGAGATGGAGGTTTAGAATACTGTTGGAATCGATTACAGGCAGTTTGGATGGCTATCGACGGAAGAGACCCTAATCCCATGACAGATTCCGGGGATATAGCCATTTATAACCGAAAAATACAAGAGCAACGATTATTTCAGCTTCTTACAGCGGTGGATGAAAGATACGAAGCTCTGAAGATGGATCTCCTCAAGAGGGATCCACTTCCAACAGTGGAGGCCGCGTATGGGGCAATCCGAAGGGAAGAGGCACAGTTAGGCATACTCAGAGGAATTCCTTCAGAAACTTCGTCATCACTAGGGATTGAAGTTGGCCTTGGACTGAAAACCCAAGGCAGAACCAACGGACGAGGAGCTACTCAACAGTCACGCTCATCTGCGCAACCATCACTGCGTGACAAGGAAGAACGATCCAAAATGGTATGCACCCACTGTGGAATGAGGAAACACACTAAAGAAATGTGTTTTCAACTCGTGGGTTATCCAGATTGGTGGGAAGCACAAGGCCGCAAGAAACCAGATAAGAACATAGCGTCTTTTGGCAAGGGAGCACTGGCTAGCAGCTCCGGAGAACACCTAGACAGGAGCACCGGAGCCACCGTAGACAGCCATCGCTGTCACCTTGCAGAAGGTAAAAAAGGGAGACGCAGGTTTGAGGAAGAAGGAGGCCGTCAAATGATGAGGGAAGAGGAAAGTAAAATTAGGGTTGAAGGAGGCAGCCAAATGCTGACGGAAGTGGGGAGTGAAATTAGGGTTGGGCATTTAAAGCCCAACCCTACTCGTCGATTTGACCAAAATACCCCCCCTTTAATTAAACCAGCTTGCATTTCCCAAATTGCCCCTCCAGCCACCAGTGTTTCCTTTTTTACCCCTCAGACAATGCAAACCTCTAATATTTCCTCAAATTCCTCTCCATATACCACCGTACACTCCAGTTGGATTCTGGATAGTGGCGCAACTGATACTATGACCCATGACCCCAATGATTTTTTCGTTCTTAATTCACCACATAAAACTCATATTGAGACCGCTAGCGGTGATCTTATTCCAGTTCAGGGCGCTGGCCCAATTAAATGTGTAGGACCTCAGGCGCTACCATCTCTCTCAAAACCAATTGGTGACAGGAGATGCGCATACCCTAGCCTTATAGTGCATTCAGCACACAAGCGCCTACGGCATTCGACTGTGACTTGGCCCACACGGCCTACGCCCACCGGCCTACGCCACGGGACAATTGCTGCACCCAACAATCTCCCCCTCAGCAATTGCTCCTGCTGGGAATCGAACCCGTGACCTCGCTCTGATACCACTTGTCTCCAACTTATAAAATGAATAATGTATCATTCCCAACTGTCCATGCACGTTTTTCAACATATATATATGTGTAGCAACTCAGATTTTTGAAGAAGAAATAAATAGATAACACTAGACAAGATTATGTCAACGTGTAACACCGAAATTCCCCAATATTTCTTCTTATATGTCAAGAATATTTCCACACCTTTGACACCTTTAATATCTCTGAATAATGATGATAAATATCCTCTTATAACATATATAAGAGGGTCTTCAAGAAAAAATAGAATGTGACATCTTAAATCGTCACATATCCCGCTATAGTCAATAATACCATCGGTTGAGAGAATAATATATAAGATCACCATATCATCTTCAAAATAATAATAACACAGCTCCAGAATGAAGATAATAGTATACTCAAGAGATTCCTTGAGTGAAAATACCAAAAATACCCTTGGGGGTAAAATGACCAAAATACCCCTGGTGTAAGAAAACTCAAGAAATGACCCGGATGATCATAAATAATCATGATATCAACTTTGTCATGATAAATAGTATAAGAATATGCTCTTGAAATATTTCCACCATATCATGTTCCTACAAAACTCAAAATACCAATTTTGCCCTTTTTGGTAAGTTGTAGAAACTTCCAAGGCATGTTAGTCACAGGACAATAATAATCACCAAAAACACATAATATTCACATAATGAACATGTATAAATCATACACAAATGAAAACAACCAATTCATCACATTTTAGAAAATTATTTCAAAAAAAAACTAAACATCAATATCATTTTTCTTCACTTATTCATCTTTTTCATTTATAACACCATATGTGACATGTAACACTTAAAATCATGACTTTGAAAATTATCCAAACATATTTTTAAACATTCTCCCCCTTTTGGATGATTTTCAAAATAACCTAACATGATTTTAATGTCACAACTTATAACCAAAAATTTAAAAAGTTTAACCAAATGTTTTCAACTTTTAAATAGTATGTTGCTCCCCTCAACTCATACTCTCCCCCTTAACCTATACTTAACTCTTAACTTATATTTGAAACTTATCATTTCATACCAAATGATGACTTAGCAACTAAAATCTAAAATCATGTACTTATGCTATCTCCCCCTTTATTTTGCAAATCATGCAAAAGATAGAACTATACAATGGTATCGTAAGTCATCATACCTAACTTGGCTCGTAAGTTTTCAAACGTGGCTTGATTAAGGGGTTTGGTAAAGATATCGGCAATTTGGTGATCAGTTCTTATATGGTTTATCACTATGTCCTCAGTTTGAACATGATCGCGAAGAAAGTGGTATCGCACCTCAATGTGTTTGGCCTTAGAATGAAGCACCGGATTCCGGGAAAGATTGATTGCACTTGTGCTATCGCAGAAAATTGGAATCTTTTTCATTTTAATGCCAAAATCACTAAGTTGCTGTTTAAGCCAAAGTATTTGGGTAGTACATAAACTCAAAGCAATATACTCGGCTTCAGTGGTAGAAAGAGCTACACTAGCTTGCTTTTTAGAAAACCAAGAGATCAAATTGGTTCCTATGAATTGACATGTGCTGCTAGTGGATTTTCTATCTAACTTGCAACCACCATAATCAGCATCACTATATGCGTGTAATTCCAACTTAGCATTTTTATCATACCATAGTCCTAAGTGAGGTGTATGCTTAAGATATCTAAATATCTTTTTCACTGCATTGTAATGTGATACCTTAGGACAAGATTGAAACCTAGCACACATACACACACTAAACATGATATCAGGTCTTGATGCAGTTAAGTATAACAATGAGCCAATCATAGACCTATAGAGTGTGTCATCAAAAGGTTTACCATTTTCATCCTTATCGAGTTTGGTACTAACACTCATGGGGGTAGTTGTAGGTTTCAAATCTTCAAAGCCAAACTTCTTAATCATATCATTGACATACTTAAGTTGGCTAATGTGAATTCCTTGAGGGGGTTTGTTTGATTTGGAGTCCTAAGAAATAATTCAACTCTCCTACCATTGACATTTCAAACTCTGACTTCATACATTCTTCGAAGTCTTTTACTAAGGTAGGGTTAGTTGAACCAAAGATAATATCGTCTACGTATATTTGAACTATTAACAAATCATTACCTTTTCTTCTTAGGAATAATGTGTTGTCTATGGTTCCCCTTTCATAATTATTCGCAATAAGAAAGTTTGCAAATCTATCATACCAAGCTCTTGGAGCTTGTTTCAAACCATATAAAGCTTTCTTAAGCTTGTAAACATGGTTAGGATTCTTTGGATCTTCAAATCCAGGGGGTTGTTTGACAAACACTTCTTCTTGGATGTATCCATTTAAGAATGCACTCTTGACATCCATTTGGAAGAGTTTAATGTTACTTAGACTTGCAATCGCAAGTAACAATCTAATTGCTTCTAGTCGTGCAACGGGTGCAAAGGTTTCCTCATAATCTATTCCTTCTTGTTGATTATAACTTTGTGCGACTAGTCTAGCCTTATTTCTTGTAATATTTCCTTGTTCATCCATTTTATTCCTAAAGACCCATTTAGTTCCTATGATAGACTTGTCTTCAGGTTTAGGTACTAAGTCACATACGTTGTTCCTTGTGAATTGATTTAATTCCTCATGCATAGCATCTATCCATGATATGTCACCTAAGGCTTCCTTAACATTCTTAGGTTCTATGTGTGAGACTAAGCTATGTCCTTCAAGTTGACTTATGTTTCTACGTGTTCTAACCCCAACACTTGGATCCCCAATGATTAATTCTCTAGGGTGCCACCAATTCCTAGATTGACTAGGTTCACCCTCATCTTGTTCAAAAGTTTCATTAGTGTGAATGTTATCATATGTAATCGGATCATTAGTTGTATCATCATCCAATTGCAAATTTTCTTGATTCATTTCATCTAAGGGTTCATGCATGTCTTGTTCAGGGGGAGTTGGTTCTAGATGATCAAGTACAGGCTCAAGTATTACATCATCATCAAACATATTTTCAACATTTGTTTCTTGTTTATGTTGATGTTTATCACTAACTTCGAAGCATGCATTTTCATTGAATTTCACATGTATGGATTCAATTATTTTTCTAGATGCAGGATTATAACACCTATATGCTCTTGACTTAGTTGAATATCCAACAAATATACATTCAATAGACTTTTGTTCAAATTTATCTAGATTATCCTTAGTGTTTAGCACAAAACATTTACATCCAAATACTTTAAGATAATCTATTTTAGGTTGTCTATTGTTTAGCAATTCATAAGGCGTTTTATTTAATTTCTTTCTAATAGTGAGCCTATTTATAATATAACATGCACAGTTAACAGCTTCAGCCCATAAATACTTAGGTAATTTATTTTCACACAGCATTGTCCTTGCAACTTCTTGAATCGTTCTATTTTTACGTTCAACAACTCCATTGAGTTGTGGTGTTCTAGGTGGTGAGAATTCATGTTTTATTCCATAAAATTCACAAAATTTGATTACGTCTTTATTTTTAAATTCTCCACCTCTATCACTTCTAATTCTTTTGACATTTTCTTCGTAAATGTTTTCAAGTTGCTTGATAAGGGTTTCGATTGCTAATGGAGCATTGTCTTTGTGTGTTAAGAACAATGTCCATGTGTAGCGTGAGTAATCGTCTACTATGATTAGTGTCCACCTAGACTTCTTGTCCTACTTGGACCAAATAAGTCTAAGTGAAGCAATTCTAGTACATGACTAGTACTCACTTCATGTTTCGGTTTTAAGGTTTCTTTAATGTGTTTTCCCTTAATACATGTTTCACACATTTGAAGATTATCTAAGTCTAACTTAGGCATACCTCTAATTAAATTCTTTTTAGATAATTTCCTAATGGTTGAAATTCCTATATGGCCTAATCTTCTATGCCATAAATTCACATCTAAGTCATGTGATATTAGACACTTAACCTTAGCATTTAACATGTTATCTAAGGTAAGGGTATAAATATTTCCATCTCTATTTCCTTTTAAAACCGTTTCTCCTTTTTCATTTATTATATCACAAGAATTGGGAAGAAAGGAGACATTATAACCACAATCTATAAGTTGAGAAATACTAAGTAAATTATAAGAGAGATTGCTTACTAGCAACACATTTCGTATTTGAAATGTGTTTGGGTCCCCGATTGTTCCTTTTCCAACAACTTTTCCTTTGTTGTTGTCACCGAATGTTACCTTTCCACCATCAATATGTTCAAGTTCGGTGAATAGATTGGGGTTGCCCGTCATATGCCTCGAACATCCACTATCTAAAAACCATTTGGTTTTTAGATTCTTTGACTTTGTCTCTTTCTTGCATTCCTTGCATTTTTCCTACAATGGAGACAAAGTTTTAGGTACCCTTTATTTGGGTCCTTGAATGTTAGGGGCATTATTCTTGTTTAGATAACCCTTAGGTATCCAAACTTGAATATACTTTCTAGGCACATTTTTAGCATGGTTAAAGTAAGAAGGATAAGCATATAGATGATTATTCCACATAAGTGAGGATGCATTGTTATACATGTTGCGCCATGGTTGATAATCATTATAGGATGGCCGAATCTTATAATGTGTATAAGGCATGCGATTTTGTTTCTTATATGGTGCTCTATATGTATATTCATGTGTATTTCTATAAGACTTGTATGAGAGTTGCTTATGCTTAGGTTCATAAAAAGTTGGATGCATTTTATTTGGTCTAGTTGCATTTGTATACATGTAGGCATGATTTCTAGGTTGTCTAGATGTAAAATTTAGCCTAGATGTATGTTTATGCGTGTGCATATTGGTGGGTTTGTGTTGTATTTTTGCCTTGATATGAGTAGAAGAAGGTGTAGAAGAAGATGTAGCAGGCAAAGTTGATTTTGTATTATATGGCAACTTTGTACTAGATGAAACAAACTTAGTCTTTTCATTTACTTTTTCGTTTTCTTCTTTATAGCCTAGACCGGTTTTATCATTTCCATACTTTTGTGATGAGATAAGTGTATCTAACATATTTGCACCCGATTTAAATTGTTCTATCATTTTTTCTAAGGTAAATTTAGAAGACTTAAGTTGCACTATTTCATTTTCACAACTTTCTAACTTGGATTTCAACATTTTATTTTCCATTTGTAACTTTTGTTCATCTTTCCTATATGATTCAATTTTGTTCTCTAAAGAATCAAGAGTATTATTAGACTCTTGTTTAAGAGATTCTAGTTGATCGGAAAATTCCAAGTTGGACGTCTTCAACTTGTTATTTTCTTCAACTAGTTTCTTCTTTTCTTTAGAGAGCCTCTTACAGTGAGCATGCATTCGTAGGAATTCTTCATACATTTCATCAAATGTCATGTCACTATCAGAATCACTATCAGAAGAAGAACATACCTCGTTGGATACGAAGCACACTTGAGCTTCCTCAGTTTCGGATTCTGAGTCGGATGAGTCGCTCCATGTGCTCACCTTCATTGCTCGTTTCCCTTTTCTTGCCTTAGACTCCTTTGTCTTTGACGTTTGAGCTTCCTTGTCCTTGGCTTGTTTATTATTGTTGTTTTTATTATTATTTTTCTTTGTTGGACAATCGTATGAAATATGTCCTTTTTGACCGCATTCATAACACTTTAATTCTTTATTATACCATTTGTTTGTGTTATTTTTCTTATATTGAGAAAAAGAAGAAGAAGAAGAATTATGTTGTCTATTCCTATTTGGCCGTTTGAAAAACTTTCTAAGTTTTCTAGCAATCAATATCAAGTCATCGTCTAATTCAGTATCACTATTACTATCATCGTTATTAGCATATGTTTCGGTTGTTTTGAAGGCTATTGACTTACTGGATGACTTAGACGATTCAGACTTTCGTTGGTTCAGTTTTACCTCATAGACTTTAAGAGACCCGATCAATTCATCCATCTTGGTGATTGACTTTGTCTCCTCGATTGCAGTCACCTTTGGATCCCATTCAGCAGGGAGACTTCGTAGCACCTTTTGAACCTTTTCATTGTTCGAAAATGACTTCCCTAAAGCTTCAAGGGCATTGAAAATATTAGTAATCCTCAAATCCATAGATGTCATGGATTCGTTTGGCAACATTTTGAAAGTCTCTAATTCAGTCATAAGCATGTTTATTTTTGACTCTTTAACACCACTAGTACCTTCATGCTTTAATACAAGTGATTTCCACATGTCGTGTGCACTTGTGCAATTTGACACATATCCTGCTTCAGAAGTTGTAAGTCCATTCAAAAGTAATTGCATAGCTTTAGCATTCATGGACATTTTCTTTTTATCATCTGATGACCATTCACTTTTATATTTTTCAACCTCTTGAGTTACTCCACTAACTTGTACAACTTTCATTGGAATGTACGGCCCATCTTCAACTATAGACCATAAATCGATGTCTATAGCCATTAAGAATAGCCTCATTCTTAGTTTCCAATGAACAAAATTATTGCCATCAAAAAGAGGAGGGCGTTGTGTGGACATACCTTCCAACTCACCTTTGTGAGAAACAATTGCCATAGTATGTACCTTTGATTTGAGACAAGCAGTATATTATGAATTGTTGTTTCTTGGCCTTGTATTGTTCGTGCGGTGTTGAATCTTGCTTCTTTTGAGTGGTGTTGGTCTGGCTCTGATACCACTTGTAGGACCTCAGGCGCTACCATCTCTCTCAAAACCAATTGGTGACAGGAGATGCGCATACCCTAGCCTTATAGTGCATTCAGCACACAAGCGCCTACGGCATTCGACTGTGACTTGGCCCACACGGCCTACGCCCACCGGCCTACGCCACGGGACAATTGCTGCACCCAACAATCTCCCCCTCAGCAATTGCTCCTGCTGGGAATCGAACCCGTGACCTCGCTCTGATACCACTTGTCTCCAACTTATAAAATGAATAATGTATCATTCCCAACTGTCCATGCACGTTTTTCA